>CM060838.1:46807500-47407500 GCA_030762175.1 Metallyticus violacea | reverse complement strand
TTTGCTCAAGATGATGCCACGTTTGCTTACAGCAGATCAAAAGTGAATGTACATGAAAAGCTCTGAGCAATGCTTGGAGAGATTAATAAGAACAAAACAAATTTTGTGCACCAATTCATGGCATTGGATGAAACTTGGATCCATTATCATACATAGGAATCTAAACAGCAAACAAAAGTGAACAGAAGCTTGTTGTTCAGCACTAAAGAAGACAAAATTGGTTCCATCAGTGGGAAAGGTCATGGCATCAGCGTTTTGGGATGCTAAAGGTTTTTTGCTCATTGATCATCTGAAAAGGACAAAACAATGGCAAATATTACTCTCATCTTTTAACAAGATTAGATCTTTTCGTGAGAAACGATTTGGTTTGCAGAAGAAAAAAATAATATTTCACCAGTACAATATACCTGCAACAAAAGCGTTCTGGCAATGGTAAATTAAAGGCTCTGAATTATGAATTGTTGGAGCATCTACCCTACTCCCGGGGATCCTGTAGGTGCCTACTTTGCAGATCTTCCACAAAACCATTACAGGGATGGGATAATAGTATTGGAGCATTGCTACAATAAGTGCATTGCTTTTAAAGGAAATTATGCTGGAAAATAAAAATACTCTTGGAAAATAATTTTACATTTTCGTGTGGCTGAGAACTTTTTAGACTGCTCCCATAGATCTAATTCTCTCAAATCTTTTATACCTGATATGCAAAGTAAATAATTTTCATAAACAAATTACAACCTTCTGTAAATGGTTCTTCTCGCTCCAGAAGAGTTTTGAAGTCTTCATGTGGTTTAACTGTTCCAATTTCCAAAATGTCTTTACCAACAATGCCTGCTACAGATAAATCAGTCAGGTTAACATCTGATGGTCCAGCATCAATGGTACTAACCGCTTTCCTGGAAATACAATATTTAAGTAAATACTTTTAACGAAATGAATCAAATCTAATATTATACTATAAAAATAATTAAACATTGTTATTTCACAAATATGTGGAAACAACATATGTAGCACATGCTACTTTTGAAGTTTTGGCCATACTTGCAATAAAGGAAGTGAAACTATTTTATTTTTGTGCACTCTCTACTCATTTCCAGTTTATAATTGGCTAATTCAACTGAATTGTTTTTCAGGAAGAGATAAAACACAGTTATTATGAGCAAATAATTTCAGTGATCATTTTACCTAGTTTTCTCTAATACTTGTGTGCCTATGTCACAAGGAGGAGGAGAAAAAATATCATCAGACAATGAGTTTAAATATGAATATTTTGTGTATGTATATGGTATCTTTTTAAAATCATAATTATACAAAAATATTTCTGCTGCAGAACTGTTCGGAAAGAATAAAAAGCTAAATACTCAGATAAACTTATTGACTTACAATTTGAATTCTTCTGCTGCTGTTCTCTTTTTTGATTTCTGTACAACTTTTTCTAATTCAAATTTCTCCTTTACTCTCTTCAAAGCCATTTTGAATCCTTTTTTATCTTTAAAAGGAAGCTTTAGAAGACCTTTCACAGATTCATCTACTTCTGGCATCTTTTCCTTGGGATGGAGAGCCCTATGTGCAAGACACTGGTATAGGTGTTGGTGATGTGGATCTAACATTCTTTTGGGATTGAAAACCTCTGCCACTTCTCCATCTTCATTCCTATTACAGATAGTTATTTATTTTGATATTTGCATTACAAGCACTGTCTGATTACCTGTGTATAAAAAAAAATTATCAAAATAGAATGCAGAATTACTGGAACAAATGAGAATTCAGAAGTAGTTGCCAAATGTAAACTGATGACCCCTCTAACAATCAATACATTTTTCCTATAATCTCATCAAAGTTTAATCTAAGTTCTATGAACACTCTATAAAGTCAAACCAAAATAAAATTCTTCACATACACATTTTACTTACGATGCTGTTGACAATGGAGTGGTAATATATCCTAAACTTAGGTATTCATTTTTTACACTAAACTCCATTTACTTACATAAAATGAGACACATTTCTGAAGAATCTCTCCCAAAACGCACTTTATTTTATGTAAGTAAATGGAGTTTAGTGTAAAAAATTTCTCCACATAAGTTTAACTTTTTTCCATAAGAAACTAAGTTCTTTTTAGGTATTTTCACAGATAACTATGCAGTTGAAGTCTTTTCTAATATGATCTTAAATAAAAAAGCAGATCTTGAAAAAGTGAAAGAGAATTTTCATTGTCTCCCTGAAAAAACTTTTTGATTTTGCAAATATGCTGCAAATGATCTTTAAATAAACTAAATAGATTCTGAAAGTAGCCATTTCTCATCCATCTAGCATCTGTTTCCAATTAATGACAATATTATTTAACAATAGGAATAACTCATTCACTGACCATATATGATACACAATGCAGTCAGAAAAAATATTGATTTGCAAATATGCTGTAAATGGCTCCTTAAATAAGATACTAAAAGCAGTCATTTCTCAGCCATCTAGTATCTGTTATTCAATTAATAACAATATTATTTAACAATAGGAATAACTCACCCATTGACTATAACAGCCTTTCTCTATAAACCATTGGGAAATTTATTTGGCATATTGTTTGGAACAGTTTAATTCATGCATTAATTTTATAGAACTGTGAGAGAAATCTCTCAAACAAAAAAAATTAATCGTCTGAGAAAGTTTGCATGTTTTCTACATTAATGAAGTATGACAGAAATTTAATATAACTAAATCATACCTACTTCTAGCAGTCTTTTGGAATCCTGTTTATCCTGAATCAACTGTTTTTAATAGCATTGAATATTTAAGTGAATAAATTATACTTACAAAGCTGCATACAATGGAGTGGTAATATATGCTACATTAACACTTAACAGTTCACACTAACTGGATTTATTTACATAACACTGGACTTGTTCCAGAAGCTAATTGCTTACATCATCAGCTATTGGGTCGGTCAACAGCTAATGATGGAAGCAATTAGCCCTCGAAACATGTCCAGTATTATGTAAGTAAATGGAGTTAATGTGAACAATTGAGCATATTAATGTAGGATATAGCATTAAATATGCTATATGCATAATACTATTCTTATTTCAACAAGCCTCTAAAATGCTGTTACAATCATTCTACACAAAGATAAAAAAAATAATACATAACAACAAAAAGTTTTCATAGCAGACACATCAGCACTCTCATCTATTACTATTACAACTAAACTAATTAAAATGTGTGACATAATCAGATTTCTCAAGAAATTATACACTTTTTCGTGCATTGAATTGTGATATGTGGCTTCAAATCTAACAGTGCAGTAATTTATTTAAATAATTTAAAGTACTTATACAAATGTTTAGTGAAAGAAATGCTTGGAACTCACAAAATTTAGATAATTTGTTTTATCACATTTTCTATCCATGGCCTGTATGATTTTTCTTATTGAACTTCACATTTTGCACATGATTTACTGTTCAGAAATGATTACTTTTTATGAACTATAAGAATATATTTGCAGTATGTGCTATAAGGAAGGTATAAAAGATCCAGTATAATCCTTTTGCAGTGAGGAAAAGATAAAGTCATAAAATCACACCATTTTTACTAATTTTCATTTGGAATTAGAGAGTCTGTATTAATGCTACCGAACAATTCATTTCATTTAATTTTGCTAAATTTATTTTAATATGTGATTTTCAGTACATATAGTGAGTGCACTTCATTTCAAATTTATGTGGTGTAGTGGTTACCATACTTGCCTCCTAAACCCAAGATTGCGGGTTGGAACCCGGCCAGGACCGATGGATTTTTTCGGGGCGTAAAAATCCTAAGTATGGCTTCCTTCGGAAGGGAAGTAAAGCTGTGGGTCCCGTGTCGTACATTTATGGCACGAAAAAGAACCTTAAGCCTGAAAGAGAGGCCTCTGAGCAAAATTTGTCAGCCGTTTCACGCCCTGAATTGAAAGGGATGCTGATGACTTGAGCTGTTAAAGAGCATCCATAAATAAGATCATTCAAAAAAAAAAAAAAATTTCAAATTTATTATATGTGTAGGGCACTCATTTTACAATGAAATTATAAATTGATTTTGCCAACGGGATGTTACTGCATAATGGCCTCACACCTTTTGAGAGGAAATTATGTTATGCAGTCAGAACTCATATTGTGCAGTTTTTATTTTATTGTTATTTATTAGTAGTAAATATTATGAAAGGGGTGTGGATTCCGATGAAATGTCATAGTTTTTCTTGCATTCCATACATGAGTTACTAGTTATGGAATTTTTTATATAATTTTTGGTCATTTTTTTTAAGGTTATGTCATTTTTAGCAATTTTAGGATGTTTTAAAATATGTTTCTGAGTCATGAATAAGGGAGACAAATATTGTTCTGTTTTGTTCTCAGTGCAGTCAGCACTTACATTCTCAGTAAAAAAAACATAATCTCTGCATGCCTACTGTTAGTGTCAAAATGATTATATGATGACTAGATGAGTGACTTTTCCTGGGAAGAATATGTTTACATACAATCTTTTGTTGCAAGACAATAAGAAGTAGCTTAGTGCAGGAATTTAAGGCATGAATGTGTCTTGTTTTTCTTTCCGACCTTTGGCTTAGTAATGAATTTGCAAATGATGCACAAACTCAAACTGCTTTGCTTTGTCTCTATTAAGAGAAACTGTCCATAAAACAATCCTTTCTTAGGAGTGAGATCATTGCAGTGAAAGTCATACAATGGTACCATGCTGATGTATGCTAGAGATTGCTGCATTAAAATGACATAAGAGAAGATAAAGCAAATTGGTGTGGGTGAGCAGGTTTAAGTGCAGACAATATTGCTGAACATTTGCATTTCAGTTGGACTGGAGAGCAGCACTGTGGATCTCACTGTGGCTTGTGTGGCTTCTTAATTTTATAAAAAAGTGCCAAAAATGAAACCTAGTAAATCTACTTGAATTGTTGGTGAGTTTGAGGAGGAGGTGTTCTCAACAGATGCAAAAATATTATTTTGCATACTTTGTGAAGTTAAGGTGGCAGCTGAGAAAAGATTTACAGTGCAACATCATATCAGGGACAAGAAACATAAGTGTGTGCAATGGAAAGTACATAGAAAAGAAAAAGAAAGAAAGAAAGAAAGAAAGAAAAGAAAAGAGAAAGAAAAACCAGAGCAAGAGAGAGAGAAAAGAAAAAAGACAAGACAAGGAAAGAAAATGCTCAGAATTTAGATACAAAAAGGGGTACATCTTCCAAAGTTTTAAAGAATTTATGGAATGTGTTAGTGTCTGTAAATATTCTATCAAAGAAGATAAACAACCCACAATTACAGAGCTTTCTGGAATGTTATAAGGGGTGTTCAATTCTGAACAGGTCATGACTAAGAAAAAATGTATCTCCTTGTGCTACAACAAAACTAATGCAAGAATAAGAGTTAAAGTCACAGGGATGATTTCTGTTTCTGCAGTCAGTGCAGAAGTGGAAATGAAGTTTTTGAATATAGAAGAATATAACTGCAACAACCATCATTCTTTTGTATTTGCATACTTTCACATGTATCATCTACTGCAATGCTGAGAACTGTTATTTACAGTATAATTTGCATTCATTACCATTACCATGTATATTGAAACCTTAACCTATATTGAGGCAAACCTTATTAATTTTCATTGAATGTAAATTACACTCACACAGGACAGGAAAAAAAATTGTATTTTTAGTACTGCCATTAACATAACATTAATTAAAAACACATTACTTATATTTTACTGTAGTATATACCACATATTGATACTATTAATCCTAAATCGACCATATTTCTAACTGTAGTCATATAGGATAAGTAGGAAAACAATATCTATTTCAAAAAAATATTTAAATGTATTGAAAGTTTAGGTTTTGTATTATTATCATCATCATCAGCAGCAGCAGCACTAGTTGTAATTTACACTGACATGTCCCATATCATCTATATGAACAGACGGATGCAATAAATTAAATGAAATGCTAATGTATAATTCAATTTTTAGGTAATTCAGTCTTTTAAAGTAATTTTCTCAAGTTTTGGAGGCATTTTATAGGTTATTTTTGTGATTCTTTATGTCACCATAATCTGTTCCCTGGTAATTAATATTATATTCACTATCAGATTAGATGCTTGAAGTGCCTGTCCTTCAATGACTGAAATGCCTGAAAATATTTTGAGATACTCGATGCAATTCATTCCCCTGAATATTGTAAACTGCATCCTGGATATTTTGTTTCAGCAAATCCAGAGCATGTGGATTATAGGCTTTTACTATATTTTTGAGTTTTTCCCACAACAGAAATTTTATGGATTTAAATATTGGAATTCGGAGGGCTACAAATACAAACTAATAATTCTAGCCTCCCTTTTTCTTCACCATGCATGCAATGCATTCAACTTTATTGAAAATGCTAAGAAAAATACAAACTATAAGAGGTTTCCACCAATCTGGCCCAGGCCATTTTAGGTGTACCTTCTCACAATTACAGTACTTTTAATACAATAATGATTTTATACAAACCCTTTATCTAAATTCTAACCAATAAATAAAATACAAAATTTCCACCCTGATTGCTTTAGACCCCAGTCCCTGGTTCATCAGCAGTAGCCTACTGGCCACCCAGGGGATTAAAATATTTCAATTACTCTATCTATACCATTATTTTATCAGCTAGTCTCTACAAACTACTACTACCTTTATTTCTCAAACATCTACTATAATGAAATTTGAAATTTATAAAATGCTAAGAAAAATTTAAATACAAGCTACAATGGGGCCTTCATCTATCTTTAGGTGTAACCCCTCACAATTAGAATTGTTGATGCAACAATATATTTTATACTAACATCTTTACCTTAATTCTAGATAGTTAAACAAAGTAAAAAATTTCCACATTGATTGCATCAGTTCCCAGACTCTGGTTCATCAGCAGCAACCTACTGGAATTCCAGGGGACTAGGCTCCAACCCAATTCAAAACTCTAAAATAAATATTTCACTTATTCTAACTGTACCAATTATTTTATCAGCTAACTACAATCCCTACAAATTACTAATTCCTTTATTTCTCAAATACCAACTATAATACTACATTTATTCACCTTCTAGAGCAATTTTCAATATTCTAAGTTCAATAACTCAATAAATTTATATAATTTCATTTCCAATCATTCTCAGACCAATGACATTTTTCATAATCATATAGGTATTCTTTATCATCTAAAATTTATCTAAATTACATATCTTTCAACTGGCCATTTTTATTTCATTTTTACCTTCCATAAAAACTCCCCTAATTTGGGTATCTGCTCACGATCTTCACACATCTTTCTCAATACAACTTCTTTATTCCTCATTAACCATTTCTTACTAATTAAACTTTCCCTCCAAACATTTATGGTGGTACATTGAAACATAATACAAATTTCATCTTCCTTCTCCCAGCAGATGGTACAGATTCCTGGAATAACATCTCCCCTCATTTCCCTTAATTTCCTAAACACCTAATCGAAACTAGGCTATCCCTTCTCTTTCATTTTTCTTGCAAATTAAAATATATTTTCCCTTTTCTGGGTGACCGCCACAGGTGGCCGAGGCCATTAAGTCGCGGACTTGTGAGTGGAGGTCTGGGTCCAAATACCTCCAGGACTGTCCTTCCTGACTGAGGTTTTTTCCAGGTTTTCCTCAGTTATCATAAATGGCAAATGCCAGGGAGGTACCCTAAATTTAGGCCTGGAATGATTCCTTCCTTAAAAAAATAAATCCTTTCCCAATATATCATTTCATCTCACGTATCATCAATGTCCATCGCCTGTGGTGCCTCTGTAGCAAAAACGGGCATTAAACACTATTCATTCCTTTTCTGGGTCATCTTTTAATTCCTTATAATATGCTAATGACCTTTTCTCCCTAATCTGGGCAAATAAAACTTATACATATCTTCCATTCTTGATCTCACTTCCCTCAAACAACCTATTCTAAAATATCCAATTTTAACCCCAAAATCTCCTAACCCATTTCTAAATAACCAGTCTCTAATTTTGTTCAATCAGGCAATAGTATTTATACCCACATTTTTTTCTTGATATTTCATGCATATTTTCGCAATATCAGTATCCAATAGCTCTTGAACCCTAAATATTTGAATACTTTCTTCATCATTAACCCTTTGAGTCTTACCTTTCCTAGCTGTATCAATGCTGCTGCATTTGCAGTATTATTGACAGCACCCAAAATTAATTTACAAAAAATGTTTAGTATTAAATCCTTATTACACCATCCCTCCTCTACATCCCAAATTTCCCCTCCATAAATCCATCATTATTCAGCTAAGGAAGAATAAAGCCTTTCAAACCATTGATATTCATTACTGGCAACCTATATAAACATTGTCTTATCACTGTCATGGCCATTTTCCCCTTCACCATTGCAGTTCTTTTCTATTTTTCCAAACATCCATTACTACTCAACTTTATATCCAGATACGATAATTCACTAACCACCTGATTTTTTTTTATATGGCATGAACCATTTCTCATCCTTACGCAGTTTATTGCCCTTCTTAAAAACCATGACTTTAGTTTTTATTCTGATTCACCTTTAATCCCCACTCTTCACAATACCTGTCAATCTCACCTATAGTCAATTTTAAGCCAATTACTGATATTGAACATACCACAAAGTATATCTGTATAAAGTAATCCAGGAATATCTACAGGCATGTGAGTACAAACATGCTTAAAGATATCCAAAGTGTCATCAGCCCGCTCTCATATCCAACAGCATTAGTAACTTCCCCAAAGCCACAATCGACACAAAATCTGTTTTGATATTATAACTCCTGTCATATACTGGTTATATGCCACTTAAACCCTTCTTACTTAATTTGTACCATAGAACTTCTCTATCCACCATATCATATCCTTTTTCTAAATCAATAACTATAAAGTTTACAATCTACCTCTTTTCTTTCCTAATATTTATCTATCCTCATTTTAATTACAAATATATTATCCAATGTTCTTCTTCCTTTTTTGAACCCAGTTTGGTAGGATGATATCCTTTGATATTTTTCTGATCAATTTTGAATTCTTTCGGCCAATATTCTTGTAAATTTTTTTCCAAAATTTTTCCATTAAAATGCAATTTCTTTATAAATACTTGGGTTACTTTCATTCCCTGTACCTTTGTATATGGGGTGTATAATTTCATGCAATGCAATGATAGTTTCTCTAGCTGTGAGTGAAGTTGTACTTTTTGCATAAAATATTCACAATCTTCTTCTGCAGGTGCCAAATTAGTAAAAAAATGCATTCAGTATCCTGTTTATGTTCCAGTGAGCTTTAAGAACATCTTCATAAAATACGGGCCCAAAATAGATTTTTTTTGATTCGTTTTATTTAAGGACGCTCTTTAACATCTTAGGTCATCAGCATCACATTCAATTCCGAGCCTGAAACAGTCGATAAATTTTGCTCAGAGGCCTCTTCTTTCAGGCTTGAGGTTTTTTTTCGTGCCGTAAATGTACGACACAGGACCCACGGCTTTACTTCCCTTCCGAAGGAAGCCATACTTAGGATTTTTGCCCCAAA
Source organism: Metallyticus violacea (assembly GCA_030762175.1). Lineage (NCBI taxonomy): Eukaryota > Metazoa > Arthropoda > Insecta > Mantodea > Metallyticidae > Metallyticus > Metallyticus violacea. The sequence goes on along the minus strand of CM060838.1, from coordinate 47,397,906 downwards.
AAAATCCACCGATCCTGACCACGTTTGAACCCGCGATCTTGGGTTTAGAAGACAAGTATGGTTACCACCACACCACCAGAACCGACCTCAAGATGGATCACCTATCTATGCATCATAAGGTGAAAGTTCAATACTTGACCAGTATTGACACTATTCCAACTCTTTTTGTTTTGCAAGTTCACATATCCAGAGAGACTAAATTTAGTTTCACCTTGAAAAATCCAAATTATGGTAAAGAAGTCCTTCATGCACATGATCAATAATCCAGATACAGAACCTCTCTTTTTTTTTCACAGTCCAAGGGATTTTATTTCTGGTATAGTAGCTATTTTATATGGATGAAGTATCAGTACCTAAGTAGCTTTACACACACTTGAATTTTCAACAGCATACTGCCACAGGTGGCCAAGGTCGTTTAGACGTGACTTGTTAGCAGGACTGTGGTTCAGTTCCCACCAGGATCATCCTCCCTTAGTGAGTTTTTTTTTCCAGGTTTTCCTCAGTCTCCATAAATGGCAAATGCCAGGGAGGTACCCTAAACTTAGGCCTGGAACACTTCCTTTCTTAAAAAAATCCTTTTCTAGTTTATCATTTTATCTCAAGTATCAATGGTGTCACTGCCTGTGGTGGCAGTTAAAACAGGCATTAAACACTAATAAAAACAAAAAAATATTCAGCATCAGGTTTTTTAATGGTGCAGCTTAGTCATCACAGCCTCCTATTTTGCCCTTTTTATAACATTTACAGCTTGATAGTATAAACAGTTTTTGCCATTCAGTGTGGCTTATGCAATGCACCAGAAGCAACAAAGCTAAGTAGACTCATTTTCATGCAAGGTGATGGACCTTTCAGGCAGTTCTCTGTAATTATTGCAAGACTGCTGCTGTTTCAGTTGATCTGTATCAAAAGTGATTTCATCTATAATGTAGGCAACAGTATTAGCAGTGAAATCATAAAAGTATAATTCTGACATCCCATGAGCTTGCTGATAGCTTACAGTGATAGGGAAGACAGCTTCCAGTTTAACTTGAATATGTGGTGCCTGCATTAAGTTTAGACAAAAGTTAATAAATAGGGAATGTGAAAAGAATAGTAAATTCTTTAATAATCTCTTTTGAGTCAAAATATTTAGAATACTCTTTATGGTTTCACTTACATGACATTTACTGGACATGTTTCGTGGTACACTTGCCCATATCATTGCTGTTGAATGACTGTTGGATCATTCGTAGAAGTGGGGTAGGTAGGTATCTAGGTTGACTCTGGTGGTTTTGTGATAAACTTGATTAAAGTGCTGTCTGCTTCTGGGATGTCGAAATTCATAAGGTTTTTCTCTGTTCCATTCACTACCTAAATTTGATAGCTTAAGTTTAAAAAACTCAATGAACCTCATCAACAAAATTAAAGATAAAAAATTGTCACCAAACACAATGATTTCTTTTGATGTCAAGGCTGTGCTTCCCAGCACACCACAGAATAAATTATTAGTTTTTTTAAGAAAATGGTTACAATCAACCTAATAGAAGAAATCAAAGAATACAAAAACTGCATGGACCTCATCAACAAAATTAAAGATAAAAAATTATCCCTGAACAACACACTGGTTTCTTTTGATGTCAAGGCCCTGTTTCCCAGCAAACCACAGAATAAATTATTACTTTTTTTTAAGAAAATGGTTACAATTAAACAACCTAATAGAAGAACACATCAAAGAATACATCGAATTCACTAAGTTGTGCATAAATCAAGAACTTTTTATACCTGAGGATAAATTCTTAAAACAGAAAGCAGGACTAGTAATGGGCAGCCCATTGTCATATTACATAATTATACACAGATCTTATTTTTTTGAAATATCCTATGGATAAGAATAAACATTTATAATAGTATATTTAGAAGCTGCAAAAATATTACTTTCCACTATCAGGTTCATTGTACAAGAGATGCTGATAATTGAAATCCTGTGGCCACTTTTATTTAAAGTTAAGTGATCATGAATCATACAACAAGCATGGTGAGTCAAAAAGTCAACAGTGAAGGTGCCTACCTTTACCACCTGCAGGAGAACTGTATACATGGGATGGTGTACCACTAAGCTATATTTCATGTTCAGTTACACAGTTGCAGAGAGCTTGGAGCTTCTCTGTGTCCAAATACAGGGCTCTACTGATAATACTGGAAGGGGATAGCATTTTGAATTAGAAAGTCAAATTATTAATTCTTTTTGAGTTGGGGGCCATGAATCATAATAACTTATTTGTATGCAAATTGTAACAAGTTTCAAACACAATTTAAGAAATAATGGTCCAGATTAGATTACATCACTTAAACTGCAGATGGGGGAAAGGAATGTTTGTCATTAAAAAAAAAAAAAAAAAGGAAACCAAATACATTTAAGAGAAATTGAGTCGAAATAGTAACATACACACCACTAAAATTGAATTAAATGGAAGACTAGTTTCGGGAGCCATCGCTCCTATCATCAGTTCCTGGTCGACTGTTCGACCAGGAACTGATGATAGGAGCGATGGCTCCCGAAACTAGTCTTCCATTTAATTCAATTTTAGTGGTGTGTATGTTACTATTTCGACTCAATTTCTCTTAAATGTTAATAATTTACACCACTGTTACAAAAGTTCACTATATTTTATAAAACCAAATACAGTTTACTCATTCCAAAGCAGAATATGTAGCAGTTAATAGTTAGGTATTATAACATGCATTAACTTTGTAAACTAATAATACTATTCATTTAAGAACTTTTGAAAAATAAGACATTTTTAAAAAATTCTGCTGGAACACACACAGTGAAACTTGTTAAATGTAAATTATATCTTATCTCTTGCGTAACACACTCTTATGCTTCACTTACTTTTTAATACGGTGGGACCAGTTTCAAAGAGACATCCTCTCCATTGTTTGTTAAGTTGGTTGAAGATGGAGAGGATGTCTCTTTGAAATCAGTTTCACTGTATTAAAAAGTAAGTGAAGCATAAGAGTGTGTTAGACAACAGATTAGATATAATTTATAATAATACTATCATATAATCTATGGGAATTGCTGGAAAAAGTAAATCATTTATAAGATGTAGAATAAAATACATACCTAACTGAAGTCAGATCCATGTTATCAATTAGGGCATCAATTGAATCAAGCTGCTCTTGAGTTGGCTTTCTTTTTTCTGTAACTAGTGGTGGAAAAAAACAATCACGCATATCTTCCGAGAAAGGCAGCTGAATATACACAAGACACTGAAACACAAATAGAGAAGCTAAAGAAACATTACATTTATACTTAAATGTAAATTGGAACTTGCACAGTGAAGTCAATCATATTAATTGATATCATTGTATGATTCAGTTGAACTACACACTCTTAAAGCTTCACTTACTTTTCATAAATGTATGGAACCGGTTTCGAGAACATTTATAAAAAGTAAGTGAAGCTTTAAGAGTGTGTAGTTCAACTGAATCATACAATGATCTCAATCAATTACGTTTATAATTAACACCATGTGGACACTTAGCAAATGTGTGGCATAAAATAAGATCGCAGACCTGGATGCTTAAGGGGAAAGGAAGGAATCAGGTATCTAAAACAATTACTATTAAACCCACAGTAGTCTCTTTCTAAATACAAATTAACTATAGCATGCGGTCAATTGTAAAATAAACAGAGATAATAAGATGGCCTATTACTATGAAATTTTCTTAAATCTGGATAATAACATTCATATTTTCCATTTATTTTCCTTTCTAGCTTCCATCTACATAAATAAAAATAATTAACAAATTTCATTTGATTAATTTATGAATAAGATAGCATTTTTTGTAATAAGTTTGATTTATTCCTCCCGATTTCAATAACTATCACTATATTTTTTCCATATTAGATTTATAGTTAATGACCAGCTCTAGTTTTAAGTTCTCAAACATAAATCTGTGACATTTATCAATTATCATACATTCATTTGTATAACAGACATCTGCCACGGGTAGCCTAGGTTATTAAGGTGTAGACTTGTGAGTGGGAGGTCTGGGGTTTGATTCATGCCAGAACCATCCTCCCTGACAGGTTTTCCTCAGTCTTCATGGCAAATGACGGTGAGGTACACTAAACTTAGGCCTAGAACATTTCTTTCTTACAAAAATCCTTTCCCAATGTATCATTTCATCTCATGTATCATCAGTATTCATCACCTGTGGTGCCTCAGTAGTAAAACCAAGTGTTAAACACTATTTAAAAAAAAATTACATGAGTACTTTACATCCACAGAACTTGTTAGACAATATTTCAGTTTCAGTGAACAGACCTTCCCAGGCTTCCAACTGTGATGATGATTTGATAAGTAACTTGGTTTGCACAGCAATGGAGGGCAGCAGCAAAATCTGTTTATGGGTCATACAGTTTACTTTTTTATACTGGGTGATTTTTCCTTCACAGGATCGTTCCATGTGCAGTTGATTGAGGTTCTCATCTCATTACTATGCTTGAAAGTTGGCCTGGGAGTTGGAGGAGAGGTCAGTATGAGTTTAACTCTTAGCCTTGTGCAATGTGTGACCGTATTAAGTATTCATTAGGCGGCATAATTAATGTTTTAATTACACTAATATGGCTCAACTCAGGTATTTTATTCCCCAAAGAGTATTTATTTATGAATTTTATATGCATACAGAATCAGCTCAAAATGTACGGAGATTGTTTCAAGATGGATTCCTTGATATTTAATTTCCAAGTAAATTCAATTCACAGATTGGTAAATAAAGTTAGTGAAACTGGAAGTGTTCATGACAAAAAGTGTACACAGCCATGTACAGTATTCATAAAAGAAACGATAGATAACATTGGACCTGCTCTGGAATGTTCCCTAAAAATCACTTCGACATCTTTCTCAGCAAACAGGAATTTCCTAGTCCCCTATTTGAACACTACAAAGATACTGAAGTTAAAACCCTATAAAATTACTATAGTGCAAGAACTTAAACCGGGTGCCCCTGAATCCAGAAGTAGATTTTGTGAATGGTTTTTGAATAGTGTGCATGATGGAGAAATTGGTCCTAATCTAATTTTCTTTACATATGAGTATGTTAATTCACAAAACAACTGATACTGGAGTTCAAAAAAACCTGCTTATGAGAAACTCCTGCATGATCTAAAGAAACACTGGAAACAAAACAACAGTCTATAAACAGTGGACTGCATGAGGTGAACTGGCTCCAAACAAGCAAAATGAATTCCATTTGCTGGAAAGGTGATGGCTTTAGTTTTTTTGGATATAAAAGGAATTTCTTGATTTTCTACTTGGAAAAGGGAAAATCATTACAGGAAAATACTACTCACCACTTTTAGAGAGACAGCAATTATAAAAAAAAGTCTGCAAATGGGCAAAAAAGTGTTGATAATGTGCTAGTGCATTCAAGTCAAGTTGCTCAGGACAATTGACAGAAGTATGATTTGAAATGCTTTCACACCTACCCTAGCTACTGATCTTGCTCCCTCAGATTACCACCTGTTCCCAAAACACAAAACTTTCCTGGCTAGATACAAATTTAAGTCAAATGAAGAGGTAATATAGGAGGTAAACCAGTATTTTGAGGCTCTCAAAGAAACCTACTTTCACAAGTGAATCATGTGAATCATGAGCTTTCAGAAATGATGCAGCAACTTCCAAGGGATTATGTTAAAAAATAAAGTACATTGAAAAACTGAACTTATTCTGTTTAATATCACACAAATTATTTATCCAAGAAGAGCTGAAGTGCTGGGTTCAGGTAGGTTCGCCTTAATAGGAAGTGGAAAAGAAACTGACCGGTTGTTGGTTAAGCCTTGGCCAATGGAGGATATAGAATTCAGCTGTGGGCTCAAATCAATTCTTGAAATGTTAGGTAAAATAAATCCAAGGCAGCAGCCCATGGAGTATTCAGGTGCAATCTGTTTTCTCTATATTAAGTTCATCTCTTATTCCAAGGCTTTCCCTTATTCTATGAAATAATGTTTAAGATGGGAAATTATTACAGTCTGATCAAACCCTTCATTACTGCTATTCTCAGAGAGTCCACATTTTTCAGGATATTTTTATTTTATATAAAATACTTTTACCAAATTCAAGTAGATCTGTAACTGATCTGCAAATTCTTTTTTAGTGTTTCAGAATGGAAAGAATATTCAGTAAATTACAAGAGCAGCTCAAAAACTAACAAAGAACTCCCACTCGTCAGATCACTTAAATTCTCTCATATTTTTAGCTACTGAACATGAACTGGTACTCAAAACTATATACAATAGTGTAATAGAGCAATGTCCACTGTACATTAAAACTAAATTAAGGTATTTTCTTTACAGTTCATATGTTTAACTGCATTAATAGCTAAACTAAAATAAATAAAAAGAAACTAAGCTAAAACAATAACTGTTTCAATAAAAAGTGACAAATATACAGGCTCTTTTGAAATGACACTGAATGAAGATAAAAATTGTGCAGCTTATATTTTTACTTGTTGGAAATTGTGTTGCAACTTCGAAACACATATTTATTTAGCATGGTAAATCACATGCTTTTTGTCGTCAGACAGCAAAGAACCTCTAATATGCGATGCTTAAATAATTTATCATTTACCCATGCAAGATTTATTGGAAAGTGTGTTGAATGCAATGAAAATGAAAGGTTGCTCTATAATCTGTTATTGTTGTTTTCAAGAAAATGCTGATCTGACAGTATCCCTGTCCTTGGCATGCATAATACCTTCACAAACAGCTACTTGCTGCAAAGACGTTGTACATGACCCCATGAATGTGGCAAAACATATCATGCCTTAACAACAGGCATACAAGTCTTGTATTTAAAACTGTGTTTTAGATACAACTAATCAAAAAATATCATTACTGTTCCAGGTATTTCAAGCCACATGAACATTACACCTATGAACATGTTTTGCCTTATGGAAGAATAGAAGGGAGTTCAATGATGCATGTCATATTTGTGAAGAACAATTTTCAAATCGTCATATCCTTCATCATGGAATGTTCAGATCAGTAAAACAGGCACTAACACCAGATGAATTTACCCAAAGGCAAGAATTTTGTCAGCGATAACTACAAAATGTGATGATCACCTCCATTTTATTAAATTCATTTTATTGGCAGGTGAATTAAAACTAACTAGAGATGACTAACTCCAGTGTATATGACCACTCTGAGATGAAGAGAATTCTGTTGAGAAATATACCAACATTGATTTGGCATAAATCTTTGGGTACAAATATCCGATTTACTTATGGATCATGCAAGTTACCTGTAAATCTGGATGAGCCAAAGTATTTTACCTTTTTGCAGAAACAATGAAATCAGTTCTTTTAGATATGAGGGTCATTCAAATTTAAACTGAACTTTTGTTCTCTAGACTAGGAAAGAATGGCAGTTATGTGGGGAAGCTTGGCAAGGAATGGATACTTAAACAGCAATTGTTCCATTGCCAGTAATACTATATCTGAACAGGTAGTTGCATTGTCTGTTCTGCAGTGAGTTATCATCTATTTTCTAACCAAAGTATATGTCATGTTGACCAAGATTTTGTCCAGACTTCAGGCACAGTTTGCAGAAGCTACGCTTTCATGAACCTGAGTGTTTGATTAGCACAAGAAGTTCCTCAGTGGACATGATGCAATAGAAAATGAAAGTTCTCTGTCACTTTGTAGAACGTGACTGATGTCTAAGTGTACTCAAAATTGTTTCAGAGGTAGGCATAAGTTGTGGAAGAGCAAACAATCTTTCTGAAGAACTAGGATTTCAGAAAATGTTGGCTAGATGAATCCCATGTCTCCTCACTAATGAACAGCTAAATGTTCAAAAGGGCTTCTGGATCAGTTTAAGAAAGAAGATGAGCAATTTTTTGACCCAAATTGTGACCTGTGATGAGATATGGATACATAACTACATCCCCGAGAACAAGTATGGAGTGAAGGAGAGAGAGGTCTCTCTGGTCAAGACCAAAACGAGTTTGTCAGTCTGAAAATTTCTTTTGGCTATGTTTTGGAACTCCAAAGGCATGTTGCTCCATGAATGTTGATTTCCTTGAATGCTGCATATTGCTGCAAAGTGGTTAATGACATGAGAGACACCTATTGCAACAAAAGACATCAGCAACCCATTCATGATATTCTACTTCTGCATGACAATGCAAAGCCACATACAGCGGCCATAACCTGGGATGAATTACAGAAAATTCACTGGAACCCCCCCCCCATCCTCCTTAAAAGTCCTCATTTATCCTCTTGTGATTACTACATATTTGGGCCAAAGCAGGAGGCACTGGGAGGGAAAAGATTCAGCGATGCAAAGGTGGAGCATTTTGTGAGCAATTGGCTGTTGACGCACCCATCATCTTTCTTTGATGAGCGAATATAGAAACTACTCATCCAATGGAGAAAATGCATTTCTGTTGAAGGAAACTATAAAGAAAAGTAATATAATTTTTGTAATTGTACAAGTTAAGAATAAATTTATTTTTTAAAAAAAAATGGTTTATATTTGAATGACCCTTGTGTACGGCAGAACATGAAATATCAATAAAGGCATCTCTGTACAATTTTTCCTGGGAGTTCATGCATTTCCAATTAAATGGATTGGTTGTAGTGATTCTATTTGCTGGCCACCTGATCCTTAGATCTTAACCATTACACTTCCTTTTGAAATCATTAATGCATGAAACTTCCCTGACAAGAGAAGAGAAACTGGTAGCCAAACTTCATGCTGAATGGGAGGAAGTACAAAACCAACAGTTGTGCATCAAGTGCAAAGGTCACTATTATGAAGATGTCCTCTTTGTTTAGAAACAGTAGGTCGACTTTGAAAATTTGCTTTAAGTTACTTCAAATTATTATAATTATAAATAGGAAATAAAACTTTCCAAACTGTTAGTGGATTTACTGTTTTTATTTAACTTTATTTACAATGGCTTCTCAATACTGCTAAGAGTAAGTTTGCTTCCAATGTCTTCCTTGATTCCTGTTAGTGGAATTACTGTTTTTATTTAACTTTATTTGCAATGGCTTCTCAATACTGCTAAGAGTAAGTTTGCTTCCAATGTCTTCCTTGATTCCTTTCCTCCCATCTTTAAGAGCATTATGATTTATTAGCTTTAGTGCCATATATTCCTGAGCTCACTTACATAGTCATTATAAATTAAATTTATTCACAATATGATGTAACTAAAGATGTCACAATAATATTTGGATAAGATTAAATGAAACCCCTGAAGCTAATACACCATGAGTAATATGTCGGAGTGTTTACAAAAATTAAAATATACCTGCAGGAATGCCGAGTGACTTGGTTCTGTGCAACCTAATGTTTTATTTATTTTTATCTAAGAAAACGAGTAAAGTGCATTTCTTCATTCTTAAATAACTCCCTAATTCAGGTTGATTATTTTTTAATATACATATTATAGTGCTGCAAATTATATATCATATTAGGGGTAAATATGAGCAACAATGACCGTATTATCATTCAGTATCATTTTGAAACAATTCTTTTTCTGCTTTGGAAGAGGAACAAGAACTTTTTGAAATATAGCAAAAATTGTGCGACTCTTTAAGTAAGTGTTTTATCGATTTCTGCTTCTCTAGTTCTTGTTACTTTAGTCGTGTGTGCATGTGTGTGTGTGTGTGTGTGTGAAATATAATATAAAGCATATTACATCATACAGTATGCAAAATGTTATTTACAGAAATTGCAGAAAAATATGGATATATTAAATAAATTAATTTTAATCCTATTTTGATTTAAAGTAAAACACTAAAAATCATGTCGTCACATTAAAACTCTCTTTAAGTTTCACAAACACGCTTATAAAAGTAATTTTGGTACATGTTTCTTGAGGTACATTCCTCACATTGTCAACCAAAACGACGACTGAGGAGTCAATTTCAGCAAGGCATGTATGTTGTTATGTTTGCTCTGGTGGTCTGTTAATGAACTTAAACAATATGTTGTCTGCTTCCGGTATATCAAAATTCATAAGTTTGTATTCATATTTTTTATGTAAATTTTTTCCCATATATTAAGCTCTTTCGGGTGTTGAATTGTTTTTAGTAATGTTCTGTCCTTCTCTATTTCATGATTTTCATTCCAAAAATGTGCAGCCACTGCTGATTTTTCTACTTGTTTGTGTCTAATATTTCTCCAATGTTCCTTTAATCTTATCCCCAGATTTCTTTTTGTTTTTCCTATATATATTTTGTCACAATCTTTGCAATTAATTCTATATATACCTGAATTTTCTTCTTTCTTCTTTTTTTGTTTAATTTTATTTAGATTCAATAATTTACCAACACTATATCTGTTTATAACTATAAAATTCACTATGGAAACCAAGGTTAATAATACTTTGCCTTTTCTGGACCTAAGGATGATAAAAAGGAATAAAAATATAGAATTTGATATATACAGAAAGGACACACATACCGACAATTACATAAAAGCAAAAGGTTTCAACCCCAGACCCCACAAAGCAGCAGCATTCAATAGTACGACATATAGGCTAGTTAATACACCACTCAGTAAAGAAGAATACAGGAAAGAATACATACACATAATACACACAGAAGAAATTAATGGATTTAACAAACAAATAGTAGATAAAAAAATAAAAAGATTTAAAAATAAAAAGGAAATTTAACTAATCACTACACTCAGTTCTTCACTCAAAGAAAATACTTATCAAAAATTCACATATCACCCTTATGTTGACCATAAATTCCAAAAAATTTCAAAAAGTATAACATTACTCTAGCACCAATAAACAGATATAGTGTTGGTAAATTATTGAATCTAAATAAAATTACACAAAAAAAGAAGAAAGAAGAAAATTCAGGTATATATAGAATTAATTGCAAAGATTGTGACAAAATATACATAGGAAAAACAAAAAGAAATCTGGGGATAAGATTAAAGAAACATTGGAGAAATATTAGACACAAACAAGTAGAAAAATCAGCAGTGGCTGCACATTTTTGGAATGAAAATCATGAAATAGAGAAGGACAGAATATTACTAAAAACAATTCAACACCCGAAAGAGCTTAATATATGGGAAAAAATTTACATAAAAAATATGAATACAAACTTATGAATTTTGATATACTGGAAGCAGATAACATATTGTTTAAGTTCATTAACAGACCACCAGAGCAAACATAGCAACATACATACCTTGCTGAAATTGACTCCTCAGCCGTCGTTTTGGTTGACAATGTGAGGAATGTACCTCACGAAACATGTACCAAAATTACCTTTATAAGTGTGTTTGTGAAACTTAAAGAGAGTTTTAATGTGACAACATGATTTTTAGTGTTTTACTTTAAATCCAAATAAGATTAACAAAAGTTTCACTGTGTGGATTCCGACTCCGTAAACATAAATTAATTTTATTTTTGCATGAGATTTTTAAAAACTTTCAAATCTAAATTGAATTACTATATACAAAAAGTGCAGTTGTAACAAGTATGTTAAAAATGTACTGATGCTAGGGATTGCAAAAAATTGCTATTGTTTGAGTGAACTGTTTATTATTATGATTTGTTTTTTTGGGGAAAATCATTTTAGTTTTGGTACTGTGTGCCTAAATCTGTAAGTTCTCAAACATAAATCTGTGACATTTATCAATTACCATACATTGTGTGCCTAAATCTGATGTATATGGACTTCATATATGAGCAAACCTACCATTTTGTTAGGCGATTTACTTTTCTTTGGAAAGAGGGCACCAATTTTTGCTGCACTATTATAACACCATACTCTTCTTACAATTGCAGCCCTGTCTAGCTCCTCCAAAGCTTGTATCAGAGCAGTAAGTGCCAAAGAAGAGTTCTGAAATCAAAAACAAAGTATTATTTATAACAATAAAAAATGTTTTTTAATTATTTTTTGTGGGTCAATGAAATCAATAATAAAACATTATTCATAACAATAACAACAAAAGTTTTTCTTAATCTCTTGAGAATCAAATTATTCAGGTCTTCCTGGCTTCTCTTACTTGAGATTTGATCACTACATGTTTTATGTACCTTTGTCCACATCCTCAGCTGTTATAGGATTGATGGAAATGAGTTGAGTTAGTTGATATTCACATGATTCTGGTGGCCTTGCGATTAGCTTTAATATAGAGCTGTCTGCTTCCAGGATGTCAAAATTCATTAGGAGTTACGCTCGTCTCTTTGTAAATCCTTTCCCATATGTTTAACTCCTTGGTTTTTTAACTATCTTTAATAATTTGATATTTTTTATTCTATCTTATGATTTTGCTGCTATGGTGATTATTAGATTTACTTGTATTGGTTGTCTCTCCCATGTTCCTTAAATCTTATATCTATATTTCTTTTTGTTTTTCCTATGTATTTTTTCACAATTCTGACATTTAATCTGGTAAATACCCAGATTTCTTTTCCTTTAGCCTGGAATTGGTTTTATTTAAATTGAATAAATTTTTAACACCGCATCCAATTTGGGGTAACATGATGATATTTAATCTTTGAAAAATTTGAAATTTGTGATTGGCTGCTGGGTGACATGTGAATTTTTTAAAAGTGTTGTCTCTGTTATTACCTTCCCTAGCCAACCTATACATCAGCTACTTTGAAATGCACATCACTAAGGCTTTCCCCCACATTTTTAATGCTTTGTACCCATGCATTTACCATAAGGAACAAAAAACATGTGGAAGATGCTTTAAATTTGCAAGGACCTATGATAATTTCATCATTAAAATTGAAACAGAAAATATATTATCAGTATTACATCTGAAGATAATAAAATATAATAACAGACTGGTGAATTCAGCATCTACAGAAAGAAAAAAAATGCACTAAGACAATTACATTGAAGCCCACGGTTTCAATCCAGATCACATTAAGTAGCAGCATGACAAATAAATAGACAAGTAAACATACACTGGATAGTTTCCTTCCCAGGAACTGTGGACCTTGAATAGGCCAGTATATGCGGGACACAATGAGTCTCTTAAGGCTTATGTGCAGGATTCAATTCCTACATACTTATGCAAATATACTACTGAATAAAAAAGAATAGAAGAACAAATGCATGTACATACTAGAAGCCACTAAATCAAATGGGCTCAACAAAAAAAATTTGAAAATTCCAAAAACAAAAAAGAATTAAATGAATCATAATGTCGTCTGATGCACAAGAGACAATTTTTTTTAAACCCAGAAGCCAATCACTATTTTCAAAATTTTTTCAAATACTGCAATATCATCTTGTTACCCCAAAAGGAAATAGTGTTAAAATTTATTTTAATTAAACCAAAACAGCTTCTAGGCTGAAGGAGAAAATTTGTCAGTATTGTGGAAAAATCTTCGTAGGAAAATCAAAATTAAATATAGGTATAAGGCTTAAGGCTTAAAGTATAATGGAGAAAAATCCAATACAAGCAAATAATGGGTGAATTTCCTTTTGCATGACTGCTCTAGTGTAATGGTCAGTCAGTTGGTTCAAGCTGTACCATGGTGGATGAGTCAAAAAGTCTGTAGCTATGATTGTCTCGTAAGTTATTACCAATATTTAACAGGAACATTTACTCACTATTGTCATGTAAGAAAATGCTGGAACTGCCTCTCTTCATTTTCATTTGTTTTTGGCATTGGCTTATGAAATTAACCATTACCCTTTACAGTTCCCTCTGGAAATGGAATAAATTTTCTTCACAACTTTTATTTCATCTAATGTGTGTGGATTTGTCTTGTACACTTTTTTCATTTAATGCTCCCAGAGATAAAAAGGAGTTCAATCAGAGGCCACCAGTCAACTCAGACACCAACCAACTCAACCTTAACAGTCATATAACAGCCGAGGATACAGACAAAGGTCCATGAAAGATGTCCTAATTAAATCTCAAGTAAGTGAAATCAGAAAGATTATATTCTAATATTTAGTTTGACTCAAAAGAGGTTATTAATGCATGCTTCTCTGTTAGATTTCAAATTTAACAATATATTGAAAAAGGTTTTGTTTTTAATAATACAAACATATTGAACCAATTTATATTCAGTTCATGTATTTCCTTTATACTTATTATTTATTTGCACTTCATTCTACCTTGCGACTATCAAATTCCTCCTAATGTAAGTGCATCCTCTGAATTTGTTAGTGCTAATATGAGAAAGTAATAAGGGGACACACAGCTTATCATATAACCTGAACTAAGGTTATTCTATTTCTTTTACAGACCAAGTTATGTTATCACAATTGTAAACTTTAGTTGGTGCAGTGTTATATGACTGCAACAGCAGATAAAAGTGTATATAACTTCACTTTTGTATTCACTTACACAAAAGTAAGACGCGTTTCGGGAAAATCTCTCCCATCTTCAGTTGCTTAAAAGTGTATATGTTTACTAGTATTAGGTTATAAGCACTTGTAATACTTGTGGCACTGGAAAATGTATTTAAGGTTTTACATAAACACACTAAGAGAATCTAACATGTTGTGATGTAAATGTAGGTTATACCAAACTAACTTTATGGAAGAGAAAAACAACCTTAGTGCTCAATACATTTTTTCATACATTATGATTTTGCTACTTACATGGATAACACCAACACAGCAATTGAAATTGTTTCATAGATAACAATAGCTACAAAAAGTTATGCTGGTATCTCCCCTAATTAATGGCCTTTCTGCTCATGATGTTCAGATATTTAATGTTATTAACATGCAGTATAAGGAAAAGCTACCAAAATTTTATACATAAATAATGAAAATATTGTTAGCTTATTTTCCATAGCAAGAAACATGGAGTTTAGTATACCTATCTAATGTTTAAATTTTCGATAATTTTAATTGCTTCCTTCAAATATTTACAACATACTCTTGTCTGTTTTTTTGCTATCTAAACTTACCCATAAAAGGGTAAACAAACAGATAAAAATATAAATAAACATAAAAGAGAGCTTATTCTCAAAATGAAACATAGCAATGATTTAAAACTTGGGCATGTCAATACACAATTCCAAAACTCTTAGTAATGTACTAAAAGCTGCTTGGTCTAATTTTAGTTTTATTCTAATTTACCTTCAGTCTCCATTCTCCATAGTGCCTCTCAATTTTGTTTATAGCTAACTTTAACCCAATCACAAATAGTGAACTAACCACAAGATCATCAGTATACACTGACCCCTGGAACTGTTACTATTAAATGACCAAAATATTGAAAAAAGATAATTAATTTTCTCCTTATCAGGTAAGTTATCAAAACAATAAAAAGTGAAGCATGGAAAGCAATGCATCTAAAAACACTAGATCACTAGGTGTGATTCCTCCAGCATGACTGAGCTTACAGCAGAAATGTATTTGGCAAAATCTTTTTTTTTAATTGATTTATTTACGGACGATCTTTAACATCTCAGGTCATCAGTGTCCCATTCAACTCAGGGCGTGAAACGGCTGACAAATATTGCTCAGAGGCCTCTCTTTCAGGCTTGAGGTTCTTTTTCGTGCCGTAAATGTACCACACAGGACCCACGGCTTTACTTCCATACTTACGATTTTTATGCCCGAAAAAATCCATCGGTCCTTTGGCAAAATCTGAAGGAAACCATGATGTAATATGCTCCTAAAGTTCTTCGGCTAATCAATAAATGAAGCAACTCAGTCTCATTACTGCATTATAACTATCTTCATATTTCTATAAACAACTCCAATATTCATCATTTATAGCATGGTACAGTAGAACTTCGATTTATTATTTTTGGAGGGATCAGGATGAAAAAATGATGGATGCAGGAAAATGCTAGATATGGGAAGTGCATAAATCACATTCAAAAATAAATAAAGTTAGTATATAAGCAAACACTATATTTTGTAACTAAAATTGTTAATTGGAACTTTGCACAATAAAGCTAATCACATATTGAGATCATTGTAGGATTGAGTCAAACTAACACTCTTTTGCTCCACTTGTTTAAAATATGTAGGACCAGTTTCACGAACCCTTCATTCACATCATCACCCCATTGTCAATGATCTTAATACTATATTTTGTATCAATTTTACATGTTACTGTGTACATATTTTACACTTTGTTGTCGGTCCTGTTGGTCTAGGGGCTATACTTCCTCATAGACCCAAGATCACGTGTTCAAGCTTGGCCAGGGTTGATGCATTTTTTTTCAGGCATTAAAAATCTTCAGTATGGTTCCTTCAGAAGGGAAATAAAGCCAAGGGTCCCATGTTGTAGAGTTATGGCACATAAAAGAACCTCAAGCCTGAAAACAAAGGTTTCTAAGCAAACTTTATCGGTCGTTTCATGTCCTACATTGAATGGGATGCTGATGATCTAAGAAGTTTAATAAGTTAAAGAGTGTCTGTAAATAAAACAATTACTTTCTTTGAAAAAGGTTGTTAACTGACATTTGCTGCTTTTCTTTTCATGCGATATGATTTTTTCACATTCAATGCATTCTCTTGCTCACTACCATCCATACTGCCACTATCCTGTGCACAGGATATGCTAGTACAGTTTCACATGCTCTCAAGAGCATTGGCAAACATCAGCAGGGCTTTGGCTGTTGCATCATCTTCCCTCTCTTCCTCACTCCCCACCCTCATATCAAAAACACTTGCTACTCCTCCCACTTCTTTGCACACTTCATCAACACTTTGAAAGCCACACGTGACATAATCCTCGTCCATTGTCAAAACTGACGGCAATGGAAACTGCGGTCCATTCTTTGCATCAGCTATCATCATCATCATCATCATCCTGTGTCTCCAAAAGTATCCGTAACTATAGAAAGTTTCTCGAATCAAGCTTGATGTGATCTCTGTACATGTGACGATCACTGCTTTACTATTCTAGTTTGAAAATGATCATTTGGGATAGACTTTTTGGGGAGTGAATATTTTTAACAAATAATGTGGGAAAATGATACTTCCAGGAATGATGAATGTGAGTTTGATTTACATAAGATATAAGGTAAAACATTTGGGACCACATAAATTGAACGATACATCCGGGAACAATGATCGAGGTTACACTGTACTGTCAACTAGTGTCAAAACATTATAAAGCAGTTTACAACTGCATTTTAATCAATAAAGATTCACACCTTCCTTTTTTCAATGGAACAATCTAAGACTAGATTTCTAGTTTATGATTACTTTTTACTACAGACTTCTGAAAGCATTTACTGAATTCATATACAGCTGGAAATCTGTATCCATCAACAGAGTCATTATGAATTTCTGGATATACAAAAACTAGAAAATATTTCAATAATGTTGAGTATTACAGTTTTACAAAATTCATTACTACTGCACTCTTTATATTTTCTCATATTATCTAATGAAGTACTACTGTTTAAGGTCCAATATTCATTTTTATCAACTGCAACAGCTTCTTCAATGCTGAAAAATCTCTTTCCATGCATGCAATTATTTGCTCTTTACTGTTGGGAACAGTAAAAATTGCATGGGGTCAGTTTAGAACTGTAAGATGAATACAGTTTTGCATTTGTGATCTCCAGAAAGTGATGCCATTGTTGGCTGTGTGATAAGAGGCACTGTGATAGTGAAGTACGTTGCCCTATGGCCCCATCCTTGGACACACTTGGAGCTGTTTAAAAACTTTTAACAGGCAAACTGGCAGTGTCCCACTGAGCATTAATGATATGTTGATCATCTAGAGGAATGGTTGCCACACGACCACTTTTGGGAAAGAATATGACCACTATATTCTTTTAAATGCTTCAGAACACCTTCAGTATTGTCGTTTGGGAAGACCCACAATGTTTACCGATAATCTCTCTCAGTGAGTGAAGTTTTGCTCTTTTAAATTCTCTGAACCAAGTAAACTGTTAACCAAGACACAACAAGGCTTTGATGAACCTTGATATCCATTCTATTACCATACTTCTTCTTCCTCTCATTACCATCACGAAGGGAATATGCTGTAGAATTTTTATTTTATGAATATAATTACTTAACTTCTAACATTTTGTATAGACTGTAGTCAAGTAGCTCAAATATTATCCCTAACCAGATATAGCAAGAGGAATTATTATTAGCATTAACGAACATCTGCAGGTTTTCTAAACATAGTGGTTTTGTAGTTTCTGGTTGAAATGTTGCAAATAATAAATAATTGAAAAACAAAAAAAGAACATTATAGTGATATCACAAGGTACAACTGTGATATCACTACTTGGAACAACTATCAGAGAGAAGATCCAAATTGACTTTAAAGCTTCGAAATATTCCCACATTACTGGTATGGGATTAAACAATTTATTTTTAAATATTAAAAATCTATTAAATTTTTGGCATTTTAAAACTGACTCTTGTAAATACTGTCACAATGCAACATGACATTCTGTCTGGCTAAACAATGATTAACAACTTCATATAATATTTCTTGAATTATGTTCAAATTATTATTCCAATGCTAAATCGTTTTGCAGATTATTTCTATTTGCATGCATTTCTATCTTAGTTAATTTCTAACATTTTTCTTGCAAAACACTTTGTATAGCTATAAATACTTACAAATAAGCATCCATGATATTGTAGTCTGCAAATGGTACATGATGAGAAAAATCAAAGAAATGTGGTTCTTACCGCATCCCCTTTGCGAGGTACAAAATATACGATGCCTTCTCCACTTAAGTAATGCCAAGGAATTAATCCTCTCTTTGTAAAGCCCAAAACACTTAAACATTTTGCACCAGATTCATATTTCATCATTGTTTTGTCCACTTCTGAAAAGATAAATTAATTTAAGTTAATACAAATATTTTCAAAATAATAAGGAAAAAAAAAAAGAATAAACATCTGTACATGCAGCATAAAAATGCTAGATATTGTAAATAACATAATTATTAGAATGTAAATTGGAGTGTGCAGTTCAACTAAATCATACAATGATATCAATTAATTATTGCTCTATTTAAAGAATTTGTAAACTGTGGGTAAAACAGCAAACTTCCAATGGATTATGTAATATACTATTAGGCTAGATTTTATATTTACTGTTATTTGCAAGCAGGGCCAAATTTAGGCAAGAGCCTATGGTACTCTTATTCGGGGACTCAGGATTTTGGGGGCCTCTAAATTCAGGAACAAGCTAATTATTTTTTTTAATTATCTATGCAAGTTGAATAAATATCAACTCTGGTTATTAAAAATTAGAATGTAGAAAATAAGCAATTAATTACTATTTTAGCAAAAACATTTACCTATAATGTTTAAAGCTCAGAGTGATAAATTGCCTACAGTGTTTAATGCATTCAACTTGTTAACAGTTGGCTAATATGTACATTTGTAATGTTTAAATTAAAAAAAAAATGTTGCAGTCAAGAGGACAATCAGTTCCCTCTCTATGGACTGTAAAAAAATTGTCTGGTATATAAATATTGTACTTACTAAGCTGTTGACAATGGAGTGGCAATATAAGTTGAGGTTAAATTGTCAGGTGCTTGTGTTTTTAGCAAGTTATCTATTTTTGTTGATACATAACTACTGCTGATGTGTAGTTTTATTGATAGCATTTATTTATGTAAATCTACATAATTCAATGTCATTTCCATGCAAATTTGAGCCAACTACCAAGGGAAAAAAAAAAAAAGCAAAGTTATTGAAATATATCTATGGAGGGACAATGTGGAGCGTGATGCAAGTATTTTTTTTAGATACTACTAGCACTAACTTTCTTTACCCACAGAACTCCAGTTTTAAAGTTGTAAAAAGTTTTAAAACACACTAATAATGATGTGACCAATTATTGTCATGAAATCACTCAAATTTCACTAATTTTGTTGCACTTGCTTCGACATGTTTCAAAGGCAATTGCCTCCATCTTCAGCTTGGTTCCACTGGCCGCTTCCCGTGTGGTATTAAGATGTCACTCTGTCTCACAGAGGGCCAGTGGGACCAAGCTGAAGATGGAGGCAATCGCCTTTGAAACATGTCCAAGTAAGTGGAACAAAATTAGTGAAATTTGAGTGATTTCCTAACAATAATTTGTCATATTATAATATATTTCACTGTGAAAATTCCTGATACAAAATAACTACACTAATAATGATTTTGGAATACTTGGCCAACAAGCTGCAACAGTAATATTTCACTTGTATATTGTAGAGAGCCAAAATAAGCCTAAACCTGAATTTAGGAAAAATGAAAATTCTATTAAAACTTCTAATATTGCACTAGAGGAAACAATCATTTGTACAACCATTGCAATCAACTCTGACTCTTCCCTGTGCCAGATTTAAGAATCTGATACCACACAGGGCCACTTTATTTTTAATCAAAACAGGGAATTAATAAATACCTCAATGAAAGAAATACACAGTAAAAAGAGAGAGCTGATAGAATCCTTGTCCTATGGCAATCTATATTGTTATTTTCCAAAATCTTTAGAAATGGTAGTGTAGCATTTAATAAAAATAGTTTTTCAAAATGAAATCATGCTTCTATCAGACTAAAAGAGCATGAAGTTTCTTTTTCTCACATAATGACTGTTTTATCAGCTGTAAAAAAATGATAATATTTGGGCTAGTAGGCTGTGGTCAATTCTTGAGGTTGAGGTA
Organism: Metallyticus violacea; assembly: GCA_030762175.1. Lineage (NCBI taxonomy): Eukaryota > Metazoa > Arthropoda > Insecta > Mantodea > Metallyticidae > Metallyticus > Metallyticus violacea. Next base: position 47,377,303 of record CM060838.1, on the reverse strand, counting down.
AATGATGTTTCTCCAAGAATCTCACTTGGTATTATCAAGGATGGTCAAGTTGGGTCTACCAACTCCAAAACTCAACCTGAGCTCAGTTAAACTTGTTCTCAATTTATTTCTCTCTCTGCTGTATGGTGAGTAGGCAGAGGCCAGCATGTATTACATGAGTCCATGGTCATTGATGGCTCAGAACTCTTGAGGGTTCTCTCTGCTCTGCATTCTGTGCTATGAGGGACTTAACTCTAGTGCTATTTAGTACCAGAATCCAAGATTTATTGATTTATTCTGCCTGCTCCTTATGAATGAAATTGTTTATATCCTTAAACATCTCAATAGCTTCTTGTTTTAGTTTAGCATAATAAAGAATATCGGTTGAAAGAACCTCAGTATTATCAAAAGCAATGTTTTGGCTGAACAGTAATTAATGTTCTACTATGAACAATTTTTTCCTTTGTCCTACATATGTCTAGTAGCCAAGCTGCAGTTAGTAGTCCCTATACACCTGTCCACAGCTACAGGGAATTCTATAGATACCCAATGTTAAATATAGAAGCTGGTTACTTTTTGTGAATATCAATCAACCAAAAAAATAAACAACTCATGAGAACTATTTCTTAAACTTCCTGCATAGAAAATTTTGTTGAATTTTTTATTCCATTGGATGAATGAAAATAACATATATGCATATTTTTATTTTTATAAAACTTGATTATTTTCATAGATATTCAAAATCAAAATTTACATAATTGCACGTGCATGTTATATTTAAAAGGCAATATCTCCATTATGGACTAACAAAATTAATTCAAATTAAGCTCAAGTTAAAGGTTATGTCTTTTATCATATTTACTTTAAGACTACACAAAAATTAATGTGCTATTTTGCTTTTCCAAAATATATTATTAAAATGCTACTTTTAGTTTGAACTCCCTTTTTATTTTTAAAAAGGATCCCATTTCTCTCTGCTTTTTGCACTACATGGGTGCAAAATTTCAGAATACAATAAACTTAAACTGGATAATATACAAATTATCAATTATAAGTAGTTATATTATACTATATTTCACTATGAAAATTCCCACTATTCAAAACTACTTATACTGGATAATTTGCAATAAATCAATTTATCCACCTTAGTGTTAGCTGGTGAGTCCAAGCATAATTCCAGGATCATGCCACACTGTATAGATGTGTTGGTACACAAAGTGCCAGTATATTATACACCATAATTAAACTTCAGAAATATATACTTATTTTAAGAAATTATTAACAAAATTGCAGAATATTAGCTAAAATACACAAGGTCAACTGAAGTACTAAATTATAGGCTATTTAAGCAGCTAAACACTTATTTTTATGGGGCAATGAACTGTCTTTAACTAGTCCTTCAGCTTTTGACACTCTACAATGGTCCAGAGACCCTGAAAATCAGCCAAAACTTCTAAATACAATTTGTTAAAACTATAATCAAGATTACAGTATGCACTTAGTTATATGATTAGCTTCAACGTACAAGTTCTAATTAGCATTTCTTGTTAAAACTAGCCACAGAGCTAATAATCTAAATGGTCGATGTCCGGGGGTATTCCAAACTGCCTGGGTAGTAATGAAATTTTCACTCTTATTCCAGTAGAAACTTCAGAAGGTTGCTCAAATGTACAATTACCAATGTTTTTCACATTAACAACTGCAAAGTACTCCAAGCCCCAAAAGAGCCAGCAAGTACTTTTTATTGTTTGTTTATATATCCTACAATGTTTTGATTTCACTTTTCTATACTTGAATCCATACAAGTAGTCTGTGTCAAAAATTTCCATCTTATTTTATTATTTCTATTAGAATTTTAATTTGCCTGCCATTTTCTGCTGCTCAAGTTTCTTTTCCAATTCCTTTTTTATTTAAAATCAGTAACAAAATTTGCTCATTTTTTGTTTTCAAGAAAATAATTATTCCTGAGATCTTGAGCAAGTGAGAAGCAGTGAAGCATGTGGAGCAAATAAGAGCCCCTAGTCAAATCAATATAAAAACCAAATTCCAGAGGTCAACTACAGTCTGCAATTGACAATGATGGACAGAAAAATTTGCAATACCATCACTCACACAAAAACAGCATTTACATTTCTGCAGTGTGACTCCAAAGGAAGAAGGGCTCCAGCAGGACAGAAAAACATGACTCTGGGATTCTTCATGCATAGATCAAATTTAAGGCATGGCTGATCCACATGCTTACAAATTAGGTCTCCAGAGATGGAAGGTATGCAGGAAAGCCCTGTAGATGATAAAAAAGAAGAAATCCAAAAGGCTATGAAGGCTGAGTAAGCTTTATTATAGACATACTGAGACAAGACAGCAGCAGAACTTCATATGATGACCTATTATTTCTTCCAAAACCCCCAGAAAGGTGCGATAATAACAGCCTGAATAAGAAGTTTATAAAGAAGTATGCTATATTGCTAAAGGTCTTGTCTTCTGTGCTCTACATTTACCTATAGAAATTTGATGTTTGGGCAAATGAAATTAATGATTTCCACCTACAACACTATGTTCTATATGCTTGGTGCATAAAATTCTGGATTCTGGGGCCGCTATAATTTCTCAGTCTTTTACCAAGTGTGCAGATGTCAGAAGAGGCCCAAGAGGCAAACCAAGTGGGCAGATGTTGGAAGAGGTCCAAGAAGCAAGAGACAAGCACATAAAAGAATACTGAGAGCATTATTCTCAAAAGTGCTAAAGAGAGGACACAGAGAGATGAGCCCCTCCATTTGATGGTCTCAAGTGACCAGAAAATGTCCATCTTCAGAGAGCAGATGTCCCAGAAACACACAAAAATATGCTACCTCTATATGTGCTTAACCTCCTGAAAGTGGTAAGGAAGCCTCAACCTTTTGGTGATTCTGAATGAATGTAATAAAGTGTAAATACCATATTTAAGCAAATCTAATGTGCACCTTTTTGTCCAAATGTAGTACTCAAAACTGTGGTGTGCATTAAATTTGATGGCATATGAGATTCAAGTGCAAATCATTCCATAGTTTGCCAGTGACTTCAAATTGATCGTTTATTATGTCAAAATGCATTGCTGTAATTCTCGATTTTGTTACATTTATTGTTGGCCTATTGTTGCATGGAGCATTTGAATAATAGGTAGTCACAAAATGGAGGGCAAACAGACATCTTAAGATGCTACTTTCAAGCATTAATTCACTATACTGAAAAAAATGGTAACAGAAAGGTAGGAAAAAGTGCAATGTAGCTGAGAGCAACATTTGTGACAGTAACAGAAATTGGCATTATTTGCAAATAAAGCTAGTAGGAAGAAATTTACTGGTCCTTACAAAAGAAGACATCCTGACACTGAAGAAAATGTTTTGGAAGGAGGAAACCATGAAAGGCAGAAGAACGAGCAACCTGTGACTAGTGACACAATTAGAAATAACTTTTTCTTCTTTGACCTATGCCAACTGTTTTAGCAACAGCAGAGCGATGGATTTTGTCCTATGTGCTCCAAGATATAACAATAGTTCACTTATAAATTCTATTTTCATTTTATGAAGCAGGGGGCTCACCTCTAAAATGCTGTACAACAATATGTCAAAATCTTTTTTTATGATTTTAAGTTTTAAATTTGGGGTGCACATTATATTTAATGGTGCATTAGATTTGCATTAATAGGGTATATTTAAAATCATTATTCACGGAGTTTCTTTTTATTCCAAAATAAATATCTCCAAAAAAAAAATCAATGATTTAACTTATTGTAGGAGAAAATGGTTTTGGCCAGGTTTTCTGGGTGTCTAGACCACTGGTATGAAAGCATGAAACATTATGGTTATATCTTTTCATATTCAGACTATGGCAAGTCCTGTTTTTACTGTTATTATTTTGTCACAAACAAAAAATTAATTACACTAACATTTTTACCTACTCAAGCATTTTCTTGAAGTTGTAGTGGGATTCTGATGAGGCTGAAGGCTTGTTATTATTGCCAATCTTTTACTAGTTCCATCAATTCCATCATATGAATCCTTTGCAAGTGAAATCTCACAAAAGTGCCATTCAGCACTTGCAAATAAATTTTCATGAAAATGCAGATTCATAATTTGTAATGAGCACTTGCACCATTAGAAAAATATAACACTTTTCACACTGATTATTTCATTCTTCAGAAAATATATTATCAATGGAACAGGTGGAAAACATCATGTTTAAGACACACTGAAATTAGTACTAAATTTTTATGTTGTAATTCGTTTCTTTCTCTGAAATAAATGACAAAGGGATGGGTGCAGCCTGTATGATTTTTCATTTACCTTGAATCACATGGGCATATTTTTCTGAAAAGTCACAAATTACAATGCATTCACCATTCTGAAGAACTGCTTTCTTCTCTGTGAGAAATGCAGCTTGCTGCTGAGCAATAAATATGAGGGGATCATGCTACTAATCAAGTAATATTTTACTATGGATTTGTCTAAACTTTTTCCACTGCTAGCAATGAAAGAATTACCTCTCTGCAGCCAGGTTCTTTGCAACACTAATCATATAATTCAATGCATCCGGTGTGCCTGTACTTTACAGTATGGTCAGTTATCACAGATAATTAAAATTCGAAATTAAACATTTCTGTCATCAGTGTCCCTGAAATACTCTGTTAACTTATTAATTAAGTCATATCTATTCTTTTCCTTTGGTATTACTTCTGCTTCCTTTTCTTAAAAACAAAAACTCTTTTCTTTTAAGCATCTGTTTTACTTATTAATGAATATCATTGTATGATTCAGTTGAACTACACACTCTTAAAGCTTCACTTACTTTTCATAAATGTATGGAACCGGTTTCCAGAACATTTTGTTCCCATCTTCAGCCATGCTAAGGTTCAACTGTCGGATCATTCGTTGAGCTGTGGGAATGTATATTCTGCTCTGGTGGCGGTGTGATAAACTTGTAGTTTATGTTTTCATCCCCAGCAGTGTCGAAGTTCATTATGTTGTTTTTGTATTTGTAGATGTAGATTTTCTCCCAGGTTGCTAATTCCATAGGTCCTTGTACTGATTTTAATAATTTTGTTTTATTTATTATGTCGTGATTTTGTGTCCAAAAATGATATGCTACTGCTGATTTCTCTATTTGCTTGTACTTTATGTTCCTGAAATGTTCCTTTAACCGTGTGCCAATGTTTCTCTTTGTTTTCCCTATGTAGATTTTTTCACATTCTGCACAGTTTATTTTGTAAATACCTGATTTTTCTTCTTGTGGAATACTGTCATTAACATTATCTATCAGCAAATTTTGAACATTAAATCTATTAATCGGTGCCAACCTGATATTAAAATCTTTAAGAATATTCTGAAAATTTTTTGTGGCCCATGGATGATGTGTGAATTTTTTAAAAATAAGTTTATCTTTTTTTGCTGAAAGTGTTGTGGTTTCTTTGATATGTTTTTGTCTCTTGAATTTCTGCACCTTTTTATGTACTAGTTCTTTTTTAAAACCATTTTTAACTGCTGTTTCTTCTATTTGTTTGTATTCTTTAAAATATTTTTCTTTGCTAATTTGTAGGTTAACTAGCCGGTGTGTTAAACTGTTAATTACTGCATGTTTGTGTGCTGTAGGGTTTAAACTGTCAGCTTTGATGTGATTATCTGCATGTGTATTCTTTCTGTATATTCCAAATTTAAGTTTTTCTTGGCATTTCATTATTTTAATATCCAGGAATGGCAGCATGTTATCTGTTTCTATTTCGTATGTAAATGAAATGTTTTTATATTGAATATTTAGAAGTTTTAAGGCATCGTCAATGAGTTTTTTGTCAACTATGGCAAATATATCATCCACATATCTGTACCATACCTTAAATATGAATGGAAACGCTGTGTTGATGTGTGTTTCAAATCTACTCATGAAGAGGTTAGCTAGAAATGGAGATAAGGGGCTGCCCATTGTAAGTCCTGCTTCTTGTTTATAAAATTTTCCTTTAAAAGTGAAAAAGGCTTGGTTTATGCAAATTTCTGTCAGTTTGATGTATTCTTTAATGTGTATATCATTAATTCCACTTGTTTTTAGCCAATCATGTAGATAAATCAGGAGTTTTTCTTTTGGTATGCTAGGAAACAGAGATTCTACATCGAAAGATATAAGAGTGTCAGAGGGGTGCAATTTTATGTCTTTAATTTTTTCTATTAACTGATATGAATTATTTATGCTCCTGGTTTGATTTTTTGGTAATGCCTTGAATCTATTAGCTAACCATTTTTCTAAATAGTAAGAGGGAGTATTGATGTTGTTAATGATGGGGCGCATACCATTTCCAGTCTTGTGAATTTTTGGTAAACCATATAACCTAGCTATTTTAGGGTTGCTGTGTTTTATTTTGAATATTGTTTCTTTTGGAATGACTGTACATGTTTTCAGAACCTCATTGATGGAATTAACACACCTTTTCAATGGGTCTGATGGGATCGGAACATATTCTTTTTTATTTAATAAATTCTGCATTCTATTATTATAATCTTCTTTATCCAAAATTACTACTCTGTTTCCTTTGTCTGCTTTAGTATAAACAACATCTTTTTCATTTAAGGATTTTATTATATTCTTATAAGTGTTGTGTACTGCTGTATTCTTTTTAACAATGCCTTTAAAAACTTTTTCTGATTTAATTCTAACTATTTCTTTTTCTTTGTTCTTCAAACCTTCAATGGCCACTTCCAAATCTACCAAATAATCCTCCATTTTAGTGGAGTATTGTACACAAGTTTTTAAGCCTTTATTTAGAAATGCTAATTCTTCTGTTTTGAAATTTTCATTAGATTTTCTACATAATTCTGCTTAGGGTTTGGAGTTTTCTTTGGTTTTTGATAAAGCTTACTAAATTTTCTTTTTTGATTGCTGACTTTTTTGTTTACTAGAAATTGTATATCTTCTAAGGCTGTACCAATTAAATTATCCCATATTATGCAACCTAACCTGTTTGAAATCTGTAAGTGTTTTCCGTATAGTTTAAGATCAATATTTGCCATTTTAGTATAATGTTTTGACTTTTCTATTTGAATAACTTTTTTCTCGGCAGCTAACTGCTCGCGACTGTTGTGGTTATATTTAACGGTTTTTCAGACGAACTTTGGACACACTTTATGTTTTAGGCAGCGGTTTAAAAAATGAATATCTGCAGAAATGAGTCGGCTTTTTTCTTTTAATTTTATATACTCTTTAATGTCCTTTTTTAAGTTGTTAAAATTGCAGTTGAAGTTATTTAGGTTATTGTTTGTGTATTCCATCTTATCATCGTCGTAAAACGAATTAATGCGGGTCGTTGTTCCTACGGCTCGAAGGCCTATTTATTACTTAAATGTAAATTGGAACTTTACACAGTGAAGTTTATCTGTTTTACTCTTCAGCAATTTCTATTGCAGATATATTTTCTGTAATATTTTTTCTTTTTAATTAAAATTTATCTTATTAACACCAAACTTTCATTATGTTTATTTAAGTATATGACTGGGAGTTCTGAATTGCTCAACACACTAGATTTATCAGATTCTGATTTGCCTATTATTTATTTTTCAGTTAAGTTCTGAATACTAGAACCAGCCATTATATTAACACTGCTAATTTGAACAGTGTTGGATTCATCAACATTTCATATTAATGAAAGTTCCCTATGACACCATAAATCCTACGATTATATGACAACTCAGTGTGTTGCATGTTAAATGTTTTAAACACACATGCTTTAAATGTTCTTTCTTAAATCTAAGCTAATGCTTGCTTAGTATAATAGAATTTAAGTACTAGTCATGTCTTGGTTGGGTTACATTACTCACTGTAATTAGTCTATACAGTAACTGCATAAATGAATCTAAGAGAAAATACATCTCAAACACCCAGAGAGACACTGTATTAATCACCTGCATGATTGAAAATACTGGCACAAACAGAAAAGAATAATCCCCCTACTTACAGGTAATTGTATTTTATAAATACTGCAGTAATAACAAACCATAATCAATGACTGTTCCAGGAAGGAATTGATGCTGTCACCAGTCATAAATGCAAAAGGTACAACAGTGCTAATATAATTCCATTTAAAAGGAAGTACTGGGAATAGCATATCTGCACTGCAGAATAGCTATACACAATTATTAATTTTTTCTTTGTCATTTATTACTGTCCCACTCTGAAATTTTGTACACTTAACATGCTGGTATTTCAAAATTGGTATTCCACTGGAGCAAACATTATGAAAATTAACATTTCTGTAATATTAAGAATAAAATGAAAGTGAATATACAGGTCAAAAAAATTATTTTTAATCTTCTAAATGAGACAAAATTCAATTTTGCACGATAAAAATAATGGGATAAAGCAGAATTCATATTGCATGCTTTTTTGAGAATTTTGTGTGTATGAATTCCAAAATAATGAAATTTTGTCCTAGTGAAAACATTTTAGTGTCTTTCACTTGCAATCAGAAAGAGTACAAGAAGTTTCAATCAAGTATGAAAATATAAGGTCAAAACCTTGTTCAACTTTATCTATGACTCAAATATAAGAAATAGCTATAGAAAAACTTAAGCCCTCTAATTTACTGGAATGCATTTAAATCTTCACTAATACTACTAATCATTAAGAACTTATTGTAATCTTAATACAGTTGCAAAAACTTAAGTGACTAAGTTCAAAGAAAAATCTACTGAAACTTAGAATACTATCCCATTATGACAGTTTTGGTGTTCCAAGTTCTTTAGCAAAGCTTGGCATATGGGTTTGCAATCTTTCCCTAATCACTTCTAGCTATATGACTTTCAAATTTTGAAGCTCTATGGCAAAACTTTGTGTCTGCCATCTTTTCCTTATCACTACTAGATATATGACTTTCAAATATATTAATTCCATTATATTAATTATACCAGACACCAGATGACATTCTTACAGGTATGGTCATCAGATTTCCTTTTATGAAGTCAAAGAACTTTTGTCACATATGTTGGAAAGAAAATTATCTTTGTCATCTCCAAAATCATTAGATTCCTAGTGGTGAAAAGAAGTTGCAAAAACAATCAGATTTATAGGGAATGTCAATATTTGGGTTGTCTTCCTCAAATGACCCTCTGAATGGCAAAACTAAATGCAAATGTGGCACAAAACAAGATTATGGTATTAAAAAGGATACTATTTGCATATAATACATTAAATTCTTTGGAAGGTCATCTTATATTCACCTGTTACAAGATATCCTAAATCATTGTTTTAAGTTTCCAAACATGATCAACATGGGCATGTGGCAGCAGGATATTTTATAAAATTAAGTTTAAGGTTAAATGTGAAAAAATAATGCTATTTTTAATAGACTATTTCTTGGATCAAACAAGATATGAAATTTTCAATAACAATAACAAATAACCAATGAAGATTCATTGCAATTTGTTTCATCCTGGAATTTTAAATTTTAAGCACACCTAAAGATAATTATTTATATCTTAAGTCATTAAAGGAAGAACAAAAGAATTCATAGACAAAGATTAAAAAAAAAAGAAAAAAGAAAAGAAAAAAAGGAACAACAAAAATATACCTGAGAATGGCACTATTGTGCTGCCAAATTTGTATGCCTCAATGACATCAGATATTTCAACAGGTTTTTGTTCTTCATCTTGTTTGTAATAAGTGCTTTCTTTTATGACAGGAGTTCCCACATCAGTTGCAGAAGTTATTTTCCATGTAGGTGGTGCTACATGAGCAATCTGTTCATCAAACAATAACACACAATATTTCTATATTCTTAAATTTACACATAGTGAAGAAGAAGAAGAAGAAGAAGAAGAAGAAGAAGAAGGAGAAGAAGGAGAAGAAGGAGAAGAAGGAGAAGAAGAAGAAGGAGGAGGAGGAGGAGGAGGAGGAGGAGGAGGAGGAGGAGAAGGAGGAGGAGGAGGCGGAGAAGAAGAAGAAGAAGAAGAAGAAGAAGAAGAAGAAGAAGAAGAAGAAGAAGAAGAAGAAGAAGAAGAATTAAATTTAACACACTATGTACTAACAACAAAATAAATGTACCACTTTTGCAGGACTGTTCATTTAGAATGTGTATATGAAGGGTATGAAAATTAAATCTGTCTTGTTCACAGGGTCAGTGTTCACTTTGAATATTTTCAAATCCCTATGCAATTGCTTTGTCAAAATACAAGCATGTGCTAAATGCCACAAAACTAGTGAAAAACTGCATGTAGCTGAATTAATGACGATATATCTATATCAAATATTGAATGAAACAATAAAAACCTGCAATTCTCATGCACTGAATGGGTATCTTAACTATACAACTTATGACAACCAAGCATTATGGCTGAGTGGATAAGTGCAATGATAAAAGCTTTCAACTTTGTGTTAAATTTAGAGTTCACATCCTTCCACATTTCCCTTCATTTTTACATTTAATATGTTAGCTCTTTCTTATCAATGAATGCACAACATTATACCATTCTCATTATTTGCAGGCTGTGTCATAATATTCCTCTTAGGTGACCATCACATTGCAGAGTATTATGCTTATTGTTAGCCCCTGAGGATATGGTTGCTTTTATTTCAGTTATTTTTAATGCGTATTTAAAACAGTAAATGGATTAAAATACACTTGTTGCTTAAACAACCATAAAATAGTATTATTATACAAAAGTGAAACTGACCATTACAGATTAATTACTGAAATAATATCAGCAAAACATACATTTAGCTGCTGCTTGCAGAGTAGCTAAGAAGTCTAACAAGTTAGCTGAGCATCAATAACTATAGAGAAGGTTATGGTTTACACCTCAATTGATTTTTTATTTCCTTTTCTGAGAGCTAAATAAAAACTTTACCAGTGCTCTTATGAATAGTATACTATGAACTAAAGCATTAAATTATTCAAATTATTTCTGCTTTGTGATTATGAGAAAAGAGTCAAATGCTATTTCAAATTAAGTACCGAAACATGTCTTTTATTATTATGCAAGAAGCTTCAAACACCAATTAGTAAAACAACAAAAGAATGAATTCTCTTCAAGCTCCAAATGCCAATCACTAAAATAACAAAGGAACTCTTTTTCCTTCATCCGAAATGGAACTAAAAGTAAATAAAAAAAAAAATGCATTTTGCACAGTGAATATATTTATAATAAAATAGAAAATACAATAGCTTAATATGCTTTAAAATGCAAATGCAAAACTTTGCTTGGTTATAGCTTAAGCTGTAATAGTATGTTAATAAATACAGCATTTTGGAATATCATTCTAAAAAAAGAAGAAAAAAACTTGTTTTGAGAACTTGGTGTAATCACATCCACCTGCAATGACATGTAAACTTTCCTACATATTTGCAACAAGTGCAGATCAGCAATTTGGATTACATTGATAATGTTGCAATAACTCCATCATATGAACTATCAGATTCTATTGCACTATGCTTGTCATTTTTCCTATTCCTGAACCATAAAGGTCCTCAAAATGTTCAATTGGGTTCATGTCAACAGAGCTTTCTGCATCTCTCTAGCCAATCCCAGGTCATATTAGAGGTATATACACATCACTGTTATCATGCATAATGTTGCATTTCTCTTGTTCTGGGAGACTAGAGTGAAACGATAGTAAGAAAGTATTCTCTACAACACCAACATAGGCTGCACTCATCATTCATTATGGCACTTGAATTAATTCCCCTGGACTCAATGCTGTCATATAGGTCCAAAAATGTGCTGAAATTCTTCCATAGAACCACATGCTGAAGCTCATATCTGGTCCCACGAAGTCTACAGACATATACTCAGGCACATATTCAGTTTGGAATACTTTCTCATCAGCCTAGACTATCAGGTCCCAATATGCTTGAGGAAGGTCTATCCCTCTGTGCCTATTCCAAACTTCTTGCATTGTGTGCTTCAGTTGGAAGGAGTTTGTATCAGAGCAATGAGAATTAATGCCAGTTTCCTTTATTTTTTGACATGTGGTTTCATATAAGGAACCATACTCCACTGCTTTCTTTAGATAGATACACATGCATCTTACAGGCGGTTTCTTAAATCTACCACCAAAGCTTTGTCTTGCTGCCTAATTGCAGTCATGATTTTGCCCCGTTCAATTCCCTCCTTCTGGTGTTGGTTTAACCATTTATCACCATTTTTGGTCACACCAAGTTCGCTGGAGATCTACAAGGCATTTTGGCCTTGGTAAACATGCCCTACAGTTTCATCCTGCCAAGCTGCTGTCAATTACACACAACTGCAAGAAGGAGGAATGTTGCTTCTAAACATTTAGAATGAAAGTCTATAACCAATCAAAATAATGAAATGCAAGGAAAATAGGTAAAATCAAAATGTGATAAAATATTGAAATTGAACAGCAAATTTCTGGATCTTCTAACCACAATGGGACTTTTTAGTGCTTTTAACCGCATAGCAAACATTCTACGTAATGGGTGGCTTCTTATACAGTAATAATATATTGAATATTGAATTCAGAACAACATGTGTTCAGTGTTTTAGTCAATATTCACCTAAATTATATTGTCATTGTTTAGTTACATGTAAATATTTACTTGTATAGTATTTTGAGCATATTTTAGCATAAATGAGGAAATTAAGTATTTTGCAGGTCAGTATCATTTTTGTTTGTTTTAGTTAATGGTGTAAATTTTGTTTTAGTTAAACTTCTTGTATAACAATAAGAACCATTAATTAATACAATGTGGGTACATTTATTACACTATTCACTTACTGTGTGTATCACATATTACAAAAGCTTTCCCCTGGATATTCAAAGGTTGGCAAAGATACGTAAATGACACATTTGCAATAGTACCCAAGAAACATATTTCCAACTCTCTCAAATTATTCAACCTATAAGATAAATCTGTAAAATTCACAATAGAAATAGAGAAAGATGGATGGCTTCAATTCCTAGACCTAAAAATCATCAGAAAGGTTAACAAAATACAGTTTGGAATATAATGAAAACTGATGCATACAGATAACTACATAAAAAATACTCTTTTTACACCCAGAAACACATCAATATGCAAAATTCAACAGTTTGATTTTTAGATTGGTCAACATTCTCCCTAGTGCCATAAAATATAAGAGAGTATTTATGAACAAATCATGAACACAGCCATAAACAATGGTTTTAACACCTATGCCATAATAAAAAGGAGCAACAAGTACAAATTCCAGAAATCCATAAAATCAACTTTGACCCTCAAGGTAATCAAGGACACACAAAAATACTGCAAATTCACTTATTGCACAGTTGCACTTCAAATCCAAAAAGTTCAATATAAAGTTAGCCCAGATCAACAGATACATCAAGCACCTCCTAGGATCAAACTTAAAAGACAAGATAACCACAGAAAAGAAATCAGGAATATATGCAATAGAATGCTTAGACTGTGAATTGAAATATGTAGGAAAAACTAAAAAAACTCTGACAATTTAGAAATGTCAAATTACAACAGAATGAAAAAACAGCAGTAGCATACCATTATTGGAGCCAAAACCAAGAAATAAACCCCAAGATCTGGGTACTAAAGTTTAGTACTAAAGAACTGATATGAATTGACTGCCTGGAAGAATATCTTCATTTTAAAAAACTGAAAAACCGCAATGATTTTCGATCTTCCGCCATCTTTCTAAATTCATTTCATATCCACCAAAAGTCACCACATACAACACAATAGCTTCCATGGGACCAACATGAGCACCAGGAAACAGTGAGTCAACAGCTGAGGATTGGGAACGCTGGTTCCAAAAACATGTCCTAATTTAAATATAGTAATTGAAGTAAGAAATTTACCGCATTGTATTAATTAATATATAATACCTTCACTTAAACAGCTCCAAATAAAAGAAATATGTTAATAAGAAACATGTTTTAATACTTATTTGAAACAGCATTTGGCTATTTTCTCACAAATAACTATATAATTCAAATAGTTTAATGCTTTAGTCCATAATACATTCGTTGCTCATAAGAGCACTGATAAGAGTTAAATTAAATGTACTTACAAAGCTATTGACAATGGAGTGGTATATATAAACACTAATGTAATAAAATTTTTTCACACTAACTCCATTCACTTACATAAAAACTGGACATATGTTTTGGCAGTGATCCCTCCCATCTTCAGCCTGTAGACCAACTGTAACACAGTTATTTAGATTATTGCTTATTTGTTGCTCCATGACAGCAGTTTTATCGATTTTTTTCACAAGATTTTCCAAAACTGACTGAATCTGTTCTGGACCCGCATTTTGTTCTATTCCTCCTATCACTAGTAACATTAAAATTACACTTCCCATTAGTACAAAGTTCATCACACTTCCTCCTGTTGTTCTTTTTATGAATTTTATTCTCATGAATAGCCCTATCCTTACTCTGTACACAAATATTTCCACTCCCATGGCTTCTTGTATCACTTTTCTTCTCATTCTATGAGCTTACTGTATACATAACCATCTTCTTCCACTGCTCTCTTAGCACTCCCAACTTAAATTAGAGATTCTAAAATTTCATTCATGAAGTCAACATCTTGTAGCTTTTCAGTAAAATTCCCACTCTTTCTGCATCCACTTATCAATTTCTTCATTAATATATTTTTCGACATCTTTCAGTATATAAGTCCAGTCTCTCTTTATGTAATCTGCTGCTTTATTTGAGTCCACGCAAACTCATTTGGAATATTGGCAATAATAAATCTGATAATGCAGCATCTTTAGAGCACTTTGTCCATTAAATTCTATCTAACCTGTCACACACACACACACTTATGAAAAACTTACTTTTACATATGGTGAGACTGGTTTTGAGGAGACATCCTCTCCATCTTCATCCAACTTGTGGTAAATGAAAGAAGCTAGAGAACTCTAACTATTCTTGAAATAAATTCAAAGCTGGTAGATATACATTTTATAAAGTTTTCTACACAGTACATCAGCTACAACCAATGGATAGTTATTATTTATCTCAACTTAGCAAAAAATACATAGTTTTGATTAGTGTGCTACAAAATTGCTTCTACCTGCTTGATTGTTTCATAAACATGAATCTGCACCATTATGATATATCATAAAAAATATGTATAGGAGAGGATTAATTCCACCTGTAAGCTGGAGCAGGATGTGGAAATAATCATGTCTCTAAATGGGCAATACACTTGAGAGCTTCAAGATCAAATATCATCCCACTTGACAAGAACTCTAATCTATTTACTACAATTTCCAAATCTTTTACTTTCTAACAAATAAAATGAATTCAAAAAATTCTGTATCTGAGAGTTTCAAGCTGTCTGATAATAGTAAAAAATGAACTGCAATTACAAATACTAATTTCTGCATAGCTTAAAAATCTAAGTTATTACTTATTCCTTAAAGAATACCTTCTTATATCCAGACACGTTTATCTTTATGTGTGTACCAATATCCATTACAATATTCCAAGGAGTTGGCCGAACAGTCTTTCTTCGAAAATACATTAGCTGGGGAATGGCTTCTTCAAAACTGCACACCACTCCTCCAACCTAAAATAAAAAGATAAGTTTCTTACCTGTCAACAATTAATTTTTCTTATTGCTTAGCACTATTTTCTTTCCAATCAATATGGTACGAAGGAGAAAGACTGGATAAAGAATTTTGGACAGAGATGATGATAAGAATTGAGGATAATGAAAAAACAGGAAATATGGGCAAATTTTCACACCAAAAAATCTCTGAAATTATATAGTACACTAAAACATATGGGGAAAAGAAAGTTATACAGAAATTTTTGATAAAGCAGAAAGGGAAAGATTGGCATGGTTTAGAACAGGAGTAATATATTTCAGTGAATTCAAAAATGGATATATTAAGGGAATATGTCCTATGTGTGAAGAACCATATAGTACTTGGCATTGTATATTAAAATGTAAGCAAACCAAGTTTTGGAGGGAACAGTTCCTATTTTGAAAGTGACAAAATTTACCAAATGAAATAAGAGGCAGAAGAATTTTAAAATTAAAATCAGACAAAAATACATTAAGGATCTAGGAAAATATATAGGCAAGGTAAGACAAAAATGGTTATGGGTGTAAAATACTTAGGAAAAGTGCGTGAGAAATGGTATAGAATTGTCTGATAGTGAAAAGAGGATGAAATGAATAGGGGAAGGAATGGGGCTAGTTATCTAGCATTAGTTAAACAGGATTCTTATACATCAATAACCAGGTGTTAGTGTGTATAAGGTCCTAAGGAATAAGCAACTTTCAAGGATAGAAATTTAGCTGAATGGGTTTAATTAAAAAACGAGGAAGATTTAGTATTGTATGAAATTTAACTTAATATTGTATTGAAACAACAGTTGGAGTCTTAGTTCAGATCTGGAATCAACAAGCACTCAAGAATCAAGGAAATATTGTAAAACTGTAATCGTAATGAAATGTTTTGAAATAATAATAATAAATATTCATTTACTCATTTTCTTCCCATTAGTTAACAATATGCTATTGCTGAACCATTTAGAAACTACAATTGTTTGCAGTTATATTCATCCTTTTGCTCTTTTCCCAAACATTTCTGATGTGCAAGTCAATGTGTACTTGCTGATTCATGTTGTCCTGTCATTTGGAAGCAGATGATTAGTTTAAGAGTATTCATATTACAAAATTATTTTCTTTGGTGCATTTTCAAATAAGTTCACATAAATATGACTACAGGTTTAATTTCCCATTAAAGATTTATTTCAAGCTACAGCTCATCTAAAAAGCATATGATTTTTGTATGGAAATACAAGAAATAACTCATTTACTAAATTAAATTTTAAAAATTATCAACATAAATGAAAGACTAAAAATCATGTCGTCACATTAAAACTCTCTTTAAGTTTCACAAACACATTTATAAAAGTAATTTATACTGGGTCGTCGTTTTGGTTGACAATGTGAGGAATGTACCTCACGAAACATGTACCAAAATTACTTTTATAAGTGTGTTTGTGAAACTTAAAGAGAGTTTTAATGTGACGACATGATTTTTAGTGTTTTACTTTAAATCAAAATAAGATTAACAAAAGTTTCACTGTGTGGATTCCCAAATTCCGTAAACATATAAATGAAAGAATTTGTTTTAAACAATTTAAATAGAGAACAAATTTTACATCAAAATGAAACTGTAAAACATGAATGAATTAAATAAATATTTACAATACTGACTAAAATACAGTCCTTGATTCATCAGAAGTTTACTACTGACTTTGATTTAGTGCACTGTATATTTCTACACTAATTGAAAATAAAATTTAAAACTAAACTAATCCATCCATTCCTCCATGTTGGCATTGCTTGCCTTTGGATTCTATGGACACTAACATCATGGGTATTTATTGTATAAAAATCTGATAATCATATAACTTTGAATATCTTCTTTTCCCCCAATTATTTTCTTATTATTTTAAAGTGGTCACTTTCCACTAGTAGTGAATATTAGGGCTAAAGTTCATTGTTAGATATGCAACATTTCAAACAAAACAATTGTAAACATGAATATTACAAATTTAAAGGCAAGCAGGAGTGTGGGACAGTATTTATTTTGAGGAAAATAAAAAAAATCCAACATTGTATTAAAATTTTGTAATTGTGAGGGGTTACATCTAAAAATTAGCTTGGGCCAGAGAGGTAAAGACCTCCTTGTATTATGTATTTATCTTAGCATTTCAATAAATTTCAAATTACTATTCCAAATCATTTCTTTCATACGTCTCCTAAATTTATAAAAAACTAATTTCCCTTTACCACTTCATCTTTCTCCAGACTTTTTCATTTCTGAAATCTCAATTACCCCTCCCTCCATGTTCTTTCTTCTTGTACTTTAGTACACCATGCAGTTAAATTTTTTTTTAAAAAAAGAAACTTGTTTTTTTAAAAAATATATGGAACTAACATAGTGAAGCCAAGTCATATGAATAAAATCATGTGATCTACGTCGTACTAACACTCGTATTGCTTCACTTACTTGTGTAATATTTGGAACCGGTTTCAAAGACCTTCGTCATCAAAACCGGTTCCAAATATTACACAGTCACAATATGACTGTTAGTGTGACATATATCACATGATTTTATTTACACCATGCAGTATTGCATCTGACTTTATCACATAGTAAGCAAATATTTATATCAAAATCTACTTTTAACCTCCTTAATTCTCTTAGCCCTGTTCTTGCCCAAGCATATCCTTTTCTTCAAACTATGTTGCATATATCTACATATTTCTCCCTCCCCATTCTGTCAGTTTTTGTGGTCTAGTGGTAACTATACTTTCCTCATAAACCCAAGATTGCGGGTTCAATCCTGGCCATGGTCAATAGATTTTTTTCAGGTGCAAAAATCCTAAGTATGGCTTCCTTCAGAGGGGAAGTAAAGCCGTGGGTCCCATGTAGTAGATTTATTTACAGCATGAAAAATAACCTCAAGCCTGAAAAACAAGGCCTCTGAGCAAAATTGATTGGCTGTTTCATGCCCTCAATTGAATGGGATGCTGATGACCTGGGATGTTAAAGAGCATCCATAAGTAAACCAAATCAATCAAACCATCCATCTTTAATTCTCTATATAGTTCTAGTGTATGTTATCCTTTAAACTAGAAAGCACATCATACTTCTCAATATAGTTTGAACTTTTCTGCAGAAACATTTCCCTACAATCACATTTCCATTGCAAATATTTCCCATCTCAATTTCTTCTATAATTTTTCTCATCTTATAATACCAGCTTATTTTTCAGCCTTTCCTTTCTTGAGAACTTTGACCTTATTTCCTTCATATAGCATTTTAATTCTGAAAAAAATATTTTAAACTTCTTTTGATCACTTTTTCTTAATTCCTGTATAACTTCAGTATAGCTATTGCATTCAATGAAGCTCTAAACAACCCTAAAACCAATGTACAGAATTCTCTATGATCCTTACCAATATTCTTCTGTCTGTCTCCCAACCCACACACTTCCATCCTATACATCATTTTGACTAATGCATGAAGATACTCTTTCCTGCCACATTGTTCTCATTAATGGATATGTTCATCTAACTCTATGCACTTATACAACATATATTATGTTTGAAATTAAAATTTAATGCAAGACTTGAGTTGAAATCCAGACACTATATACTCCCCACCTTAAACAAAGCATTGAGTTTCCATCTAGTACAGCAATAAAAGGTAAGATATAAAAGCTAAGTATAAATTATTTTTCTTGATATTGGATGATACTGCTTAAAATTACCTATGAAATAGTTATGCTGAAATGGTTTCTTTTGCTGTTTGGTGGAGAAACTTGCTACCTTGCCTCTGCTGCTGCACACATGCTGCTCCTCCCGTCCATTACTCCCTACCATGATTCCTGTGATATATGCACACTACTTACTTCTCTTCTGCTTTTTAAGTTTGGTCATGCCTTGTTTCTTTTGAAAAGTGTTGCCTCAGCCACTAATTCATATCCTGCCATCTTCCTTCTATGTGTACCTTCCCTACAGTGTACTTTTCACAAATGCTGTCTTGACTTTTCTCCAGCTTTCTTCATCTGTTCCATTAAAACAGCTCTACTTTTCTTTGTTTACCAAAATTCTGTTCAATAAAAATGTTGGTGCCCTTTAATTTTTTTGCCTAGGATACAACATTCCATTTAAATTTCATCACTAATTTTATCAGAGTTGGTGTTAACTTCAATCCTTGTCTTCCAATTATGAACACGTTTATTATTTCTCATCTGGTTAATTTCAAATTCAACTTTTCTCTGAAGGTTTGTTTTACTATCATCTCCAATCTTGTTTCTTTCTGCTCCTCAACACCAAACATAATTATGTTTCACTTCCTCTTAGCATTTTTCCAATTTCACTAGTTTAATTTTACATGTGTTTGATTCTTTCCTAATTTCATCATCAATCTTACTAATCAGTAATTTTATCTCACTCATCCTTCTTCCCATATTTCTTAAATCCTTAATATCTCTTTTCATATCTTTCATTATCTTTAATATTTCTTTCAGTCAAAGTCTGGGATTCACTTCCACACCACCATTGCTGCTATTACTAAGATCATTTATCTGAACAACATAGTTTCACCATTACTGAAATTTCATAAAGATTTATTTTCAAATGATTAAATACAATCAATTCTTGCTCTGTAATCTTCACTTCAACACCTATCATTATTCATGGGAGTTCTTACACAATTTCCATCTCTTATGCACTCTTTGTCAGAAAAATGCATATTTATATAGTATATAATGGATTATGGAAATTAATTTCTATGCATTAAATGTTCACAGAATTCTCTCAGGTCCACATTAAAGGTAACGTCCTAATAATGATTGAAATTAAAGATTATTTGTATAATTTTTTATCTTGTATCATAAAATTAACAGCATATACTATAAAGTTGTTGTGCATACCCAAATTGTGTTAATTTAATGAAACAATACTTTTGTGATTGCACAATACTATTCACATGAATATTAAAAATTATGCTACTGCGTGATAAATATTCTTCTGCTAGTCCAATTGGACTGGTAAGCAAATATATGGCACCAATTGTCCTGTACAGATCAATCAGCTTATGGAAAGAAGTGAGGCTATTTGTTGGTTATTCTCTTTTCTTTCACATAAGTATAGCAGGGCTTCGTTTTCTAAATGGTTCAGCTCTAATAGGCTAAGTCTTAAAAATAAAATAAAATACAATGTATGCACAAACAACAATTTTGGATAGGTAAATTGTACTAATATGCAAAAGTATTTATTTGTTATGGTTTTGTTTCTTAAGTGATTCTCTTTCTTGTATCTTGTGATAAGATATGCGTCATTGTTATTCATGGTGTTTGTACAGCTACTTTCAGGGCCAATTAATAATTTTGTCGCTTATCTTGTGATGATAGTCATAAATGGCTAAGCTTGTTAGCATGCATCTCAAGTCTTGATTGAGGAAAGTCCAAGTTCAATTCATCATGGATCCAAAGAAACAATTAAGAACATGCAACATATAAATTCAGTTCACTTTTCCCTCCATTTTTAATTTTGTTATCCTTCCACAAAAATTTGTGATTTGTTATAAATGATATAGAAATAAAAGTTGTTTGTCATCAACTGAAAGCTAACTGAATGATGTAGAAGCAAAAAATATGAAAGTAAATAGTTAATTTTTTTAATTCCAAGAAACGAAAGATATACAGGTTTCTTTATTATGCCAATGAAGTTATGTGTTTAGATTGTAACAGTAGCATTAGGTAGCACAAAGCTATCATTGTTGCAGCTGCAGCAAAATGTTGTTGTGCACTCATTGTCTGTCGTTCTAAAATGGAAGTGACTAGAGAGCATTTTTACATGATTTTTTACAATTTTAGGTATACTCAGAGATGAGACATTGCTGAGTCCTAATCAATTAAAAACTTCATTTTAGATATTTTATAGTATAAACAAAAAGTTACAGCTTGTGGAGTATAGTATCCCATGAAATAAATGAATATAATAACAAAATAATGGACAAGTAAAAAATTCTGACTACATAAGCTCCATGATAAAAGCAGAGGTTTCGATTGAAAGCTTGATAAATTTAACATCTAAAAGACTCATTCCAAACATTTTAAAAATAAAGCTAAGAGAATGTTTAAAAAAGTAAGAGCAAATTCACTGTATTACATCAAATGAACACTCCAAGTATTTCAAACTCCTGCCAAGGGAAGACATGTATTGAGAAATTGCTGACTTTGTCAACAGATGTTATGGCTTGCTGAATGGAAGGACCATTAAAACAAATTGGTGGCATCTTAAGCTGTGTGCACCACAAAAAAGAAATGAGCTATGACATTTGTATGGTCCGAGGGTGTAATTCTCCAGAAATGTATATAAGAATGTTGAAAACTATCAATGTTGAAATCTATTAAGGGAGGAAGCAGTTGCTCATTTTAGACTGGCAACTGGACATGATTATCTGGCTGAACATCTACACAGATTTGGTTTTATGAATGATAGCACATATAAGATCTGCAATACTGACAAGATTCTAAACGGAGAACAGTTATTGGAATGCACAGAACTGATGAAGGCTGTACTTGACAGGAAAATACACAAATTATATTGGCTGGCCAGGGAAAAATTGATGGATCAAAATCCTGCACATTAGATCAACAACATGTTGAAAAGGTATGGAGATAGCTGCATTAGCAAGAGAAGAGTGTACGAGAGCAGAGATGGGTTTAAAAGCACATGGACATCAGTCATTGACGAACAATGCTCTGGTCGTCCCAGCATGGCCATTGCTGATGAGAATGTGCTTCACACCAATGCAACGATTTGAGAGAACCAGCATATTTCTTTACAAGTTTTAGCCAAGGAATTCAGTATCAAAATTGGATCAGGTTGTTACGGATGTTTTCAATTACTGCAAACTATGTGCATGGATGGTACCTAGAAACTATGTGCATGGATGGTACCTAGGATGCTGACTAATAAACATAAGATGATGGATGTGCAGACTTCCCCATTGAGATTTCAGATATTACAGCATCCCTCATACAGTCCCAATGTTGTTCCTTTGGATTAGAATCTGTTTGAACCTTGAAAGATACTTTGAGGGGACATAATTTTGAAGTGATAACGGGTCAAAGAAGCGGTGCATTCTTGGTTGAAGATTCAACCAAAAACATTGTTTTCTGATGGAATAAAAAAGTTAATACAACTGTGTGAGAAATGCATTGAAAAGGATGATAATTACATTGAAAAGCTACATACTATTTGTATCTCTAATGAAATATATTTGAAAAAATACAGTTTGGCTTTTACTTTTTAAACACCCTCGTATAAAGGAGGTAAAGGCAAGGTTTTATAAAATTTGTAGTTTTGTTAGTTACAATAGTTTCTAGGCTCTTAATAGGTTGATCACATATACAAAATTCAGGCTGCAGATAGATAAGATTGATTCTGACCTGCTGAGAACATTCTTTGAGATGGAAAATGCCAATGTGCATATACCTGCAGAGTAAAAGAACTTTTCTTGACTGCAAAGATATCAAAATATAAAGTACAACTCCTTTCATTTTGTGAGCATTCAATTCAAAGGTCACTAATTTATTTCCAAATATGGGAAAACTGGGAGTGGGAACTTCCAAATAACCATAATGTTCTCAATTTGCTTCCTTTCATTATTTATGCAGCTTTCCATTCTTCAAAATCACACTTGGAAGCACCCATGCCAATCTTCTCTTATTATGTTTGGAAACTTCATGCTTGCATGCTTCAACACATGTCTACACTGTAAAATCATAACCCCCAAATTTGCTCTTTCACTTTCTCTAGATAGGAATGGGTAAATAATTGGACAGGGCTCTTCCAGAAATTCAATGACCACATTTACATCACAGTGTGTACTGAGGCACTGTTGTACAGACAAGAAGTATTTTTCTTGAAAACTTCTGTCAAGCAAACTGTCAAACACAGATCAGCAATAATGGTTTCTCTCTCTTCCAGAGAGACAAGGGTCACATATCCATTTTTTGGGAAAAGTGGCTACCACTCGATGCCTTGCACTGCATGCACAGTTCACATATGTAGGAGGTTCCCCATCCAGAAAGATTTAAAATGCCGACTGACACTTGGTTTGTGGATTACACAGATACATCCAGTTTTCATCACCTGTTAGCTTAGATTAGATACTGGGGGGATTTGTAGCATCCTCCAGCACATGTCAGCCTATAAGGCTTATTGTGCTACCCCATTTGAAAGGTATGCCTTCATTATTTTCCAAAATCTGTTCCTTGTACAAGTTGCATTATTTTGGTTCCAATGTTGGTGTCCTTTCTCATATTTTCCCTGGTTATGGACAGAATAAATCTCTTTTCTTTCCAGAATTGACACTCAAATACGATATCCTCGTCCTGTTTGCACATTCTGCAAATGGGTTCATCTTTATAAATATCCATTTTTCGTACATGTTTCCTGAAGTGACAATGTTCAGTGATTAATGCAATTACTTTTCTTATTCCTTTTCTGTCCAATTGGAGCAGGGATGTAAATAGATCATTGCTAGGTCCTAAGATAAATTTCCTAGCTTAGATTTGTCCAGGATAGGTTTCCACCTTAGTTGATGTTTATCCTCAATCTCATCACCTGTTACTTCATCTGCATTGTTGTGGGGACCTATTTTGAAATCTTTGGACCATGTAGCAGCATTATCCCGCAGAGCTTGCTGCTGGTCTTCTGACAGCAAGTGGAGCTTTTTATCAGGAATAATATTTTCTAGCACAGAGATGATGCAGGAGAAAATGCACTGATGGCAAAGCTGGCCTGCCATATTTTGTTTTTCAAAGATGTCCTGCTACATTAAATTCTTCAAATCACCAGTACACATGAATTCATGATGGAGCAGAGTCTGGACGTGCCCCAGTAACTGTGTTTCTGTTAAGTTGCTTTTATAAGCATACAAAATCGCTACCAAAAATGTTCTGTATTAGTCCACTCCATGGAAGAATAGCAGACACCAAGCATAAGATGACAACTGTTATTTTATTGCAGCTGCAACAATTTAAGTTGCATACTATCTTATGCCATTATTTACCAATCTAGACACGTTCTTTTCACTGCTGCCAACAAGTTTTCCCAATTTGAAAATTAAATTAATGACCATCATAGAACTTGAACATCTATTTTACGGGTATAGCCTGAACAAAGTTAACAATTCAAACATTCATTGTTCAGAATACATCTATTTATAATGAGAAGCCAAAAGAAAAATGGTGATAATGTTAAACTCTGACATTTGAAAATAAACAACAAATAAGTACTTAAATGTAAATTGGAACTTGCACAGTGAATTGATATCAATGTATGATGTGTATATGTGTAGTTCAACCGAATCATACAATGATATCAATTAACAAATAAGCATTTTGAAAATAAACCAAATTTAATTTAATTATTTCTTGGGTGGTTTTATTTTGTTTGGAATGCAACGGAAGTATTGGCTTGAGGTAGCATCTGAATTGGAACCAAGTCCATATATGTAAATTACTTAGTATGTAAATAAGCAAATAAGAATAAATATCCTACATTAATTAGTATCGATGTCCAAAATGGTGAATGAAAATCAATAATACCATACAAAAAACTTCAATTGGACATTACTTGGCATTTATCTTTTCATGGTGAAGGGAATTGGGAGAGGATTAAAAACTTTCTTCCAGACAACTTATATCAAATGGAGATCAAATCCAGGCCAACTTATGGGAAAAGAGATACTTAGTGCCTTAGTTATACCAAGGCCAATATAGTTAATTTAGTGTTGAGAACTTTTTTCTGCTTATAAAGAACATTAAATTTCAATATCATTTACATTTGGAATCTAACACAACAAAGCATGTATTAATAATCTCTTCACAGAGTCAAACTATTTAAACCTAATGGGGCAGTCCATTATCACCTTTCCTAGCTAACCTATTCATGAGCTATTTTGAAATGCACATCACTAAGGCTTTCTCCCATATTTTTGAAGTTTGGTAGAGATATGTAGATGATGAATTCCACATAATAAACAAAAAACGTGAAAGATGATTTAAAACTTTTAAACCTACAAGAGCTACTATTAAATTCACTGCCAAATTTGATACAGAAAATATATTGCCATTTTTAGATTTCAAGAAAATAAAATGTAACAATAAACTTGAATTTGACATCTACAGAAAAGACAATTATATCAAAGCTCATAGTTTCAATCCTATATCACATAAAGAAGCAGTATTCAACAGCATGACATACAGACTAGTTAATATGCTGGAGGGGGGGGGGGAATTTACAAGAACAAATATCTACACATAAAAGAAACTGCAAAGTCAAATGGGCTCAGCAAAGAGATGATTAATAAAAAGACTTTAAAATTACAAAAATAGAAAAGAATTAAACAAATCACAACTCTGCCTGATTTAGCAGAGAATTTTGTTTTAAAAAAAGCTCACATACTATGCAGAGGGCAATTTTTCAAAATATTGTCAAGAGTGTAATAACACAGCACCTCAAAGTCAATACAGTGTAAAAATATTTAATTAAATTAAACAAAACAGATTCCAGGCCTAAAAAGAAAAAAAGAAAAAAATCAGGAATTTACCACATTAATCGTCAGGATTGTGAAAAAATCTACAGAGGAAACACAGAGAAATTTAGGCATAATGTTGCAGAAACATTGGAGAAACAACTGTTACAAGCAAATAGAAAAATCAGAGGTGGCATTGCATTTACAGAATAAAAACCATGAGTTAAGAAAAAAGCCACAAATTAAAAACAGTTCCAACTACCAAAGGAATTAATCATAAGGAAAAGGATTTAGATAAACATTAACAAATTGTTATGAATTTTGACACCCCAGAAGCAGACACCTTTTTATTCAAGATTATCACAAGACCACCAGAGTCGACATAGACACCTATCAACCCAACTTTAGCTGATTCAACAGTCATTTAACAGCTGAGGATGTGGGCCACAGTCTACAAAACAATTCCTTGAGTAAATCTCCAATAAGTGTAACCAAAGGATGTGTTTAAATAGATTATTAACATGTGTACACAGCACTATCATAAATTTAACATTAACAAATACTATGTAAAGTATTGTATACCTCAATCAGAATTTTCTGTAAAACTGTTGAACCCATTTCTTCATTTACACTTTTAGGTTTTTCATTAACTCCTGTTGTGTCATTTTCGGTCATTTCATCTTCATCAAGATTCACCTGTGGACCTCTGAAGTGAAAGAGATAGTGTTAAATAACAAATATTATTAGCTAATAATATATATATATATAATTTTAAACAGGAATTTTCCAACAAAATACATTATAATTTTACAATTGGCAGACTTAAATTGCAAATAAAACAGTTTATAAAATATAGAATTAAGAAAAAGTTAACCTCTATGATGCACACTTCGTCAATACTTGTCTGAAAGAAAACAAAGCCTTAAATCATAAGGAGGGTAGTAAATCAAAACAAAAACAGCAAAGCACAAATAGCAGCTGAAAAGATAGTTTTGGAAATAGAAAAAACTAACCATTACAAAGTCATAAATAGATTCCAATAATATGAATTGCATTTAAAACTAGTACCTCAATCAGGCACAACCCAGTGGGAAAACTTAGAAGATAATTATTTTTGAGGCTAGAAACTTTTGTGTAAAACAAAAATGGAAATTATAAATGAAAAATACCAAATTTTTTTAAAAAAACAAAAGGTTAGAATATGGGAAGAAAATCAAAACAGCCCAAAAGAAAATGCCATAAGCTTTTAAACATTTCTCAGAAAAAGAATTACAGTTATAAAATATTGTAGGTTTTAACTCATTTATATTAATTGCAAATTTTGGCAGAATAATAACCGACATTGAAATAGCAATTTTCAACAAACTGGATGAAGAAGAAAATAGCATCAGATCATAATATGGGACAGTTCTAGAAGTACAGATAAAAAAAGAATATCAACAAAAAATACCATATCAGAGGCTACTTGATTTCTAAAAAGGCAGTATTTACAGTAGGACTGACAAAGGAAACAAAGTAATCATAATGAATGAGACATATTATGAAAACAGCATGTACAATTTACTAACCAGAGAAGATTGAAAAAATATGACACTGATCCTACCCAGAAACATATTAGTTTAGTAAACAAGTTATTAACAAAAGTAACCATTCCAAATGAGGAAGAAATAAAAAAAGATATACCAGACAACCCTCCCACACCCACAATCAATGGCATCCTAAAAATACATAAACCTGGTAATAAAATGAGACCTGTAGTAAACACAATAAGTTCACCCACAAAAATTAAACCTATTATCTTTTAAAAATATGAATACTTTATCAAAATACAAAAGCCAAAGCATAAAAAACTTAAAATTAATAGAAAGAATCAGGCATGTGAAACTAGAAAACAGGGATTTGCTAGTTTCTTATGATGTGGTCTTTTTGTTT
Source organism: Metallyticus violacea (assembly GCA_030762175.1). Classification (NCBI taxonomy): domain Eukaryota; kingdom Metazoa; phylum Arthropoda; class Insecta; order Mantodea; family Metallyticidae; genus Metallyticus; species Metallyticus violacea. Next base: position 47,349,326 of record CM060838.1, on the reverse strand, counting down.
CCAAGCATCTCCAAAGAAAAACTACTAATCTACTAATTATCATAAAGAAATGGTTAATCTCAATAACCTACCTGGAGAAGTAATAGAAATATATCTAAACATCACCAAAATTTGCATTAATCAAACTTACTTCATAGTCAGAGGCAATGTCTATGACAAAAGAATGGTCCAGAAATGGAAAATCCACTCGCACCATTATTAGTAGATATGAACACAAATTTCTTAAACTAAACCCAAGATCGCGGGTTCGAACCCGGCCAGGATCAATTGATTTTTTCATGCATAAAAATCGTAAGTATGGCTTCCTTCGGAAGAGAAGTAAAGCCCTGGGTCCCGCGTCGTACATTTACAGCACGAAAAAGAACATCAAGCCTGAAAGAAGAGGCCTCTGAGCAAAATTTGTCGGCCGTTTCATGCCGAGAATTAAATGGGATGCTGATGACCTGAGATGTTAGGAGAGTCCTGAAATAAAACGAATAAAAAAAAAGTTTCTTAAAAACAAAATAAGTTGATGCTTTTCCACATATATACAAATGCTGGTACCATTATGTAGATGATGCCTTTGGAACAGTAAATGAAAAATGGAAAGAGAATGCAATAAAACTACTCAACCTACAAGACAGTACCTTAAATTTACAATGGAAATAGAAAACAATAATGTTCTTCCTTTTCTGGATATAAAAATTACTAAATGTAAATATAAAGGAATTTGGCATATTCAAAAACATAATGTTGTTCTCTTCATGAAAGTTGGGCATATTTAATGTTTTTAGATGCTTTAGATAAATGCATATCACACACATATAAAACAGAAACAGATAATATATCGCTGTTAAGTTGGCTGAAGATGGAGAAGTTGTCTCTTCAAAACTGGTTCCACCATATTTAAAAGTAAGTGAAGATAAAAGTGTGTTAGATGAAAGATGAGATAGAATTTACATTTAACAAGCTTCATTGTGTGAGCTTTAACAGAATTTTTTAAAATTTCTTATTTTTCGAAAGTTCTTAAATGAGATAACATATTACCATTCCGGGACATTAAAATAATGAAACATCAAGGAAACCTAGAAAAGAGGAATCTATAGAAAGAACATATACACTGACAATCACATCAAAAGTGATGGTTTTAGCCCCACAACAACAAACATGTAGTGGTCAATAACTTAACACGCAGGTTAGTTAACCTACAAATTAGAAAGGAAGAACACACTAAAGAATACAAGCAAATAGAAAGAACAGTGATTAAAAATGGGTTTAAAAAAGAACTAGTTGACAAAAATGTATAGAAATTCAAGAGACAGAAACTTATTTAAGAAACCACAACACTTTCAGCAGGAAAAGTGATGATAAATTTTAAAAAATTCACATATCATCCATCACCTATACAAAAGTTTCAAAATATTCTTAATGCTTTTAATATCAGGCTGGTAACTTTAAACAGATTTGTCTGTTCACAAAAAAGGGACTAAATGTGATCTGAGTGATTATAGACCCATAACGCTAACTGACCACCAACGGTGGCCAAGGTCGTTAAGGCACGGACTCATGAGCGGGAGGTCTAGAGTTTGAATCCTGCCAGGACCATCCTCCCTGACTGGGTTTTTTTAAAAGGTTTTCCTCAGTCTTCATAACTGGCAAATGCCGGGGAGGTACCTAAACTTAGGCCTGGAATGCTTCCTTCCTTTAAAAAAAACTCCTTTCACATATCATTTCATTTCACATATCATCAGTGTTCATCTCCTGTGGTGCCTCAGTAGTAAAAACGGGCGTTAAACACTACTTAAGGAGGAGGAGGAGGAGGAGGAGGAGGAGGAGGAGGAGAAGAAGAAGAAGAAGAAGAAGAAGAAGAAGAAGAAGAAGAAGAAGAAGAAGGAGAAGCAGGAGAAGAAGGAGGAGGAGAAGGAGGAGGAGAAGAAGAAGAAGAAGAAGAAGAAGAAGAAGAAGAAGAGGAAGAGGAAGAAGAAGAAGAAGAAGAAGAAGAAGAAGAAGAAGAAGAAGAAGAAGAAGAAGAAGAAGAAGAAGAAGAAGAAGAAGAAGAAGCTAGCTTCCACTTTAAATCAACTATTTGAAAAAGTTATTTTTCTTCGACTTGTGAAATTCTTAGATAGTAATAACATCATATCACAACATGGTTTTCGTAAAGTTTATTCAATTATAGCACCAGTCACTTCTTTTATACATTTATTGTTGGAAAAATTTAATAATGATGAGAAATTTGCTGGTTTAATGATGAATTTATCTAAAGCCTTTAATTGCATCAGGCATGACTTGTTGCTCAATAAATTAGAGCAGTTTGGAGTTTCCTGTCTAATAGACTTAAAGCATCATATTTGGAGAATAGACTACAGTGTACTGAAATGGTACACTATGCATGTAATAGGGTTAACAAGGTTAGATTTTTGCTACTGGAAGTGAAACAAGGGGTTCTGCAAGGCTATCTTGGGCCCTGTGCTGTTTATATTATATATAAAAGATATGCCTACAAGTGATAATTTTAGTACAGTGAGCTCTAATGCTCTATGCTCTATGCTGTTATGAGTTTAAAAAATACAATTATTTCTAGTGCCCAAGTACTTCATCAGTATTTTAAGTCAAACAAATTATTAATTAATACAATGCAGGTAAATTTCTTACACAATTCACTTATTGTATTTAAGTTAGGACATATTCCGGGAACCACGTTCCCATCCTCAGCTGTTGATCCACTGTTTCCTGGTGCTCGTGTTAGTCTGATGTTGTATGTGGTGACCTCTGGTGGATATGAAATGAATATAGAAAGGTAATTCCAAGGTGGAAGGTTGCAATTCATGAAATAAAACTTCTTAAAGAACTAAAATATCGGTATGAATTGGCCACCTGGGAGAATATCTTACTCTAAAAAACAAAAAAACTGCACTGAATTTCGACCTTCTGCTGTGGGATTACCTTTCTATATTTATTTTACATTTACCAGAGGTCACCACATGCAACACAACAGCTTCCATGGGACCAACACAAGCACCAGGAAACAATGGGTCAACAGCTGAGGATGCGAATATTGGCTTCTGAAACATGTCATGCAGTGAGTGGAAGTGTGTAAGAAATTTACCAGCATTGTATTAATTAATATATAACTTCACTTTAAACAGCTTCAAAATTAAACAAATACTTCAAATAAATTATATTTAAACACACAAAAGACTGGGGCTATTATTTTTAATTCTAATGTTTACATGATGTCTTTCTCATCTTTTAAACTGGCTAATAGACAGTGGCTCTATATAGCTCTCTCTGATTATATTCTTCATACATCATTGTTTAGTCAGGCTGGCAGATCTTTCAGTTTAGTATTTACTTATACCATAGTGAATCAAATATAAACTGACCTTCATTCTTAAATCTTTATTGCACCATTATTTTACAACAACACATATCTTAAATAAGTGTACTTACGAAGCTGTTGACAATGGAGTGGTATACATTGTTTATAAACACATATCTTATTTTTCTACATAGTGTCCAACTTTGTTTATGCACTTTTGCCAGCAATTTGTAAGTTCTTTCATTCCAGTCTCTAAGAAAGAATGAGAATGTGTCTGCAGTCAGTTGCACTTTAAGTACTTCACCTGCTGATCATAGAAATGCTTCCCTCAAGTACTTCCTTGAGTGGACCAAAAATGTGAAAATCACATAGTGATAGGTCTGGGCTGTAGGGTGGGTGTTGGAGGGCCATCAAGTGCATTTCTGCCCATTTTAGTTGTGTTTGAGCAGCTGTGTGAGGTTTCGCATTATCATGCAGGAACAGCATGTTTTGCATGGGTCAATCTGGTCTTTTGGATCAAGAGACATTTGCCATAAGTTTGCATTAATACACAAAATTGACAGTTCTATGCTTATGCAGGAAAATGATAAACAAAACATGATTATAATCCCAAAAGACAGTTGCCTGCTGACAAAGCAGCTTTTGGTTTTAATGGACACTCCTCACCGTTTCATCACCAATCTTTGCTGGCCCTCTTTGATTTTGGGATGTAATGGTGCACCTTTCATTGATGCAGAAAGGCTTTTCCTTCTGCTTCATTGCGCGCCAACAATTGTTTAGAAATTTCACACCAGCAGTCTTCTGTTGACCATTCAACATTCTTGGGACTCAATGTGCAGCAATTTTGCAGTAATGAAACTCACTTTTGATAATTAATTGGAAACTCCCATAGATAATTTCAAGTTTTGCATGAATTTCCAACACATGCAGCAACATACCTCAATATAGTTCCAAATGGCTGTGATATTTTCTGGAGTGATTCTGGTTCTGGGGTGGTGTTGATGACTTTTGTTTTGCATGGTGTCTTGCACCAAAATTTCGCCTGTGCTTTTGACAATGTTGATTCTACATGCTGTCTATGTAGTCTGGGCCAAATTTTATTGAGCCCATCATCTTCGTTTGTGGGAAACCAGATAACATATTGTGCAACAAAATAATGAATGTCCTTCTTGCTCATATCGAAAGCAACTAAATGAATAACATTAACACTGAAGTGAATTTGTAGTTGGGCCCTATTTCCCATTCTACTACCATGGAAGCTCCCATCCCCCTTCAAGGAGTTCGCTAACCACTGGAAGGAAAGGTTGGTTTATATTTGATCCATCCTCATATATACGCAAGAATGATTAAATTGTAACAGTGCTGATGGAAATTATAAGATGAGGATAAAAGTAATAAATACATACATCAAAATCAAACGAAGATCCTCAGTCTTAATGCCCTTTATAATGACGTCAACCTGATCATCAGAAACAGGACCCTTCAAATCAGTGAACAGCACCACTTTCCTTTCAACAAATTTCTTCTCTCTGAAGCAAAAAAAAAAATTGTACTGCATAAATATAAAGAGCAAATCAACATTGTTTTAAATCACACACTTCAATCTTAAATCTAAAAATTAACTAGTCGGTGTAAATATTTTATTTCTTTTAATAGTATTTAAATCCAGACCTATATTGGTAAAGTTGCACTGATTACAGCATTATTAGTTATTTATGAAATAATGCACAGAACACTATGAATGAATTATGGGTAAATGATATAAGACTGATGCAATTACTAGGACTTGAATAGTTATGTAATCACTTCCTTTTTCTTTTTTAATTATTATTAAAATGTATGCATGAATTGAAATGTACACAAATTAAATTTGCTCAGCCAGAAAATATAAGTTTTATAGTGCATGATTTTGCACATTTTGGGGATTTTCATAATTGCATGACATTTAGAGAAAAACATTACAAAATATACGTATTTTCCAGAAGATAGGCACAACCCATCTTTAAATTGGTAGAGATTAGTTAACAGAAAGGCTAAGCTCAGAAAAAATTCTAAGACACAAGTTCAAGCTACATAGCAACAAGCAATTGAATAAGATTAAGCAAATTCCATAAACTGTTTACTGGAAGCTATGCACTAGACAATATTTGGCAACATCATTTCTGATTCAGCATAGCTTTAGCACATGTTGCAAATGTCATCCATGGAAGTCCGTTGTAGCAAGTGAAAGTTTAATCTCAATTGTGATTTGTTATTGGTTGTGTATAGATAACTGTTCAGTTGTACATTGTGTACAGTCTTTTCAATGTGCTGCCAGTGAAATTGTTATTATCAGCTCGACTTCATATCTATGTGTGTAAAAATGTGTCTATTTATTACAGATGGGTCAGTTTTATTGTGTGCTACATGTGGAAAAAATGTGCAGATACTCATTTTCATTTACTCAATATTTAAAACAGCTAAACGCTAAAAACATATTGCTCAAAAGTAAAGCCAATTTCTATTAAGCACAAATGAAGCAGCTTGTTTAACTTTGGGCCCACAGCTGTCAACATTTTATGCAAATATATGTGAAGGTTTCACTTCTGCCAACTTTTCACTCTACAAATTACTACATTCTAAATTAGAAACCTATATCAAAGTATTCTGCTATGCATATCTCGTCTTGAAAACTATAGTTTGTGCCTTCACACCATGCACTTGGACATAAATCAGTTACAGCAGTAGTTCAGAAACTGATCCTACATCTATTAGTTTTGATAACACATTTAATGTAACAGTATAAGAACTTTGATATTACATATTTCCTAGTTATGGGAAATTGCAGATGCTTTTTGGGTGGAAATACAAGTTGGCAAGAGAGCAATAATAGTAAAGTTTACTACTATGAATACTATATATGAGATCTTACATACAGAAAAGAATCTTAAAACAAGTAATATTTTCATTAATAAGGACTTGTCAATGGAAGAGAGGGAAATAAAGAGGAAGATTGTACTAGAAATGAAAGATGCCAGGACAAATGAAAGAAAGCTTATATAGGGAATATGCAACTTTGGATTGATGGAAAGGTGGTAACTGCAAATAAAAAGGAACTAAGTACTGATGATAGAAGTAGGCAGAAGGTTAACAGTCAATAATTTGATGAAATTGGAACAGGAAGCAGAAGATAAGGGATCAGTTTGGCCAAGTGTGTGCTAAGCAAGGAGAGAGGAGGGCAGACAATGTCACAAGAGAATGTGTTGGAACTTCAAGGTCGGAGAGGAGTCATGGCGAAACCATTCACGTACAAAAATATCACTGAGCTGGTGAATGTCTCGAGAGATTCAACAGTTGGCAAGAGGGGAAATGGAGAAAGGAAGAAGGGTAGAGGGAGACTCACTATGGATCCCAGTATTGTGTTAACATCATGTGTAAGTATTTTAGAACTTGACAATAAGACATGCAGCAAGACTTGTGTATTACCAGCAGCATCAAGCCTGCAGCAAGAGGGATTGAGCTAATAAGAAGGAAGAAATTGCAGGAGTAAAGTGCTAGAGTGGATTCAGAATAAGGGAAAAGGGGGAAATTGGTCTGTTCAGGATGGGTTTCTGGAATTGCAAAGGTTTCAAAAGGAATTGGTCTTTCGTTTTATTGGTTCCTTGGTTGAAAAGATGCATTTATTAGCATTAATTGAGACATGGCTAGAGGATAGGGATGAGTTTAGAATGGCAGTTTGAATTTATAGGAAAAAATGTTTGAGAAGGAATACTAAGGGAAGAGCTTCATGTGGCCTGGAGCTATATTTAGAAAGGAATGGAAGGGTAAGATTAAAGAATGGAGTTCCAGGATGGAGGGTAATATTGTCAAAGTTAACATTGTGTTTAGGGATAGTTTATAACCCACCCACAAACTCCCGGTTTCAAGCCCAGATCTCTTCCACCAGTTGAGATGGGAAGGGTAAGTATGAGAGGGTCGGTAACGGAGAGAGTTTTGAAGTACGGTTTAAGATACAACAATATTGGAGGTTTCTTTGTTAAACGAGTGTTTAAAATGTCAGAATCTGGGGTAAGGAATTTCTAATAGGTAAATAAAGTTTGAAAGAGTTAACAAAGATTGGAATGATTGATGTATGGTTAAGAAGGGTAAATCGGAGGGAGGTTTTTGGAAACAGATTAGAGGGTTTGAAGATATAGAAGATTCTACAGGAGATAAACAGAAATGTTAAGAGATAGATAAATTAATAAGTATAACAAACAGGAGAGAGAGGGGATGGAATGGTTTAGATTACGAATCTGGAGCTTAAGGGATTTTATAAATAATGGTGAGTATAGAGTTTGTGCTATATGTGCAAATATGGAAAATGTAAAACATATTTTGTTTGAATGCTCAGGAACAAGCGAATGGAAACAATAAGCAATACATGGTAAATGGTTTAAATTAAACAAGCAAATTGCAGCAAAAACAATGTTAGGTGACAATGATAAATTAGGAAACTTGGGGAATATTTGTACAGAGTTAAGAACAAATGGTTATGGTCAGTGAGTTGTTATGGACTTGTGAGTTTGAATATCTTTGCCTTGTGTAACTGGTCAATACTGGTATTTTGATTATGTGTATATGGCAATGTTCTCGAAACCTGTTCTATATATCATGACAAGTAAGTGAAGCATTAAGAGTATGTACTTCAACTAAATCATAAAATAATATCAATTATATGATTGTCTTCACTATGCAAGTTCCAATTTACAATTTAATTAAAATGTTTTAGTTTATGCTACTATAGTATTCCTATTATTTTAGAGGGTTATGGTTGTGGGAAAGAACTTGGGTGATTTCCAAACCATATTTCATATAGTTTTTTTGTATCGGGTTTTTTTCACAGTGAAATATATATATGATAATATGACAAATTATTGTTACGAAATCACTCAAATTTCACTAATTTTATTCCACTTATTTGGACATGTTTCAAAGGTGATTGCCTCCATCTTCAGCTTGGTCCCACTGGCCGATTCCCAGTGTGGTACTAAGATGTGGCTCTGTGGCTTTAACGAACTTATTGATGAGGTAGTAAACAACAGCTATTTCATATATTTAGATGAAGTATAATGGACCACCTCCTTGGTCTAGCATTGTTGACTGGGAGGCCCGGGTTAGATTCCTGGTGCCTGCTCAGGAATTTTTCTAAGTTAGGGAAGTCTGGAACAGGGTCCACCCAACTTTGTGAGGACAATTGTAAAGCTGCCTGATGGAGAGCATTTTTCAATCATGAAAGCAGCACTATAGGAGACCTATAGAGTGCCGGCAAGCTATTCACATGCCCTCCTGTAATATTGTCTTCTATCAATGAAATCACAAGATGGAGATTGAGGAAGTAGAGATCACTGTGGCAGGCCAAGGCTCACCCTAGGCTGTAGTGCTAATGAGAAGATGTAGTACAAAAAATTAATACAAATAGGAAGAATATGGGTGTGGAATGTAAAAGGGGCTGTGCCAAAGTCCTCTGGATATACCAGTAGGAAGCTACTGATGAACTGAGGACTGGGGCTTAGCAAATGTAAAATATTTTAGTTAAATGGTGAAAATTTATATGTTAATTACAATATTTTGTATAGGAGTGTTTAAAATCTTTGCCTGGAATAGAACCTGGCCGTGTTACACTATTTTTTAACTTAGTGTTATATAAACAAATAATTTTCTAGTTGATTGTATATTTTCTTTTTAAAAACATATATTATATTTTCTAACACAACTATCCTTGCCCTGGTCATTACTGCACAGAGAAAATTCTGTATATTGTACTGCACTGTGCTACGACTTCATTAATTTAAAGGTGAATTGAGCTTATGCTTCTCAAAAGATTATCTTAAATTATTATTTTCATTGCTTGTTATTTAATTCATCATTACTTCTTTAATGTGGACCTTATAACCAGTTCATGATTACTCATCATGATTAACATATTTTTATGTTTAAATGAAGAACCATATTTTTTAATTTTATTAGTTTTTATTCTATTCATTTTTTTATTCTTGGAGAATATTTCACTTTTCAGTGAGTCTTAAGTGCTATGTCCATGCGATGAATGAAATAATGAAGCAATGGGTCCAAAGACAGTAAGTTACCAACAAGCAGTGCCTAAGTTACAATGATGACTAATTGCATAACTTGTTTCTATATGAATGGGTAAACACTATTCAATGTTTTTATAGATGGCATTTTAAAGGAAATAGGGAAGGAGCGTACATACTGCCCTATACTAATAATAAAAATATTCCAGGATTATTATTCACTGATGACCTAGTAGCAGTAGCAATATCAAGCAGAGAGTTAATTAAGTCAATAGAAGCAATATAGAGATATTGCAAAGAATGCAAGTTAAAAATAATAAAAATAAGTCAAATGGTATGCAAGAAATGTAATAAACTTAAAAAAGATGAAAAATGGTGGATGGAGGGTAATGAAATTGTTAAGAAATTGGATTACTTAGGAGTTAGGTTAAATAATAATTGAAGATGGACGGAACTGGGAAAGAACGTATTAGGATACGGAAAATTTGCTATTAATATTATAAGAACCTGCTTAAAGAAAATTCCAAGTATGAGCGTAACATGGCTTGAAAGAATTTATTCAACAATAGCTGAATCCAAAATGTTGTATGGGGGTGGAAGTATGAGATGTAGAGAAAGGGTGGGAGTATATCGAAAATGTTCACAGAGCATTTTGTAAAATGGTGTTGGGATTACCGAGGGCAACTTCAAATGGGGTGGCATTGGTGGAATTAGGAAGAGTTGGTAGAAAAAGCATGGTAGTTAAATATATTATGAAAAACTGGTATAAGATAGCATCAAGAGAAGATGAAGACATAGTAAAAACTGTTTACAGATGCAAGGAAAAGATAAAAGTGGGAAAATGTTGGTTAACTCAATTAAAGGGAATAATTCAAGAGGTTGGAATAGGTGAAGTGGAGAAACAACAGTTAAAAGGACTATGGAATTGTGTGAAGAAAACGATAGATGATATTGGGAAGTAAGAAATGTGGAGTAGTTTACAAGATAAGAGTACTTTGAAACATTATAGAAAATTTAAGAATGGGGGCAGGAAAAATATGTACATATTTATAATAAAAGGGGAAGGCAGGGATTTGCTTCGGGTAGAGCGGGTATATTACGGTTAAGTGGATTAAAAGGAGAAATGGAGAAAGGTTTTCACTTTACAGTTGGAATGTTTACAAACAAAAGATTGGAGAAATGATGTATGGGTTAGGAAATGGAATAATTTACAAACAAAATTGGTGATAATAAAAAAAAATTTGATCAGGAAACAAGTTTTTGAAAAATTTGATGAATATATAGGGAAGGTAAGAGAGAAAATATGGAAAAAATTGCTTAAAGCAAATGATAAATGTATGCATGGAGAGAGAAAAGAAGGAAGCAGGGAGGGTAGCATCTAAAGTACATATAACCAGGGTATAAAGTGTGTAGGACCCCAGAAAGATAGAGACAATGGGAAAAATATACAAGTATTGTTTAATTTGTGAATTGTAATGGTAAAATGTAAAATTAGTTGATGCATATATTTTTCCTTCTTGTAATATTTCTTAGCTATGTATATTAAAATTGTTAATTATAGTTAAATTTGTAATTTGTATTATGTGGAAAATAAATAATAGTAAACAAAATATGAATAGGTATAGTGGAAAGAATTCCCAAAAATCATGTAGTATAAATTGAAAAATTGAAATATTTACTGAAACTGCTCTGAATAAAGAAGTTAATTTCAGTTTGCTTAAAACTATTGAAGAACAGTAAAGATATGTGAAGCATAAGTAGCATTTTCAGCACTGCAAAATTATTCTAGACATTGCATAATACATTTAAACCTAGGCCCTAAAATAGTAAAGTTATAATATTGTAAGAATGGGCTATTTTTATAGTTACCCAGTTTGCTCTTTCAAAAGATTCATTGCTACCACAATGCCATCTAACCAATCACTCTCCACAGTACTTCCATTAAGTTTTTCTTCAACAAAGCGCACCATATCAAAAGAAGCAGTACTCAGTGGGAAAACTTCTTCTATATTACTGTAATCAAGACTGTTTTTGGTATTTGAAGACCCAATTACAACTATGCTCACTTCATCCTTTGGCATAGAGAATATCTGCAAAGAAAATAAATTGAAATAAGAGAAAACACCATGCACCTCATTTTTATAGTTCTTACATTATCTTGAAGCTTAAATATACAATTCAATTTTATTAATGTACTAATAGAAAAACTAAAATATTTTAACTAGTGGTACATGACAATCAGTGTTGTCGAAATAAATTACTTGTTCACTATTTTTTATATTTTTAACCAGCTGGGTACTGTTTAGAATAGGCTAGCAAGTCCCTGCTTGTAATAAAAAGGCACTAGGGGCACCTGTGTTCCCTTTCCCACTTTTTATGATCTTATCATTTACATCCCTTCCATTTGTAACCTTTCCTTATCCTACATTCTCTTCATACTCAATAATAAGTATAATCTATGGAGTTATGGAGAAAATGCCCTAATTCTGCCACAAGCTCTAAGGATTATAGTCCATGTGCTTAGAGGACCGCCACTGAAATTGGAAGCTGTGAACTGATAACTTGCACTTTCAATTCCCATATCAAAGAGGTCAAAGTTAAAGATAGCTGAATTATGGTAAGTTGACGACTCTTGGTAATGTGTGGACAATGTGGGAAGTGGGAACATTAGCTCAAGTAGAAGCAGAAATTATAAACATAAAATATCTATTTTAAGATTCAGTGAAACAAAATAAAATTTTTTCTGAGAACTCCAAACTGCTGGTATTTCATAATGATGGATGAGAAACATGATCATAAGGCGTAGCAATGTTGTTGATAAAAGAAATTAAGAAACAGTTTCTGAACTGACAACCAGTATGATAAAGAATTTTAACATTAGGCTGAGGACCAATGTTATACCAAATATAATACTGTGCATCTACTTAAAAGGCTGAAGTAGAAAAATTTCATGACAAACTTTACAAAACTCATACTATTATTAAAAAACAAAACATTATCAAAGTGACAGTGAACTTAATGCCCAGCTGGAAAACAGGGAAAGTGAAATAATAATGGGAAGGTATGGTCTAGGCACTTTGAACAATGAAAGTGAACTATCCTGGAATTTATGCATAAATTATGATCTGACAATTGACGAAATGCTCTTCCCACATAAGAGCTTCACAAAATAACAAGTGTATCACTAAGTCATCAGAGAATCCACAATCAGATCATTTCTCATCGTCATTTTGTCCTCTGTTTATAAAATTATCATAAACAAAATATTTTGGGAGTACAGTATAAGAGTAGTTCAGACAGAATTAGGAGTACAGTATAAAGAGTAGTTAAGACAGAATTCTCTGGCCACTCAGCAGAGATTAATACAAATGCAAAATAAAAATAAATGTTCAAACAAGACAGTTAAATATAAGACAGTACAAACAAAGAATGTAGCATACCATAATTATCTACTACACAAGGAATCACGGGGCTCTGTATACCAACAAGAATCAGCTGATGATGCATATAATGAGTTTTTAAAAATATTTAACTTTTTCCCTCAAGTAGCTCTACCCCCAAAAATGCTGAAATTTTCCTCAAAGAAAAATGAATCGCTTCAGAAATTAAAAAATCAGACACCTAATTAAAGTTTCTTAATAAGTTAATAAAAAGTGGAGGAACCACAGAAGAATTTAATATATTATAACAGTTTAAAAAAAGTACAACAATGTAAAACAGAGGCAAAAAGCAGCATGACACACTTATACAACATGCAGAGAACAAGTCAAAAGCTATGTGGAATACTATTAAAAAATAAATTTACAAGATAGAAACGTTCCAAAAAAAATTATTCTTATGCACAGTGGAACACACACAAATTAACCAAACCATGTAGCCAATTCTTTTAACAATTACTACTTAGATGTAGCTCAAAACATCTTATATAGAAACTATCATGTAAAACAATGTAATAGTATTTCAATTAAGAGCTTTCAAAAAATAAGACATTTTTAAAAAATTCTGTTGGTACTCACACAGTGAAGTAAATGTAAACTATATATAAATGTAATAGTATGTTTTTTATACATGTCATAGAGTTAAAACTAATAGGTGTTATTAAGAACAAGAAGAATAAAAGTATACCAGATGAAGTTTTAAAGAAATGTTACAAATTTGTGATAAAACCATATGCTATATAATAAATTTATCCTTTTTAATTGGTCAATTCCCAGACATACTGAAGTCAAACCTCTATACAAGAAAGGTGCAGAAAATGTAATAGACAACTTAAGTATAACAAAAGCGAAGTCACATTTTGAGAATTATTATTATAATTATAATTATTATTTTGAAATTAAACCTATAGACTAATCTCACTGCTGTCAATGTTCTCCAAAATAATAGAAAAAGTTATGTAAATAAGCCTTACATTTCTTGTGAAACACAAATAATAGTGAATAAACAGCATGGGTTTTATTGTACTTACGAAGCTGTTGACAATGGAGTGGCAATTAAACCTAAACTTTGGTATTAATTTTTTAACAGGAACATCTGGTTGTCCAGTCATCGTTTCGAGTAACGGAAGTTCAATGAGCAACTGAAGATGGGAGAGATTCTCCTGAAACGCGTCTTACTTTTGTGTAAGCAAGTAGAGTTTAGTGTAAAAAATTAATACCTATGTTTAGCATGGGTTTTATTAAGGCAAATCCACAGGTAACGCAATAGCAGATTTATTAAAAAAATGCATGAATGTATGGGCAATAAGGGAACAAATATTGGCCTGTTTTTGAATCTATCAAAAGCATTTGATGTTGTGGACCACAAAATTCTACAGAGAAATTATTCATTATTGGAATACAAGGGATAGTAAATAAGTGGTTTGAATCATACTTAACACATCAATAGACTGTGGAAATCTCATACCTAAATGAGAATACAATGCAAATCAGTACCACCCAATCATCTAAAAGAAGCACAGCTTGATTTTAGGCACAGTCTAATTTTTAATACATATTAATGATTTAGAATTCTTCATTCAGAATATAAAAACAAAACTTTTTGTTGATGATACAAAGATTATTAGTACTTATGATGTAAATACTTTGCACTTTAAAGTAGCACAGATTACCAATCAATTGCTCAAAATATTTGAGAGAAATAGATTAATAATAAATGATGAAAAGACCGTAGTAATATCCTTTCACTAAGTTCAAAATACTTACAATGAATTCCCAGTTGTATTTAATGACAAAAACATTACAGATACACAGACAGCACAAAGTTCTTGGCCTTATGGATAGATCAAAATCTACAATTGTTTGTTCGCACTCAGAAACTAACACAATTCAATATATGTCACTGGATCCATGGCTTTGCTTCCCTTCCAAAGGAAGCCATACCTAGGATTTTTACACCCAAAAAAATCCTAGTTGAACCTGCATTTGGGTGTACGACGCAAGTATGGTTACCACTAGACCACCAGGACTGACTTCAAGAGTCACGCAACTAAAGTCAGTCCTTTCACTAAATTATTTTTTAATGGTGTTTAACACCTGTTTTCACTACTGAGGCACCACAGATGGTGGGGACTGATGATACATGTGATGAAAAGATAAATTGGGAAAGAATTTTTTTTAAAGGAAGGAAACGTTCCAGGCCTAAGTTTAGGGTACGTTCCTGGCATTTGTCATTAATGAGGACTGAGGAAAACCTGGAAAAAAACCTGTCAGAGAGGATGGTCTTGGCGGAATTCGAACCCCAGACCTTCCACTCACGAGTCCATACCTTAATGACTTCGGCCACCCATGGCAGTACCTTTCACTATATCATGGATACTTTCATTCAGTTATATAATTTGGAATAATATTGGGGAAATTCAACAGGAACTAAAATATCTTTAAACTGCAAGGGCTATTGGAATAATACTAAAAATTGGTAAAAGAACTAGCTGCAGACAATTATTCAAAGAGTTAAATATATTACCTCTTCCATGTATGTACATATATGAAGCAGTGATATTTGTTAACACTAATCTCAATATCTGAATTCCCAGATACACCCACATAATACAAGAAAGAAGGAAAAGCTTCATTTAATAAATCATAATACCAGTCATTTAAAAAAAAACAAATCTATAAGGACTAGCTCTACCAGATTGCCTAAAGAAAATATTTGTACTGCATTAATTTAAACTCTCCATCAGAGAGTACTTACTAGATTGCTTTTATAATCTAAGTGAGTTTCATGAAACTGTTATGTGACAATGATTTTTATACTATATAGGTGTAGACACAACTGTGAAAAACTTATTAACATTTGTAAATAACACGTACCTCATATTAGATGTCTCTTCATGCATGATTATAAGTTTTGTCAAGTTCATTCTGTTAGATCTGTAAATAGAATTTACAGCTCCCACTTGGTTATTTATAGTTAAGAGGGTTTTATAGAAATAATAGATGCAAATAACTTTGAAAATTTCAACCTTTCTCCCGTAACCCAGCTAAAACTATTCCTTTTAGTGAAGCTTTAAGCAATCCCAAAAACTTTCTACAAAATATCCTATGAATTAAACCAATTTTCAATCATCCCTTAGAAGTTCCCCGTACTTCTATTGCATTTTTGATTCCACTATCACTTCATATAATCTCCAATCAATTTATTGACATATTGGAATTTTCTTCCAACATATTCTAATTGCTCTGGCTACTTTACCTTTAATAACATTCTTCCCCTGTGGTTCCCACCCTCCACTATTTGACAACTCAACCCCAAATAATCAAATTCTTTAAGCACTTCCAATGGTTCCCCATTCAAGAACCATTTCTCATTCCTTCTTAATTTACCTCAAACACTACTATTTTTTAATTTCCTAACATTTACTCTTAATCCACATTCTGCACCAAATCTAGTTATCTTGCTTACAGCTCATTGCAATCCAATCACTGTAAATGTACCTACCATTAAATTATCTGCAAAAAGCAAACCTGGTATTTCTTTCTTTCCAATAACTGGGCAATTTGAACTAAAAGGGGGAGCATGCAAATGTTCAACTGTGTGCAAAGCACATATTTCTAGCTAAAATAATAACATTTTTAAGATAAGTAAATGTTCTATTGCTACAATTTTTTAGTTTTTTCAGTAATTAGCTGTGATTCTATAATATATGGATTTTTTATTTGCAGTAACAATTTCATTTATTAGTTTAATCCAGTTCTTTACAATAGTAGAGAAAAATAAATTTTTATATTTATTTCATTAGCAGCAGTTTGCCCTTGTGATCACAAACAGTCCTAACGTAACTCACGTAGATCATATCCCACCAAAATGGGTACTAGTTCTCCAGGTTAGTGGTTGGGCAGCAGGCTAACAACCTACCCCTACAAAAAAGCACACTGTTAGGAGATCATAACAGAAGTCTCTAGCTGAATTGCAATATAGGAAACCAAGGCATTGGAAAAAGAGTGAGCTTAAACCTCATACATGTAATATGGGATTTTGTACCTAGATGATGCTCTGAAGATGTTGATAATAATGTGGCAGTTCTAACTATGATGTGACAACCTTACAAGAACTTAATAGGAAAGTGATATAAATCTGATAAGAACTAATACTGCAGATGGCACGCACAACATCTATTTGGTACTTGGAAGTAGAATGAAAAATACATTAATGCAATTTACTCACATGAATATGTATCTTGATTATTTTTAATAGTGTTTAATACAGTTAAATACAGCATGGTTCCAATTTTTGGGTATTGTGATTAAGTTTGCTATAATTGATTTGTCACAGTATGTTTTTACTGAAACAGTGACTTCAACAATATTGTTTTAGAATTTCATGTGGCATCCTTTGTTATACTCAAAAATCTGCACACTTAATACAAAAATATTGAGGAAAATAGCAAAGTTTCAATAACTATCTTCCATGTTTTTGTGATTTTTCTTTACAAATAATATTGTTGTTTAAAAAAGTATAACTGTATATGTTAAAAAATGTAACAATCATTTTTTTTTATTATACAAAAATTAGTTTAAAAAAGGAGGTGGAGTACACCATACACCTTCAAATAATTAACAATTTAAAACAATTAGTTTGAAATGATCACTGCTACCACCACCTTGATCTTGTGTTAGCATTGCTAACTGCTATCCGAGAGGTCCCAAGCTCAATTCCCGATACCTGCACTGAACTTTTCTAAGTTAGGGAGATTTACTTGGCTTTGTGATGATGAGTAGTGGTGATGGTGATGAAGTGGCAGCAGCTCCTGATCCAAAATGCCACTAAAAAACCCACAGAATTTTAACCATAATATTATCTGATTGCTATGATAGCAATGTTAATTAATTTGCAAATATGGCAGTAGCTCTATTATTTTTGGAATTAGATAATAGTATTAAATAACATATTTGTAATATTACTCTATACGACCAAAACATTCTATTCTAATTTCTATTAAATTCAATGTGGAAAAGTCAGCCTACTATTGTTAAAGCACTGTAATGCATAGAATGCTACTTTTGTTTGTGCTGTTATTTTACAGTGTATTTCATTTATTATATTTCCATTAACATTCCAAGTACTCACCTTTCTTTTTAGTATCATTGATATACAAGTTCTAGTCTTTTCCAGAAAAGCAGAGGCATTTTCTTTATCTTCATAAGATTCATAGTGACCAGCATCGACTACAATCACCACAGCTTCCTGTAATTGTAAGGTTTCAAAATTGATATTACGTATACATGGTCATACAACATGAAAACCAGTCTGGGCTTTGACTACTTAATTGTCATACCATTTCACAAATACAAATTTTTTGCTTAGTACTTCATATGAAAGACAAATCAACCTTTACTAGCATGGTAATACCAGATCTGCACTCATCAGTACATTTTAGAGGCCAACACAGAATATATACCACCACTTGTGCTGTCATTATTAAGGACATGAACATTAATATATTGGGAATGAATTGCATTAAATAATGTAGTTTCCAATAAAGTATAAATATTAAAGATAGCACATTCATAATCACAATACTTACAACTAATACCAACACTCACTAGTTTTCTTTTTTGTTACTGCTAAGAATTTATTTAATTTAAATGTAACATGAACTTTTTCTCTATTATGGTGCCAAAGTGAAGATACTTTGAGTCTGCCACAAGCTCTTGCGGTTCACTTAGTTATTGTAAGGAATTGTGATGTCTTTTGTTACTAAATTAGTACAACCTAAGGCAAAAAAGAATACCAGACTCTTGAGTGTTTGTCTAATTTCTGTTCAACTCCAATCTCAAATCATAGCATGTCTCTGCATACAGATCTTTAGCTTCATTCTGTCATCAACACTTCAAGTTCTCTTTGGTAGTTGTACAATGATAATTGAGTGGTTAAAAGCAGTTGTCTAATAATGAGAGCTACTAAAGTTTGAATCCTGCTTATGTGTGAGTTGATGTTATTTTTTGCAAATAAAAATAATATTCAGTATACACATGATAATGTGGCAAAAATATCAGAAATGGCATGCTGTTGGATGTTTGCATGTTCTATGGCTGTGCATATGTACTAATTTAAAAGCAGAAGAGAGAGTCCAAGGATCAGAGTGACATTATGAATGGTCAGTCACAGTGTTCTACTTCCACAATGTCTGGGAAAGGTGAAGGTAAAGGTAAAGTTAACAGCAGATTTGATGTAAAATGGTCAATTCTGATCCTTAGCTATGAACTTGGAGGAAAAATGCAATTTTTAATTTGAATTTTAAAAAAAAATTAAGATGCATTATAATGTATTTGTTAACATTTGAAGCTGTTTACAGTGAAGATATTATACATATTTATACAAATGTAGGTAAATTTCTTACACACTTCACTTACTGTATTTTAGCTGTGACACGTTTTGGGAACCAACATTCTCATCCTCAGCTGCTCACCCACTTTTTCTTGGTGCTTGTATTGGTCCCGAGGAAGCTATTGTGTTGTATGTGGTGACCTCTGGTGATATGAAATGAATTTAGATTTGTGGGATTACTTTTCTTAATTCATTTCATATCCACATGTCCTAACTAAAATACAGTAAGTGAAGTGTGTAAGAAATTTTATCTGCATTATATAAATTAATGCATTGTGATGTTTACCATATAGATAAATGTCCAATATGATGAAAAAACTTACAAGTTCTAATGCAATTTCAGTGTATACTGATAATCTATTTAGCAATAAAATAATGTTCCTTTCACTTGCCGTTTAATTTGAAATATTGTTTCCTTATGTTTCTTTTCAAAGAGTCTAAATTTTTTGCTATATATTTTGCAGGTCAAGTTCTCTTAATACTGTGAAGAATTTAAGATGCTTGATGAACTTGCTAATGAGTTTCCTACCAGATTTCAAGAGATTCAGGTCCTTCAAGAAAAGTTATAAACTATTTGGCATATCATTTAGTGTCATGCCAGGTGATACACCTGAAGACTTGCAACTGGAGCCGATTGATTTAAAATCAGATACACAGTTAAAAGATGAATATAAAGAAAGAGATATCATGGGGTTTTACCAGACAAATGATTCCACTTGCTTCCTGAGATTCCAAATTTTGCAGTTCAGCATAATGTCAATACTTGGAAGTACATACACTAAGAGCAATTATTCCCCCCCCCCCAAAAAAAAAAAATTAAGCTCAATCAATCCAATTTGAGAACCAGACTGATACGTTCATTTAAGATAGATGATAATTGCTTCCATCATGAAGCTCACACCTAATTTTGAAAGAATAGTTGCTATGAACATCAACAATTTTCATATCACTGCACTTGTGATTTAAGAGGACATGACATTAACTATTCCACTCAGTGCTCTACCTATCCATTTAACTGTTAGGAATGAGATTATTTTATGTGATGTTACAATAAAATCACATTTATCATTTTTGTTCTTAGCCCGTAATATATTTTGGAGAGTGAAATAGCATAATAGAATTACTCTACAGTTAAAAGGAAATAAATTATTGAAAAAATTATTAGGCAACCACTGTTGTTTATACCACTGGTAGGTGTGTTTTCCTCTTGTCAGGGTAGATCAACAGTGAACGCATGTACAAATACACATCATGCATGGCTATTATAAGCATGCACTAGAGTTTTACATGCTTGTAATATAGCTTTCAATTGCAAAAGCTTATTTGAAATTTAAGGCACTTATACTTAAATACATAAATATTTAAAAAATGTTAAAAAAAAACCTAAAATAATCTTTGTTTTTAAAATAAGCAGGAGAGTAATAATTATTTTTAAGTGAAATAAAGGTAATTTATATTTTGTTTTAAGTTTTTAATTTTAAAATGTTTATTAATGTGGCTTTATTTTGAAAACAAAGATGCCTTTAAATTAAAATATATATTGTCCATTAAAATATACATTATTCCCTGTATTAAACATTAATTTTACTTGCAAAATCTAACAAATAAAAAACTCAGTATATTGAAGATTTGAATCTATGTAATTCCTAGTGCCTGTTGCTTCCCCCTTTCTTTCATTTTTATTTTTTTTCCCCTTAGGGTGTATATCAAGGCTCTTTTACTTTCATAATGACTTGGTTTAATCCATGGGCTATGTTTAAATTACACTATTTTTGCAATAACAAATAAATGGTTAGATCAGCCTAGATCAGGGAGCGAGTACATGCTAGTTTTAGCTATAAACACTGAATTTATGAAAGTATAATTTTATTTAATGGTATATGTCTTATTATAAATTCTACTAAAACATGCAAATTATCTGCTGTAATAAGTCATGTTATTCAGGATTATGACTTCTAAACAGCAGCATATTTGGGTGGGCATACATTACATTTAGCAAGTAATAAAAAAGTATTCAATTAGGCTAATGCCTTAAGTAAATCCAATAAAAGCTTATGAAGATTAAAATTTTTATGGGAAACCCAAGAATGCAATGCATACTACTCTATATGAACATTTATTTATATACATTTTTGTTGCACTTTGCTCTTACACTAGGAAAAATACAACAAATCTTGATTTAGGGTTATCCTCATTTAACATCCTTTTAGGTTTGTTTGCATAGCAGTTCACTTTGTTGAGTAGCATGAATTTTTCAATTTTCTAAAATTTTAGGCTTGTTATCTGCAAGAAGAAATTAAAATATTTTGGCATGAAACATTGTTAATATGTACTGACAGTTGCTATACTCTAATTCCATCATACATGGTGACTGATGATGACAACAGCAATAATAATAATAATAATAATAATAATAACAACAACAACAATAATAATAATAATAACAACAACAACAATAATAATAATAATAGCAACAAGTAGCTCATTGTAGCCCATACAATGCATAGGCAACATAACAGACAAAAATACAATCTTCTGTGAGTAATAATAACAATTAATCTATGACCTTACAATTATTTTACTGCAATATAAAAAAGATTAGTGTAGGTATCAAAGCAGCATAGGTTTAGTTATATCATAGTGACTACAAAATAGATATTAACAATTAACGGGTTCACTATTATTTTGCTGGGATAAGAAAAAACTTTGTTAGGAAGCTTTAGGGTTTGGATGATATTCTATCACAGTTAGAATGTCTCTGTTTACAGCAGCAATGGTGTATGATTTATTACTACTTATGCATCTTATCAGACTGATGAGGAGTGAAGAGATGCCAGCAGTTGTCACTACAGGTGAAGCAAAACAGGTGAACATTTCAAGCAAATGATATTTCTGCCAGTGCCACACACCTTTGAGTTCTGTATAGGTAAGCAGTTAACATTCTGTTTGCATCCTTACACATACCCTATGTCATATCTGTAACTTACTTGTTCATCGTGAGCATTCGAATTTTGGTGGATGAGTGCAATATGAATATTAAGTATGCAAATGAAGAAATACCAAAATAAAATAACAGATAAGGTATAGGTGAGATATAATCTAAGATTGGATAGTATGACATTATAAATAAAAATTGTTATCATTTGCCTGCAGAATGATCCAACAATTTTTTAATTATATTTCATTATTTGTTATACAGATTCCAGGTTGTTAATTAATCAGATATTGGTTTTGCCCTCAGCAATTGCAAAATGGCCTTGCCACTTGTCAAGGAAAACTCCAATGAGTCCAGAACTGTTGGTAGAGGATTTCCCTTTTGCTATAAATTATATACATAATACAATATTAATGTCATAGATGTTCATAGTGTCTTACAGGAAAATTAATATCTGACTAGCAAATGAAACAAGGACCATAAGATGCTATGTTATTTATGGCTAACATTGCCATATGATAAGTTGCATTAATATTCTCCCTCAACCCCCTCCCCATTAAAATAGTATGGTATCTAACTTTCTTCAATTCAATTGTAGTTGATCGCATACTGCTATGCTAGCAGGTAAATTGTTGTAATAGTAGTGAAACTGCTTTAACTGTAGCAGCACTATCTAGAAGATATACTTAGTGCCTCTATCAGCAAAAAATCATAAGCTTAACTTGAATTCATCGATGCAAAGGAGCACCATGTAAGAAAATTTCAGATTCCACAGGTGAATGTCCACTTTTGACCAAAAAAAAAAAAAAAAAAAAAAAAAAAAAAAAGCATGACCTTGTTTTAGAGTATTTAAAATATAGAAAATAGGCAATGTGCATTGCATTTGTGTGAAGAAATGTGTACCTCTAACATATATGAGAGTGCAGTAAATGTGTTTTATATAATGCATTATTTTATTGCAGAAGTATTTTATTTATACTCCCTTTAATATATGCTATTTTATTACCATTTTATCAGCTTTTTTCTCCCTTAATTTTAATATGTTTGGTAAAAATTGAGATAAAAACACACACACAGAACTTTTAAACTTACCTAGAAGAACACGAGTTTTAGCCCTATTAGTATCATCCCGCCTCCCCTTACACACAAACTGTTCCGAAACTGAGCAGAGGCTAGATCTTTAAACCGCAGCTGTCCCGCACGCTCTATAATTTAACTTTCATATTTTCTAATGAGCAGTCATTTATTTGCAAGAACACGTATTAACGCTTAAATTTCTGCTAATTGAAGGAAAACAATAAGGGTGCTCTATCTCTACGTGACAATCACATTCTTCCTTTGAACTTCTCAAAACTAGGAAGAAACCAAAGTACAAATTGCTCTACTTCAAAATAACCCCTTACATTCAAAAAAAAAAAAAAAAAGAGCTATTTAGATACCAAACGTAAACCACATTGGATATGATCGGTCCTGTTACAACTAGTTTGTACCTTTTTTAAGTAACTAACCTTAAGCGCTCGTGACATTGCGTAATTTACGTTTAAAGAATTAGAATAATTGACAGTATCATAATCAATTAATCACTAATGTCATGACTCGTCTCACTCTTCAATCTAACTCTTGTTCAAACTTGACACTGACACTACCAACAACCTTTATAGCACCTTATCATCAGTTATGCCAACATACTTGGACGGGGACGAAAAAAAAACAGCTACTTTGAAACAACTTCGCGATCAAAACTGTGAGCATCCAGTTGCAGCTGTTTCAAAGCATCGTCGTCTGCTATGACGTAACGGTTATTGCACGTTGTATTTGCCTTTCCATTCGTTTGAATTTGCATGTATTTACTCGAGAGCTGTCTCTCTCGTCTCATAAGCTCTGCATCCCTGGCATTCTCGTATGGACGAGAATGAGTTGATAATAAAATATCGTTATGAAGTTTTCTACAGTTGAAATTGAGTGTGATTAGATAATTTCTTGTACTTCACCTGGCATTATTGGAGTGAACGAAAATTATTATATCTCGCATTCGGGCTATGGTATCATCTCTTAATATTCAAGAGTCAAATTAATGAGATTATCTTCATTTTATTGTTGTTTATATTTGCTTAATTACAGGAGTCATTGTTACAGGTTTTATTTTATTTTTGGACGCTCTTTAACATCTCAAGTCATCAGCGTATTGTTAGAGGTGATGGTTAAAAGTTAAAAGGTCGCGTGTACTTCGAAATGTTTTATTGTTGTGTATCTTTTGTAAGAGCAAGAGCAAGTTAGTAAACGGAATTTCTTTTCACGAGTTCCCTCTAAATGAACAACAAAAATAAATTTGGTTGAATACTATCTCTAAGAAGGATTTCTCCCCCAATTTTAACTTAATGTCATGAGTTGTGTGCAGTTTACATATCTTGGAGAGTGATTATTGTCTTGGGCTAAAAGTCAGGAGAATACAATCCCAAGTCATTCCAAGTGTTTTCCCTGAGTATCCACTACACAAAGTACCAACTAAGAAAGAACCTACGAAAACTATTCATAAAAACCCTCTTCCTTGTACAAATAAAAAAGGAAGCTCAAGGACACTGATATTAACCCGGAAGAAATAAATAAATACGGACACTGAGGACTCTAAGCGTTTTGTTGAGGTACAGATTACTTGTAACTTCGAGGCTAGATTAATTAAAGCTGAAAAGGAGAAATCAAAATTCAGATAGAAATTGTGGCGCGCTAATGAGAAAATTACAAAATTAGGAACATCGCAGACACAAACATATGTTTTAGTTCGTTGTAATCTATAATAAAGGCGAATACAATTATACTATTGATCTAAAGCCTGCATTTTACTTGAAATTGTGATTAACTTTAATAAGAAAGAACCAAGATAGTCTGTAAATATGATAAAACAGTGTGTTGTTTTTCAATTTGTTTCTCAAAGGGGGTATACATTCGCAAGGAACCACATATTAATCTAGCCGAGTAACACCTCGCTCTCTCGTTATGTATGTCGGTCCTGGTAGTATAGTGGTAACCATACTTGCCTCCTAAAACGAAGATCGCGGGTTCAAACCCGGCCAGGATCGATTATTTTTTCGGGCATAAAAATCCTAAGTATGGCTTCCTTCGGAAGGGAAGTAAAGCTGTGGGTACCGTGTCGTACATTTATGGCACGAAAAAGAACCTCTAATCTGAAAAAAGAGGCCTCTGAGAAAATTTTGTCGGCCGTTTCACGCCCTAAATTGATTGGGACGCTGATGACCCTAAGATATTAAAAATTGATATCAATCAATCTCTCGCTATGTGGGATATTTAAACTGTGATATTGGATAACTCCCCTCATTAAAGAGCGACTCCTTGTCGAAATTCAACGGCTAAATGAAGCAGAGAGATTATGTACCCTGATAGTAGATGAAATGTCAATCAAACAGCAGTTCCTATATAACAAGAAATTAGACAAATTCCTCGGGAAAAAAAGACACTTCAATTCATGTTGCTGAAAGAAAAAGCGCTGACGATGATATTCAGGCTAAAAGCAAAAGTATAGTTCCACTGGCCAATATTCTTCTTTGTTTTTAAAACCGGGACTGACCACCAACCGCAGGCTACCAGCAGCATTTTTTCCCCGAAGATTTTCAGGCATGGAACTGCATACCTTGACTCTTGCCACTATTAAAGAAATAGAAAATTGGGAATTTTTGTTTTGCGACTAGTGAGTGACAATCACAAAAAAATGTTAATATGATGAGAAAAATTTCTCCCTCTAAAGATGTTCTCCCAAAAGTCGGCCACCCTGCCAATAATCTTTTGACCAATAACACAAAGAAATTCATTGCTAGAAATAATTATATCTGATGGATGCGAGGAAATAAGGGGAGACTTCATCAAGAAGCTTTATGTGCTGCAATGAAAAGAAATTGTGAAGCCAGTTCCTTTCCTGTCACAGAAACATGTAGAACCTTCAAACTTTGAGAAAATGAATGTGAGACGAGCAAAGGATATTTACTCCTAGAAGCCATAACAGCCTTAAAATATCTGAAAAAAAAAAAAAAAACATTCCCATCATAAGAACAAGCAAGATTTTACTAATGCGGGCGCTACCATAATATTTTTTGTTTAAAAAAAAGTTTGACATACATGGTATTAACAGTAGAAAAATGCCACACTACAGCCGGACAAAGTTCATTTTTTAGCTTAAATGACGAAAGGCAGGAATGGTTAGAAAGAGAGTTTTCTCTTTACTTGAAGGAAATTAAATTTGTAAGTTAGATAAGAGATAAGGCATTTATAAGCAAAGAGACTTAGAAAGCCACTGTCGTAACTTCAGCGTCTACTGCAGAATGTGTCAGATACCTCCTTAATTCAGGGTTTCTTTTTGAATTGGCACGTGCATTCAACATTGACCCAATTGAATGTTTTAGTGCTCTGCGGCAGATGTCTGGATGTAATAATACGCTCGATGCTAGACCTGCTGTCTGTAGTCTCAATCGGATCTTAAAGACGGGAATGTTGACTATTCCAACTAGCAGCAACATGGAGGTTGTGTCTTCAATTTCCTCGATAGGGAATGCTGAAGTGAATCTTCAGCAGTGGAATAAATGTGATATAGGTGTTGGCTACCTACCAGATAATGCCATCGGTATCCTCCAAGATTTTTTACGATCCTCCTAGTAAGCTATTATAGCCTGCTAAAATTCGCGTTTATGTAGTAATTGTTGAATAATCATTTGTTTCTGTAAAAAAAAAAAAAGTGCCTTTTTTTCAGATCTTGGCTATCCCACCGTCAGGTTAGCTTGTCTATCCTACATCGGAGGCTATGTTCTAAGAAAACTTGACCAAAAAAATACTTGTGATAGTTATGTGATTCTTATGCCAGGAGCTAGGTGTTCCTCAGTGCTGATGGACTTGATGTGGATTTTGAAAATTATACATGACTCTGTATTAAAAGCTCAGCCAATTCATATATAAAACCTTACCACAATAATTTATGATTATATAGTGCCGCGTTTGAAAGAGTCTCCGCGCATCAGATGTCCTGGGTTCGGACATTCATAATTAGTGAGTGAAATTATCTCTGAGACAGCTATTTCTACATTCCTGATCATCTACAACAGGAATTTACGAGAAAACTAAGTTACTGTATGCAAAACCCCTGAGCAGGAAAGTGTTACATATTTAGCTGCAATAGAGGTATGTACATTATGTGTAGTCATATTAGTAAAAGAGCTATCATTTTTACATTTTGTCAGTATATTCACGTTACTTCTATATAGGGACGCATGTCGTGTTACAGAACCATCTTAGACACTGGCGATTGAAATAACCAAGCAGTGTACAAGTCTTTGGTGATTTTCCTTCAGGTCGACAGGACAGCATACCATTAATTGCATAACCTGGGGAGGGGGGCAGAATCGGCAAACCTAGATGATCTGGTGAATTCTGCAGACTGTGTTCATATAGCCAATGGGTGAGAAACTATAAGGATCGCCATAGTCTCTTTATGTGCTCAGTTTGTCCGATGAAACAGACAATTAACCTTCGTCTGTGGGTCAATAGGGCAATGGAATTTAGACCCCCTTTAGAATCTGGAAGTGTCACCTGGTTTCTAGGCACTCGTAGTAAGGAGCCTTTCCAAGCAAATCATTCTATAGCTGATTTCAACTTGACACCAAAGGTGGATGGTAACGCAAGAACTTGGCTTACAAGCCGTATCTTGGATAATGAAAAGATATTAAAAAAATAAACTGTTGCAACAACTTTAGGGAATTAAACTGGCGCTCTTAAAGAACTTTACGAATACTGTTACAATACGGTTCCAATTATACTGAATCATCGCCGGTAGTGTGGGCAGAACTGTAACACCTAATCTTTCAGCAGAAGAAGCCATAGATACCCATGAAGGCGGAACTACAGAAGTGGTTTCAATGAGCATAGAACTTGATTTATGCTCAAGAATTTCTAAAATAATAACCCGTAATCTCTCGAACAGTGGGAAGAATTGAAGTACGGGAGATCATCAAAGCGACATCATCAGCAAATGCTCTAATAAGAAAGTAACCATCAGAACGAAGTCATTTTGTAATTTTCGTAGGATACGTTTGACGGATAGCACGAACAAGCGCATTGCCATCGGACAGTCCTGTCTCACAGACGCTCTCACAGGAAAGAAATGAGGTGCAATAGTAATTCATTAATTTTTTAAAGGAGCCGCTTTTAAAATATTGCGAAGGATGCAATAATAGGTATCAGGCATTCCTAATTACTCCATAATGTTAAGTAAATAGCTCTGTTTCACTCGGTCAAATGTATGGTATAAGCCCAAAAGAGATTAAAGGTTTCTTAACCCATAAAAGATCGGCCGCACTAAAAGAGTCATGAAGAACACCTAAAACATGCAAAATGTTCCCTCCATGTTGTGTTGACTGCTGTATCAGTGCAAGAATATCAGCAATCACTGATGATAAACGGTGTTTAATATATCACATGAACATTTTATGATCACTATTCAACATTATAAATACGAAAATATTGTGCAGTGTTGAGATGACTACATTTAGATACAAGAACCAGCTTGCCAAGGACAAATGCAGAGAGAATCAAGGTGATACACACCAGCTCTTTGAAAATCGCAAGGAATGCATCCTTCCAACTCCAGGGGATTTGTTTCGGGGACAGGCAGTTAAATTTGTTTGCAGTTCAACAATGGTAAAAGGAGAAATAGGAGCACCGGCGCCAGAAGATGTTAAAAGTGTGACTTTCTCCCTAGCAAAGAGTTCTTCAGGCGTAATATCAGAATATAGCTTTTGAAAATACTCATAATATAACAGAGCGAATATCCATTGGGTAACTTATAATTGGATCCATTTTGAATAGTGTGCATATATTTTCATCCAGCATATCGTTGTTAAGGAACATAATATATTGAAGGGAATTCCATATGAATTAACGCAGCTCGGGAGCGCACCTAACTGCCCCTCAAATCATCCAACTGAAGTTTAAGAATTCGAACTTTAATTATTTTTATCTAAATGTTACATTTTTTATCAACGATCGGGCGACTGTACAGATCTCGCAACACTCCATATAGAAACTAACGATAACGCGCTTATCACCATACAAATACTGTTTTATACTCGTTTAAAAGACATTCCACCATTTCAGTTTATAGACTAAAACCGCTGCTGCTAAATCCAACATCGCCACTGTTCGGCGAAGAGTTTTTGAACATCTTTGTCAAAAAGAATCTGCACATTAAGTTTCCAGTATCCGCGACCATATGAGGGGAAGGATGCAGGCAGCGCAATGGAAATAAGGCACCCACAATGATCAGAGAATTCTGTCGCACATATACCCACAGTGCTAATACAAACATCTCGGTCAACGTAAATGCGATCTAGTCGTGCTTCCGTTGAAATGTATAACGTGGACGGTGGGACACAGGACTTTGCACGTATCGCGTAATTTGAATGGGAAATATAGTCTACTAATGCAGGACAAAGCAAGTAAACTCCTGTGCAATATTTAGGAAATACAACAGTGTTAAAATCGCCACCTAATAATATAAGTGAAGAGTTAGAGAATAAAGAAGCTACATCTTCAGCAAAGAATTTCCGCCGTCCCTTCCTCACATGGTTGCCAGAAGGGGCATATACATTGAGAATATTGACGTCCCCTAGAGGCTGATGCCTCTAAAATTTGCGGTCACTGGACACTCGTATATTGCAAGTGATTAAGCAAAATAGCAGTACCATAGGTACCAAAATTCGTATTCTCTTAAGTATTATATAAATTTAAGTAAGTCAAGAGGAGATATTGCCTCTTGAGAACGGCATTGTCAACATGCAGAGAATGAAGAGTCTTAGCAAGAAGTCGGAACTTTCAGGGAGTTTGAATATTACTAATATTCAATGTAAGTATTTTATACGTGTGAGACCTAAAGAGAGGAAAAGTTAATCCAAGAACAACTAAAAATACACATTTTTGACAGGTGAGTAATAATAAACTATTCTCCAATCGCGGACATCAAGGTATCAGCAGACGTATCTTCTGACATAGACTCGCGTCAGCAGAATTTTCAGATGACGTCATTGGTTTCCAGATTTTCCACCGCTAATCTAGAAAACATGAGTTGCCTTGTAAACGCGGATCTCGGGGTGATCTTCCTAGTTTATTATTTTATAAATTATAGGCATAAAAATTATTCAAAGGAGTCAGCGTAGGTTGGGGTCCTTCATGTATATTTTGTTTCTTAGCATTAGGTCCTATATTTAGCTCCTCTATATGCGATGTACAGTAACTACAATCTCAGCGTTATTAGTAAGTAAGAATAAAGAAGGCATGTCATGGCATTACTATAACAATAAGGCCGAGTTCATCGGTTCCAATAGAGACACTGGCTGGTGAGATGGGGAGAACTCAGAAGGGAGGAGAGCGTCTGCCTGCGATCAAGTTGAATGGAGTTGGAAGAAGACATTTCCTGAGTGGTAATATAATTTTTTTTAGTGAATAGATCACTCATTAACGTTGGACAAGATACTTGTGGGATCTTAGAGGTAAATTACCTGTATAGACAACAATCAAGGAAATGAGTGGTCTCACAATTGCACGGGGGTGGTTGTCCAGCGTAACTAATGTAGGTCTAGTGACCTGTAATCATCAAATTAGAGGGAATAGGTCTCTTCAAATAAATTTGAGTACAATGAATACAATTTGGCACCCGATACTTAGCCAAGTATCCAATGTTCATTTTCAATTTTAATTATAGAGGCATATATCTATAAACGCTGGCGTATTTTATTATTTCATAAATTAGGAGGTAAATTAAACACACTAGCATAGGTGTATTCAGCACTAGCATCACTAATCATCATGGAAGTCATATGTCCATCTTCAGTTACAAAGACAGTAGTGCGCTGATGAGCATTTAATAATTGTTCGAAAATCACTCTAGTGTATAACTTGATAAATAATGCATACCAATTAAATGAAGTGTGTCCAATTGATCCTCGGCTATATATGTAAGGTAGTATCCAACCCGGGACGTGTATCTAATGACATTGGCCGAGGCTTACTTTTGCAGTATTTAATCGAATGGTTTTATTCGTTGTTACAATGATACTAGAATAACTGTGAAGTTATTTTCCTAAAAGGAATTCAAAGAAACATTACAAGGAAAGAAAATCCGACACAAACCGAATAGCACAAAATAAAGCGCAGTCAACTAGAATGTACGTCTGTATTATACGCCATTCTCGCGGGCTGTGCAAAACATCACTACGTCACTACAGGTTGTAAAATGGTGCAATTTAGAGGAAGATGGCGAATGCTTCAGGAAGAATGCTTCATTAAGAAATGGAAATAGAGCATCTAAACGAAACGGCTGAATCAGTAATGCCCGGCATTACAATAAACTTGCATAAAACAAGAAACAAAAAATTATATTTTTATTACTCCCATTAACACATTATTCTTTAAGAACACGTTCATCCATATCCAAGATAAACATAAGCATGAAAGTATATTGCAGATTGCTTTGGTTATTCCAATATCTACAGTGATGATTAATGGCATTATTGTAATGTGGTTAACGGTTATACAGTATTAACCACACGTGATTGAACGCCTAAACATTGAAATCGAGGGGGCTATTGATGTCACCGCGGATTTATGTCATCATCATGGTTGATGTCAAAATTTTTATTTGGAATAAAATGGGTATAAGCTAATGAATTATAACTTGTAACAATTTTATTTAATGTCAACAAAATGGCAACGAACACATACAACACGATTAGCGACTCTGATATTAGTGTGAGTGGGGTAAGTAAATATACTTACACAGTTTTAGTTTTGATCTAAGATACACACGACGGAATTATTTATTTAGCCATTGCCCTGTACTGGATGATATATATTAGAGAGTATCATTCCACACAATTGTGATATATGCAATGATCCCAACTCTGAAGATAGGAAACCTATTTTCTGGTAGAAAACTACAATTATCTGCGAGAAGAATTTTAGAATTTCACTGTCAGTAGGGACCAAACTGGTTTAAAATTAAGGGGAAATTCTGGTCAAAACTTATATTATTTGCTAGCAAAGCAGTGAACCAAGGTAAAAAGAAAGAGCAGCTGATATTTTTCATTGTGTGGGTCTAGAAGAAATATTTAATATTTTTTACATAAACAAAAATTCTATGGGTGATGGCATGACTGCTGCGGTTTATTCAGAATTCAAGAAGAAATAATCAGGAATGAGATAGAGAAAGTTGTATCCTGAATTACATGCCTCAGAGAGAGCATATGCATGTACGACGTGTATGAGGAAAATGACATATAGGGGAAAATGTTTCCTAAGCTTTGCGTATTCTCGAAGATGTTTTAATTCTCTGGCTGAATTCAATCCTAATAGTATGCATACGCCCAGATAAATAAAAACTGTTATTAAACTATGCTGCTCTCAAGTGAGTACAAGCTCATTGAACGTATAATAGAAACCAGCACCCGAAGCTAAACCATACAGCGTTACGCATCGCGCTCGTGCCATTTCGAAACCTTTCTGAATTCTAAACGTTACAGGCTCATCAAATGAAGTATTATGAAATGAAGAGAAATCAGAAATATTCTATTTATTATTAGATAATAAGATTAAGAGATATAATATTAATAATACGTAGTTGATTAGCATTTTTATAATGAGGTAAGGAAGTGCCATTTATACCGTGTACGAGTATTATAGGCATTTAGAGGTATTCACTTACAGCTAACCAATTTTCACTTGCTAGGCATATTTGTAGCATGACGGGATCCAAGAATACTATAAATAGTCACTATAGACTTTCTTATGACACTGCATTATCAATATATTTTTGTTAGTGTAAAATGTATTAAAATTATGTCTAGTTTAGTTATCAATTTATTGAGTTAACGATAATGGTAAAACTAGGGGTAATTCATTAAAAGATCTAGGTACGTCAGTTTCTAGCATTTTTTGTGCGTTCGTTTATCCTATTCATCTAGGAATCCTGAATATTTTTAAAAGACACTTAAGAGAAATATGGTTTAATTGTGGGGGGAAGACCTCAAATACTCGAATTTTAAACTAACGAATGCTTTACATTTGCAAAGAATATAAGAAACATATATATATATAAATACTAATCATAACATGAACACAGCATATAGAAAATGTATGTTTGGAGGTCGGTTAATATTACCTTTATGAAATACATCAACAGAACACACAATACTATAATTATAATTTTAATACAAAAGTTAAAACATAAAGTCTAAATATGTACATGATAATTGCAACATGAAAGTTCAAAAAAATATGCAACAAATTATACACAACATAGAAAAATACCAAATATATATATCCACCTTATTAAAGTAGAGCTCATTAACTACATAAGAAAACTGTCAATTATAAAAAAGACCTAATTAGTAGTATGGTGCGCAGATAAACCAAAGGAAGCTTACCTGAATTGTAAGTTTACCAGATCTTTAGATAGGAACTTATTTAAGATAATATCGTAGCTAACTAGTACGAGTAAATAGCCTTTGTTTGCATGGAACTTTTTTCCGAGTTTTTTTTTTTTTTTTTTTTTTGTAAACTATTCCGTAACACCATTAACTATGTCATGTAAGGGCAAACGAGTTATAAATTGAATTAAAAATCCACGTTTTAGTGATATACATAAAATATAGTATAGGAATATCTATACTGTATACATACAGTATTTGCATACATATGGTGAAGAATGCTTGAACTGCTAAACTAATACGAAATCACATTTGCAATTAGCTAAACATTAAAATAAATTCAGTTCCACCTCTCAATCACTCAATGATTTTGCAGGAACAAAATAAGGAAAACACGCACAAAAGTTAAAAGTAAGAATTGGAAAGCATTGCTAGGATTTAAGTTGATATTTTACAAAATTGAAAATAATACGAAAGTACAGTCATATTTCTTTGTAGAATTTTGTTCAGCTCCTCAACTAACAGTGCGATTTCTACTTAGCTGGCTGCATGTATTTTTACCACATTAAGCTTTAAGGTATCATGGATTTTCAAGATTCGTCAACCTATCACAGCCCAGCACGTCACCATTGGCATTTTCAGATTGTTGCAATATAATTGGCTAGCAGTAGTGCAACGTACAAACGTGGATTACGAGAAAATTTTGCGGTACTGTTCTCCAGCGTTAAATATTAAGAAATGCTAATTTATTTAACTTACTTTTCAGTGCTCATTTATATTGTGACTCCTTCAGATGCCATAAATTGTAAAGGATGTGTTCCACTAGATATGTTTACCTTTGACAAGGTAGCCTATTACACTGCTTATATTAATGAGAGGGAAATAAAACTCCGCAACAGCATAATAACTGCTTTTTCTTTTTACAGATAATATCAAAATTCAAAGCTTCCCTGGTGAAATTTGACGTCGCATATCCTTATGGCTTGAAGCACGATGAATTTGCAAAAGTGGCAGAAGCAGCACACACAGTTTCGGAACTGCTCGTAGGTGAAGTAGGGGTGAAAGATTATGGTGAGAAGGATAATGCCGATTTAGCGGAGCGGTATAAGGTTAATAAAGACGATTATCCGGTGGTAAAACTGTTTGTGGCAGGTATATCCGAGCCGTACACATTCACCGATTCGGAATTCACGGCAGATAACCTAAAAAAATTCGTTCGCACAAAATCAAATGTACACATCCGTTTACCTGGCTGTTTAGAAGCATTCGACAGAATTGCTACGAAGTTTGCTCAAGTTGGAGATCCAGAAATTAAAAAGGTACTCTTAAGGGAAGCAGAAGACTTGTGGGATAAAACAGCTGGCAGGGCAGATCAGAAATCTGCAGAAACATATGTCAAAACAATGAGAAAAACTTTGGAGAAAGGTGATGATTTTATTCCTAATGAATTGAAACGAGTGCAGAACTTGGCAAGGGGTAAAATGAGTAAAGAAAAGAAAGAAGAACTGCAGCAGCGTGTGAATATTCTGCATTCATTTCAACATGAAGAACTTTAAAATGTTGCTAATAAAACTGTTTTATACATTCCTAATAGTATGCAGTGGAATTTGTTTAGCTAGTCACGTTGGGGAACTGAGTATTGTTATTTGTAGGCATTCCTGCACTTTTTAATTTCTGTTGGAACTGTTACATCACATTGCAATAAAAGACTGAAGAACAGTTGACGAATTGGCATGAAATCAATGTTGGGAATATTTATTTGTTGGGGGTTCTTAATAATGGTTTAAATGTATTTTGTTCAATGTGACTTTGGCAATAAAGGGTGAACTGTACACTATAAATAAACTGTTTTCAGTGTTGCAGCACAGTATATAAAATGATAGATTAGTAAACTGTTCTCAGTGGTGCTAAGTAGTACATGTGTGAAGAACAATGTAGATGTAAATTATACTATTCTTTAAAAATATGTTTTGTGGTCATTGCAGCCATAAGCAAATCTATATATGGAATATTAATGATTTACTTAAAGAATATAAAAACTATAAGTAGATATATTTGGCAATCTCATGGATCATGAAGGTTTATTATCTAATAGGGAATATTTCAACTGAAACTTCACAAAAATAAATCAGATATATTTTAAAGTACAGTTTGGGCTATTATATTAACTCAGGATCACAATATGCGCAAAAGACTGCAATGGTAAGAAAAAGAAAATAGTTATCAAATTCCCATTTGAATGTTATAAGCTATTCAACAGATGTAATTCCACCCAAGGTAATTAAAACTGGACAAAATAAAGTTATACAATTAAAATGTAAGTTTTTTCAGCCAATAGCTTTTTAAAGAATAACATATCAAAAACATACGTTCCACTTTATATTGTACATTTTGGCATATTCTCATAAAGTCTTTGAAAATACCCGTGCTAATTATTTTAAAAATAAATATATTTAAAATAAAAAAAAAAAGCTCATTCTCTAATAACTGTTAGTCAAAAATGGTTAATAGAATATACGATTTAAGTTGGAACCATAAAAAAATTCTTTTGTAATCTTTCAAGAAGCAGCTTTGAAAATTGTTTACTGTTTGCTTTCCCAACAAATACAGATTCATGAAGCATTTCAAGAGATAAAACAGATGTGGGAATATATTATATTTACTGCATCTTTGGCTTCCTGCAATTAAATGCGGCTTATGTTTAATTTTTCCCTGTTGCTGTGAACAGAACACCTATCAATTGCATTGATACTAGCCCCTAGAGGCAGAAGCAATACAGGTTATTTTAGATAATCTTATTTGTCTTGATTCTTAGAAACTGTTCCTTCAGAATGTTTAATATTATAATATGACAAATGATTAATGTACACCGGCACAGGCATTTCATGCATTGTATGTAATAAATGAAGTTTCTTCATTTTTGTGAATAGTGTTTAACACCTGCTTTTACTGCTGAGGCATCACAGTGTTGGGTATTGATGATACAAGAGATATTTTTTTTTAAGAAGGGAAACTTTCTAGGCTAAGTTAGGGTTATTTCATTATTTGCCATTTATGAGGACAGAAAAACCTGAAAATCCTGCCACCTAATATGCTACTGACAAAATTTAACCCCAGACCTCCAGTTCATAAAACCATGCCATAACGACATCAGCCATGAGTTCATTCAGTTAGGGTATTACTTGCAAATGTGGCTACAGTGCAATTTGTGTGATGTTAAGTAAATTAAACAAATGTTTATGTATAATTAAGAAGAGTAAAAACTTATAAAAGCAGGTTTCTGCTTAAAGATTTGTACCTAAGCTGATCTTGTATTTTTGTGTGTGTGCATTTTTTCTTCTTACGGCAGAGCTGTAAGCATGTAATTTCTGTTTGCTCTGGTTTAAAGATTTAATATAGAAAAATACATTTCATTTGCTGTACTTTATTAATAAAAAGATCAGTTGCCAGTGTCTAGCAAAATTTCAAGAACTTTTCCAGGGATTCATCCATTTGACAGATCTATTGTTTGTAAAGTAATTAAATTCAAAGCAACTATATAATTGTTGAATAAGAAAAAATATTCTGCTTCATGTGTCAATGGAGGAAAAATAGGATATCATTGTTCAATAAGAGCAGTCACTAATAATCTGCTTCAAAGTTAGTATAATGTGTGCGGTCAGCCTTATATCAGCACATCCTGCTGCAAAATTGCTAAAATGTCATCCCAACAAGATTACTAAAGTGCATGCCTTAAAACCCTGGAGGCAAAAATTCACCTTCTGTGTAAAAGGTAAGCATATTTTCAGTACTTAAATGTAAATTGGAACTTGCATAGTGAAGCTAATCATATTAATTGATATCATTGTATGATTCAGTTAAACTACACACTCTTAAAGCTTCACTTACTTTTCATAAATGTATGGAACCGGTTTCGAGAACATTTAGTTCCCATCTTCAGCCAGGCTGAAGTTCAACTGTCGGATCATTCGTTGAGCTGTGGGAATGTATATTCTGCTCTGGTGGCGGTGTGATAAACTTGTAGTTTATGTTTTCATCCCCGGCAATGTCGAATGAGCAGTAGCATATTTTGGACACAAAATCACAACATAATAAATAAAGCAAAATTATTAAAATCAGTACAAGGACCTATGGAATTAGCAACCTGGGAGAAAATCTACATCTACAAATACAAAGACAGCATAATGAACTTCGATATTGCCGGGGATGAAAACATAAACTACAAGTTTATCACACCGCCACCAGAGTAGAATATACATTCCCACAGCTCAACGAATGATCCGACAATTGAACTTTAGCCTGGCTGAAGATGGGAACTAAATGTTCTCGAAACTGGTTCCATACATTTATTAAAAGTAAGTGAAGCTTTAAGAGTGTGTAGTTCTACTGAATCATACAATAATATCAATTAACATTTTCAGTACTTTGCCAGTCATGGTATTGGACTGTGTACTCCTGGCTTACAGCTCTCTCCACATGCATGGAAAGAAAGAAAAGAAAAAGAAAAAAAAAACAAAAGACCCAATATAAAATGTATAAGCAAATATTCTGGTATAATAGTTTTAACGCATTTTCTTAAAGAAAAGTTGTAGCTCAAAATTTATGAGCAATAGTGATGCTGCAACAAAAACTTTATTTCAAAATGAAAATAACAGTAAAAAACCTAATCACTACACATACATTTTAACATAGCAATACACAACCATGTCTTAAGTTATTTGTAATTAGACAAAAATATGTCTTACATGTGCAGAAGTGAGCTGCCTGTGACAGTGACTGGCTAGCTACTACATAGTTTCACATTCTATTTCATGATAATATTGCTATTAAGTTGATCAAAAGTTGAGGTAAATTAATCTTAAAATCATCAAACAAATTTTTACCAGCATGTATCTAGCATAAATTGAGCATTTGATCCTCCAATTTAAAAAAAGTATCTGCTCGTAGATTTCCAAAGGAAGATTTGATAAAATGGTAATAATGGTATACTGGCATAAATTTGGTTCAGCAGTTAATCTTTATGACCTGTGCAAGTGAGAAAGGGGCAGTTGCTCTCTGCTAAATCAAGTAAATAAATAATATTTAGACAAAGTGGAAAGAATGGAATGAAGACAGGTGGGGTCCCCTCCAACCACAATACCTACAACTATGTTCCAATAACAAAATTAAAATAGTGAATGTTACAAATGTATCTAATATGTGCATCACCATACAAAATGGCCTGCATGGGTGTATGGCACTTACGCTTATGAAGACTTACTCTGCCACGATAGTAAGCAGCTTAATGCAGCCTTTTATCAATTAAGAAACCATAAGTGGAACATGGAAGGCCCAGTATAACTGGCTTCATAAATGGTAACATATATGCTTATGCTGGCATTCCTTTAATGGCTTTTATTTTCATATTTTCTTTTATATTCAAACAATGTGCAACAGTTTTTATTTCATAAATATTACTTAAAGTTTTTAAAATTTAATATGCCAGAACTGTTATCAAATCAATTGTGTGTTTCTCCAAGCTTTTTTTTTTTCTGTCAGTTGTTATATCCGTTTGCAAATGAGACTTTTTATCACAAAATATTTATTCCATGAACCACTAAATAATCTGTATTATTACAGCACAGCATTTAATCAAAAGTTAAGCAGTCAGTCTTTACTAGAAAGCTTTACTTACTATTTTATTTACTATTAGAGGCACAAAAGATATTTATGGCAGATTATTTTGACACCAAGCTAACTTTGGCAACATTTCTCCAACAGCAAAATAATTAATTAAGCTTAATGAAATCGTAAGTAAAACTAGTACATCTGACACACTTTTACAATTAATTTCAGCAATGTAATGCAAAGCCAGGCAGAGTTTGTCAATTATTAAAACCTCCCCCTGTTAAGTGCCATATAATATATTTATACCAAGGAATGTCTGCAAATATGGTGGTGATACAATTGCAAAAGTATGAAAGAAACTAAATGAATGTGCGTTTTTTGCTTCCCTTGTTTGATCACAGCATCGAAGTTTAAACTCAATCTTATGTTTCTACTTATTAGTGCATCTCTAAATTATGTGATTTTGAGTTATTTGAGCATGTACCTATGCAACATGACTTATAACTAGTTAATTTTGTCAATATAGGACAATGGTAGCAATTATGCTGAAGTTAGCTGAATAACCAGAAAGAATATGTTTTTATTTCATTGAACCATTCTATGACACTAGTACATGAGTGTTATATTTATTCTACTGTTAATTGGTAGTATCATTAACATGCCTGTCAAAAGAATCTAAATGAGAATTTGATTAACAATGGATTTAGTATGCCAGGAATTTCTAACGTGTAGAAATCAACAGACTTAGTCTCAATTATTAAAAAGCATATCCAAACTTTTCCCTCTACACATTCATATTGATATTATAAAAATTATGAGAACTATGCATCTTTATTAATTTCTGCCAACAGATGTCCTTCCTTATATATGAGCAATGAATTTATTTCCAATGCTTCAATACTTGAATATCAAACAGCATGATTTGGAGAATCAGGATTGCAATGCTCAAATTAGAGCTCTAATTTTAGATTGGATGTGGTTAGGTGATTACCACCAAATAAACACAGTGATTTAATTAAAAAGGGCTCCTTTTCTACAGTATGCTGGAATGTTGAAGGGCTACTCAGGA
Source organism: Metallyticus violacea (assembly GCA_030762175.1). Taxonomy (NCBI): domain Eukaryota; kingdom Metazoa; phylum Arthropoda; class Insecta; order Mantodea; family Metallyticidae; genus Metallyticus; species Metallyticus violacea. The sequence continues at coordinate 47,309,053 of CM060838.1, read as the reverse complement.
AAATTTGAAATGGTGAATTTATCAGATAACCAAGTAGACAAATGTGATAGCAGTGGTCCAGACATGACATTAAAGGATTTTATAATTAATGTCACCGGGTGTGATTATTATGAGAAAAAAGATGTGAAAGTTAAAGAAAAAGGTTGGGGGTCTGGTGACTTAGGATTATTTGTAAGAAAAGATAAAAAGTTTTAAAATTGAGCTTGAAAAGGATTTAGGAGGTGATAAAGTGCTGTGGTGCATTTAGTGATCTATTTGGAAGAATTATACAAGCGTGTTTAGGTATTGTTTATAATCCACCTAGGTCTTCAAGTTTTTATGACTCAAATTTGTTCATTAAGTTGAGACAAAATATTGAAGAACTACAGGATAAATATACAAGTATATTAATATTAGTGGGGGATCTTAATGCAAATATAGAAGAACAGATTAAGGTAGTTTTAATGGCTGCGTCCAACATAAGCAAATCCAGAGAAGCACTAGTAATGACAAAAGTTTTTAACAATGAGGGCAAACTAATAAAGAGTTCTGTGAAGAGAATAACCTTTTGTAAAAGTGAAAGATGAGTGGGAGAATTCACTTTTGTAAACAAAATATAAAATTTCTGGATGGATAGATACAGGGTTTTAATGAACTACACCAAAATAATTTCAGAGTGAAGAGATGTACATATGAGCAATTTGGGATAGATAACGTATGACATATCTGTTCAAATTTCCAAGCCATGGCTACAAGTTTCTAAAATGCCAATATGCCACTAGCTAATGAAGATGCCCCTCGAAAGCATAACACATGATATGGGGAGTTTTCTGAATATATCATGCTTGCACCATGGCTATGACATTAACTTTTGAGTAAGAGGTGGTCATTTATTTTCAAGTTCAAGTCTTGTTCATCACTTCCCCCCTCCCCCATTTTCTGACTAGGGCCTAATAATACAGTCTTTAGTGTATGCTTTCAGGAGGTGTTTCAGTTTACATCAACTTACTCTTAACATATCTATTCATATAAATACAACCATTGCTTACAAAAGGTAGAATTATGAGTAATTTTAATCAATTGGGTATTGTATATTCTAGTTATCTAATTTCATTTATAATTCTTTAGTGTGCAGCATTTCATATTAAATAATAATAATAATAAAAAAAATGACGAAATGGCTAGAATTGAAATAGCGGCATGCAGATCAAGCTTGCTGTAGAATAGGCTATAATAATTAAAGAAGGCATTTAAGTATATGTTATGTAAATTTAAGTTGTGGGCATCATGTTAGTAGTAAGTTTATTAGCCAATGTAGGTAATACATTCATTGTTGAGAAAGTAAATTCCATTCATAATTTTTTAATGTGTGTATCGCAGCACTTCATATTAAATTAAAAAAAAATAAATGATATGACAAAAATTGAATCCATGGCATGCGGATCATCAGCTTTTGTGTTATGCAATATGGCACATAAACAGTTAAAGAGCTCCCTCTAGAGTAGGCTATGTAATGCAAGAAGGCAGTTCATAGATGTTCAGTGTCACACTGTCACAGGATTAATTTGAGATTTGAGGGATTTTTAAGACATTAAATCTTGAAAATGCTGATAACCAGCTGCAGAAAATTGATATTTCTATGCTGGCAAGGCAATTTTAAAAACATTCTTAACCAATTTTTCACATGGTTTGGCTTTAACATCAACTTATCAGCAACTGATGCAAAAATGTTTAACACCGTAAAACTGCATTATGTTTAGTTGTGGACCACACATTGTCTATCTTAAATTGCTTATATATAACGTCTCTACACCCTATGAAATTATTTGGGTGTAGTTCATTAACAACCTGTATAGTGGACTTTCAGATTATGGATATGATAAATGCAAGTAATCACTTTTCATTAAAATGGAGCCCAGAATAATAGAGAATAGTAAAAGGGAACAAATTCTCAGGTTAGGAATCCAATTAAAACTATACAGATGGAAAAATGATTTAGCTGAAATGTTTCATACAAAGTTAAATCAAGAAGTGAAACATTTAGAAGAAAGAAATCTGTCAACATCATTAGAGGACAGAAGAGTTGGAGTAAGCATAGAGGAGGCCATCAAAAGAGCAGGAAACAAAACGAAAGTTTCTGAGAGGAGGCTAAAAGTGAATGACAACTGGTATGATAAAGAATGCTCAGAAACAAGAAGGGTACAGAGAGAGTTAAAACAATGGAGACAAACAAGGGAGGAGATAGAAAGGGGTAATTACCTTGTAGAAAGATGGGAACACAGGTGTCTATTAGACGAAAAAGGAAGAGTGGGAAGAAAAGCTTAGCCATAAATTAAATGAGGCAGCAAAAAAGAATGATGATAAGACAATTTGGACAATGATGGGCAAAATATGCAAAAGAAAGGGAGAGGATAATGTGGTTTCACCAAAGTGCTGTGTACGTTTTTTCAGGGTCTTTTGGGAGTAAAAACTTGGTTATACAAGATAGTTTTATTAATGGTAATCCATGGAAAATAGACCTGTTAGACAGCAAAATTACTTAAAATACTGGAACAAATCAAAAAGTTAAAACCTAACAAGGCATGTGGAATAGATGCAATTCCAGGTAAATGTTGGAAAGCTTGAGTTAAAAGACCTAAACAGATTAAACATATGGTGCAGTTAATGAACTTAATCTTTGAATAAAAAAATTGGAGAGTGGGAGTTCTAACACCAATTTATAAAGATAAAGGAGATATTAGGAACCCAGCAAATTATAGAGGAATTAGTTTACTTTCAATTATTGGGAAAGTTTTCATTGGAGTGTTAGCAAAAAGGCTACAAGGATGGGCAGAGAAAGAAAGGAAACTTTCAATATTCAATCAGGCTTTAGGAAAGATATAAAAACAGCTGACAATATTCTTATAATTAGAACATTAGTCAATAAATATGTTAGTAACAAAAGAGGTAGAATCTATTTGTTGTTTTTGGACTTAAAAGCTTGCAATACAATTATAGGGAAGCACTTTGGATGAAAATGAGAAAAAATTTTTATAAAGGTAATTCAAAATATTTATGAGGAGAATGAATTTTGTATTAAACATGAAAGGGGGAGGGTTATAGATAAAATATCAAATAATGTAGGTCTAAGACAAGGATATAAATTAAGCCCAGTTCTCTTCAATCTATTTATTGAAGAGAATGTTTTAGAGGAAATTAGTAAATGTAATGTACACTTGCCAACTACAAATAACAGACATACTGGGTTTGAGCTTTGCAGATGATCTGATTACAGGTTCTTTAACAAGTGTAGAATTAAAAGGTTACTTGCAGCTATAGGTACATTTTGTGGAGAATAGGATCTCAAGATAAAAAAAAAAATCTAATATGGCAATGAAAAATACAGGAGAAATGGCAGTGGGAAGGCACAGAAATTGAAGTTGTGAACAAAAATTAATTACCTGGCATTATAAAATTTTCTAGTAATGAGAAATGGAGTGATCAAAAAAGAAAAGCATTAGCAGAAGGAAAAATGGCCATGAGTGTATCTGATCTTGGGCAAATAAAATACCAAATATGCAAGTAAAGTGGTTAGAGAGAATATGTGGTTCAATAGTGGAGAGCAGAATGATGTATGGAATAGAAATTTGGGGGCCAGATGGAGGATGGAAAGTGAAAAATGTGATAAATAGACTATTCTGTAGAATTGTCCTAGATCTTTACCTAATGAGGTTGCTTTAATAGAACTAGGAAGATACTGAAATATTGGTAGTACAAGAAAAAATTAAGGGGAGAGAAACTTGTATATAAAAAATCCAAAATATTCTACAAGAAGTGGGCATGGGATCAATATGGTATGAGGAGGAAATAATGGGAAAGGATTAAATTAAAACTGAATGTAGGAATTGGAAATTGTGATAAGGTGTATATAGGAAAAACAAAAAGGAATTTAAGTATTAGATAAAGGAACACTGGAGAAATATAAAATACAAACAGATAGAGAAGTCAACAGTGGCAGCACATTTTGAAAGGAAAACTACAAAATAGAAAAAGACATCATACTATTAAAGATAATTCAACACCCAAATGAACTTAGTATATGGGAAAAAATGCATATAAAAATTATGAACACAGATTCATGAATTTTGACATACCAGATATTATTAACATATTATATAAGTTGATCAACAGACCACCAGAATGAGCACAGTCATTTGCATCTCCCACCTGATCAGACCTGTTAGTCATTATGGTTAACAATGTGAGCAAATGCCTCACGAAACATGCCCCAGTTTACTTTTATATAAGTTTTTAAAAAGTGGAACATCAAGAGAGTTTTAATGTGTTGACAAGATTTTATATAGTTTTACTTTTAGTCTAAACCAGATTTGATGGGAAAAGGATTTTGGAAAGATTGAAAAACAAGAATTGAGCATATTGAAAAACAGGAAATATGACCTAATCTTAATGTCAAAAAATCTCTGAAATTATATAGCACACTAAAATATGTATGAGAAAGAGAAAGATATATTGAAACCGAGATAAGCCAGGAAGGGAAGTACTGGCATGGTTTATAACAGCAGTATTATATTTAAGTGGGTTAAGAAATGGACATATTAAGGGGATATGTCCTATGTGTGAACAACCAGATAGTACTTCAAGTATATTACAATGTAAGCAAACCAAGTTTTGGAGGGAACAGTTCCTATTACAAAAGTGGGAAAACTTACCAAGTGAAATAAGAGGCAGAAGAATTTTAAATCTAAAATCAGACGAAATATTATGAAACTTGGAAAATATATAGGCAGGCTGAGACAAAAATGGTTATGCAAGACAAATGGTAACAACAATATCAGCAATTGCCCTGTCTAGGAGTCGATAAATATCCTGATTACATACTCAACCTGGTGTTAATTGTAATGAAGTACGGAAGGAATGCAACTCCATAAAGTCAGGCTATTAAGTGAAAAATTTAGATGTTTTAATAGTAGTAAGTTGAGAACATGGAAATGTAAATCGTTACTTTTATTTTAACAGGTTTACTTGTTTGTGAAAATTGCATGAAATTGGTTCTAAGAAATAAATTAATTCAAGTGTATATATATTTGAGTATAGTATATTATGTAGTTTGTTAAGATATATTTGTATTAAACTTCAATTTCAACAGAATAGTTGAACACAAGTCTTCCAGATATTCCAGTAGGAAAATGCTGATGAGCTGAAGACAAGGGTTCATTGATTAGTTAAATAAGCAAAACTAAATAACAATTTATTGAAAATATATAATTTTTTAATTAAAATAAATTATGAAGTTATGAAAATAGTTATAAAGGTAGGGAGGAAAATTTAAATTTAATTGTAATGTCATTTGCTCAAATAAAATTTATTCCCTCATTCATAAAAAGGGCTATGTTTACAAAAGGTGGTGCCATTGCGAAGAGGTTAGATTGCTCACTTCCCATTGAAATGGCCCAGGTTTGATTCTAGTGGTCGTAAGTGGGATGGTCAAAAGTGGAATTTGTGGCAGACAAAGTGGGGCCTATGCTGGTTTCCCATGCCACTCATTCTGTCATTATTTCATCATTATCTCAAAAAGCTATTGTAGTCTCTCTCCTCATGAAAGGTGAAAACACAGCATGATCAGAACACTACGAATGAAAAAATGTCTACAAAATAAGTTTTCAAAATCTGAGTAAAAGTTTTTTTTTTGAGTGCCATAAGCAAGTTTAATAAAACAGTGGATATAATAAGTCATATATTAATGCTTTTAAGCATTCTTAAATGGTCATATCAAGAATTTACATTAATAAGGTTAAATAAGGATGCTATTAACAACACGTACTGCAGCCATAGACTAATGCTTCCACCAAGGCATTTACTTGCATCTCTCAGCTACAAATAAGAACTAAAACTGAACGAATCAAGATCAATCGATCTGTGATTTTCCCGGTTCTGTTTCACCTTCTTTAAGATACGGTAGTGATATTGTGCAATATCACAGTAAATATTTAATGAAATAAGATATATGTCATATGAACCGAGTGTACATGAATTTTAAAATATTTGTTGTGTTAATATCTTAGAATGAATGAAAAATTGATGATCAAAATAACAGCATTAATATGTAAATAACATGCAAATTATTTACTATTTAAATGTAAATTGCAACTTGCACAGTGAAGCTAATCACATTAATTGGTATCATTGTATGATTCAGTGTGTGTGTGTGTGTAGTTAAGAGTGTGTAGTTCACCTGAATCATACAATGATATCAATTAATGCAATTTATTTTTTTTCTTAGCAGTATAAAAAGGGTTTCTGACAGAATGCATACCAGAAAAATGGAATTAGGGCGTGCTAACCCCAAAATCCAAAACAGTAAATAGAATAGTTCAAAATGGAAGTTCTGAGATGTAGAAAATGTGGTGATGCCACCTGTTTTGCTCAATTGTAACCCATGTGCATGCCAGTTTGCCATGAGTCATTGACACAGAGGAAGGTGTGTATGCAGGGGTTATGTAGGTCTAAGTGCATTAAGAAGAGCAGTAATCGTGTAGCATGAGTTACATTCTGACCAATTGTTAGGTACTTTTCTGCAGAGCTATATGAATTTGTTGAGATATACTTTCTAATAGGGCTTTGTTACACTTCTTACACTTTCATTAGTGATAAGATCCATTTGTTGCCATAGTTACAATTACTTGAAAATCATCATCTTTTCTTCTTCTTCTTCTTCTTTTTTGTAATGTGAAAACAGTGCTTATCCAGGAGGGTGAGAGTGGCAACAAATGAGTTCAGTCACAAGTATGAAGCATAAAATGTATACTTGAAAAAATCTGAGATCATACAGCCATGCAGAAAAGTATCTATGATCAGTTCACATTACAACTCATACTGCATGTCCATAATGCTATTATCCTGCACTGGCCATGATCCATAGTGCACTAAATGGCATATCTCAGTGTTCCAATTGAATTGGTAATTTGAACATGGAAATAAATCAAGGGTCTATAGTTTTGAGAAAGCACAAAAAAAAAAAAAAAAAATTCAAAGTTGGCTCTGCTGAAAGATATGTTCCTCAGCAAACTTGTAGAACTTATCATTGTTGATTGTTTCAGTTATTCATGGATCTCGATTTTGCATTAGTCTGACTTACATAACACCTTTTATGCCTAGAACTTGTTTCCTTTATAAAATAATTCTATGACTTGTGGAAAGTAACAAATTATTGTTTTCATTGTTTTAATTTCATTATAATTAAAACAAATAATACTAAGATGATTTTTTTCTCTTAATACTGATTAATATGCAGGCATTATAAAAATACTCTCAAAAAATTATGACCTTTTAGGGCTAGTCATCAGGACCGACATTAGTTGTTGGCCATGAGAGTGTTTTCTAGTAGAAGTACTGATATAAATAAATTCATGTGATATATGTCGTACTAAACACTCTTATTACTTCACTTGTGTGATATTTGGAATTTGAAGCAATAAGACATATATCACATGAATTTATTCATATGACTTGGCTTCACTGTGTTAGTTCCATATATATTTTTTAAATAATTTATTTTTTAAAAGATACATTTAATAGAAGTACTGATGTTTGTCTGGAATATACTAAGCTATTTTTTCTAACATATGCTATCTTCTTACTGTAGATTGGAACACCAGCTGCAATCCCGCCAGGACCGTCCTCCCTGACTGGGGTTTTTTCCAGGTTTTCCTCAGTCTTCATAACTGGCAAATGCCGGGGAGGTACCTAAACTTAGGCCTGGAACGCTTCCTTCCTTTAAAAAAAAAAAAAATATCCTTTCCCAATTTATCATTTCATCTCATGTATCATCAGTGTCCACCGCCTGTGGTGCCTCAGTAGTAAAAACGGGCGTTAAACACTACTCAAAAAAAAAAAAAAAAAAAAACACCAGCTGCCCTATACTCTTTTTGGGAAGACAGATCTGGATGTGCATTACCTTTTGCCAACTTGAAAGAGTGCTGGATAGTGCCATCAATGTACTCCGTGCCTTGAAATATCCAAATTGTTCTTTATTATATGTTAGATGCTTATACTTTGAAAGAGTTAGCCCAGGATCAAGATGAGGAATAGCTTTGGTTGTCTTCTTAAAATACATCAACCACCATTTAGCTGCTCTTCTTTTATGTACTATTAATTCTGCAACTACTCATTTTAATGTTCATTCAATGATGCAGTTCTGATTTTTACATTTCAATCCGTGCACTTTGAAAACACATTCACCTGAGGATGAGCAAATCTAAATCCATAGTTTTTATTGTAGTTCTTTAGATAGCGCTCATATTTAACACTGTTTGTTAACTCTGTTCTCTTCACAGAAGAATTGATACATCTTTTTAACATTAAGTTGGGGGTGTATGTATGTGAGATGTTTATTTTAGTAATGTGTTTGTTGTCTAGGGAATATCTTGATATGTTGATTTATTTTATGAAGTGCTTCTTCACGGACTGCATGTTATATTAGCATGCTTCCCATGCTTATCAACAGGAGATTTTCCTTGAAATAGCAAGGATGTTAAGCAATATACAGATTTCCCAAAGAAAGCATACAAGCTCAGAAATACTTGTTTACAAACATGAACTTTTCTGCAACCTAACAGCACATGAAAGATGGATGACAATGTTCTTGTCTGTGCAATGTCCTTTCTTCTTGGCCACCTTCTCTTTACTGGTTTACTCTCCATTATTCCCATTAGAAAAGCATCTTGTTCGTTTTTAGTAGATCCAATAAGTCTCTGTGATAGAATATTAGAAAATTTATTTGTGCACTTCAGCTGGCAGCTGCAATCCAGACCCAGTTTCTTGGCATTCATTTGATACTATATGCAAATTAATGCTTTTAATTTTTATATAGTACCAATTTTGACAATCTTCAAAATATAATGGTAGGTTAGAATAAGAATGTAACAATGTAAAGATATAGTATTAAGGGTAACATGTAACAGTGAAACAGCAATGCTAAAATCATGAAATTGCATATCTATTTCAACAATCTTTAAATATGACGGTAAGTTAGAATAAGAATGTAACAGTGTAAAGAAATAATATGAGGATGGCATGTAACAGTGAAATGATAGCAATGCATGTAGTATTACTAATTATTATAGTAATGGAGCATGCAGTAAATAAATAATAAAAAAAAAACCCTCTCTCCTTTTCCAGTAACATATTCCATCCCAACTAAATGAGATCTTTTTCTCTTTTCATGATAATAACCCTCAGTATTTCAAACTCCATTCCTTTTATTCTTTCTTGGAGATTCACTTTCAGAACCACCCATTATAAACAGCATGAAAATAACAAATAAGTTCGTAATATATACTACAGGTAGCTACCACAACAATAATAAATAACAGTATTACCAACATACAGTTGGTCTTGGTGGTCTAGGGGTTACCATGCTCTTGCCTCATAAACCCAAGATTGCAGGTTCGATCCTGACCACAATCAATGGATTTTTTTTTTCTGGGCGTAAAAATCCTAAGTATGGCTTCCTTCGGAAGGGAAGTAAAGCTGTGGGTCCTGTGTTGTAGATTTACAGCATGTGCAGAACCTCAAGCCTGAAAGAAGAGACCTCTGAGCAAAATTTATTGGCCATTTCACACCCTGAATTGAATGGGATGCTGATGATGCGAGATGTTAAAGTGTCCATAAATAATCCAAACAAATAAAACCAGCATACTCTAATAATCAAATAAATGATATTACCAACACAATAATAAAACAATGAGCATTCAAGGCCATCTATGATTTGATAAGGAAAACTAGTCCAGGACTTATTTCCTTTTTAAAATCAATGGAAGTTTAACCTGGTATTGATTCAGGATATTTTTTTTTCTTTTTGTTTATTAACACTAATATATAAATTAAGGACTGAGAAACAAAATGTATATGTCAACTCATTTCTGCAAAAGTATAGTCTTATTTCCTTCTTCAAATCACAGATTCAATTCAACAAGACAGGTGGCGTTACTACACTTTACCTCTCAGTACTGCACTTATGCATTTACTGTACTATTCCTCAGACCCTGCAGCATCAGTAAAAACCCAGGGTCCACAATTTTACTATCGCTACTGCTGAATATAGATTGCAAGCTTCTAGAATCTTAATAACTAGAATTAACACTCATACTCGTACATATACAAAACAGAAAGAATGGGAATTTAATAATAAACTTAATAACACACCATTAAAAAAAATTATCCTAGTTTTCATACAGCAAAGTAATCAATGTTACAGTCTGGAATTTGCAAGATGAAGTTTGTTTCTGCAGAAATCTTTGTATACTCTATATTTTGAAATCACAGTTTGACTGAAACCAATACTTGCAGTTTGTCTATACAGTAGTTTACTTATATATTTTTCTTCCAATGGTCATAAAGAAAAAATCTTAGAATGTAAGCTTTGTATGCTGTTCATTTTCTTTACATTTAGGTAAACACAAAATGGAATAAAGTACCTTCTTCACAAATCCACATGAAACTTTACTAGCCTGCCATTCTGTAACTATTATTAATCAAATCAAAATATGAGATATTCTTAAATTGTGACCAAATGACTGATTGTTGCTGCTAGAGAGCGACTGGATAAGAATATTGATACTTCAAATGTAATATCGTTTGATATTAAAATAACTGCAAGTTTCTCCATATTTTATATATGACTGTGTTGCCATTAATTATCTAATAGTCTTTTAAAATATTTCATTCAACTAACAATCAGTCACAAAACTGGAGGCTTTCCTAGGAATGAATGCACATGAAAGATGACATTTATGGTGGCACATGTACATAATAGCTGTTATGGATAATAGGTTTCTCTTACCATTTCCTCTTACTTCTTGTGGTCAAAATATTCTACAAATTCAGTGAGACATTGATTTGTAGTGTATATACTGTACTGAAAATCAAATCTCCCATAGATAACTGCAAATACAAACACCAGGCACATGACAGAAGTCCTCTATGTTCTTTTTTCTTTTACCATAAAAATGCATATCAATAGTTATAGGAGATTAAACATTGACATATTTGGGGGTTGTATAATCAAACTCCTAGAAGAGCTGCACCTGCTATTCTGTACCTTATAAAATGTCTTATATGTTATAACACTGCACTATCAAAAATATGCCCGGATGGCCGAGATAATTAAGGTGCAGACACATGAGTGGAAGGTCTGGGGTTCGATTCCCACCAGGGCCGTCCTCCCTGATTGAAGTATTTTCCAGGTTTTCCTCACTCATAAATGGCAAATGCTGGGGAGATGCGCTAAACTTTGGCCTGAAATGCTCCTTTCCCAATTTATCATTTCATTTCATGCATCATTACTGTCCACCACCTGTGGTGCCTCAATAGTAAAAATGAGTGTTAAACACTATTAAAAAAACTATAAAAAATAATGTGTTGTATGGAAAAGTACAAACCATCAGGTATCTCACTTTGGCTCTAATGATTTTTAAAATCTGTGACAGTACTGTAATTATGCACAAGAATTACATACTTATCTTGAAATAATTCTGCATTTTTAGATATTTTGATTGTGCCTTGACAGTTCAATATCACCACTTGGAGCTACAGTGTAGTCGCAGGCTCATAAAACCAGGTAGAGAACCATGGACAAACAGCTGCAATGCTTTAATTGAGTATATCTCAACAAATTTTCTTTTAAAACAATATCTCTTAAAAATTATTTTAAAAAATATATATGGAACTAACACAAGTCATATGAATAAATTCATGTGATATATGTCGTACTAAACACTCTTATAATTGCTTCACTTACTTGTGTGACATTTGGAACCGGTTTTCGAAGACCTTCGTTTGCATCATCCAAGGGTAGGACTTTTTTTTTTTTTTTTAACCTAGTCTATTATTCAGTTTGAGCATCAGGGGTGCTTTGGAACAGTGTTCGTCTGAAAATAAATGCACCAAAGTTGAAACTGAGTTGAACTATTTAGAACACACTTTTTGGCTTCACTTACTGGAAATTTACTGGGAACGTTTTTTGAACCCTAGTTCAAATCCTCAGCTGTTAATCTGTTAAGAATACAAGAATTAATATCTACACATAATAGAAGCCACTAAATCAAATGGGTTCAGCACAAAGATGATTAATAAAACAATTTTAAAAATTCCAGAAGCAAAAAAGAATTAAACAAATCACAACTTTGGAGTGATTTAGCAGGGGAACAAACATTTAAAAAGTTCACATTCTACCAATCAGCCAATGAGAAATTTAAAAAAATTCCATGCACTTCAAAAGAGTACAGTGTAAAAAGTTACTGAAATTAAACAAAACCAATTCCAGGCCCAAAGAGAAAAAATATGGTATTTACCAGATTAATTGTTAGGATTGTGAAAAAATCTACATAGGAAAAACAAAGAGAAATATAGGCATTATGTTGAAGGAACAATGGAGAAACATCTGTTACAAACAAATAGAAAAATTAGTGGTGGCATCACATTTTTGGGATGAAAACCATGAAATAGAAAAAGGCACCAAGTTATTAAAAACAGTTTAACAACTAAAAGAATTAAAACATATGGGAAAGAATTTACATAAAAAGACGAGCAAAAGCTAATGAATTTTGACTTACTAAAGAGTAGGCAACTCTTTATTCAAGTTTATGACCAGACTACCAGTCAACTCAGTTACCTACCAACCCAACTTCTATGGATGATCCAACAGTAGTTTAACAGCTGAGGATGTGGATAAGGCATGAAATATGTCCCAAGTAAATCTCCAATAAGTTCGACTCAGAAGAGATTATCTTCAATTCTATCTCTTACTTGTTTCGAAAATCCCGTATACCTATATTGCTCATTTACTCAACCCTCCTGGGAGTTAAACACCATTAAACAAAAATAAAAAAATCCCCCACACCAATTTTTTCAACAATATCCTGAGTTTTAAGCACCCATAACCTATTCCATTTAAGCTTCTCCTGTGCACCAAGACATTCCTTAATAATCTCTCCATCATTTAACATTTTTATTCTATATAGGTATTTCATAATTCTTTCAATTATTCTGCCTTTGCTAGTTGACCAGCCCATTTCTACCAAGACTATGTTATTAGGTGACAGGCTTGATAGCCCCAGTATTGTTTACAAAATGATTTATTAATTAAATCCAGGACCTTCCAGCTGTCATTATATCCCTAAATTTTCATTCCAAACATAATTTTCACTGCCACCATGGTGGCGTATATCCATTCTATCCATTTGCCACTTATTTCCAGCATTTTTCTTAAACATGTCCTTACAATCCCCATAGACATTTTTCCTTTACCTAATACTAACTTTTTCTGATCATTCCAGCTACCATTAGCATTCATTCTTACCCCAAGATAATAAAATTTCTTAACCGCTTCTATTTCATGCCCATCTAATCACTATTTCTTGTCCCTTCTCTATTTAAAACCTTTTTTGAAGACCATTATTTTGGATTTTTATTGTTCACTTTTAAGTATCTATCTTTACAATACTTGTGGATAACTTCAATTGCTCTTCTTAAACCTGCACTTGAAATAGAATCAACAACTAAATCATCTGCAAACAATGCAGCTGCTGTTTTCTTTAACCAGCCAGTCAAAACTCAGTTACAACAGTGGTTTTGAGCTCATACTTTGTCCTAACTACCAACCTTGCATTCGCAGTACAGCTTGTAAGCTTTCCTCACAAGTGGCAACAGAGACATTTTTTTGAGTTTTTAACGTAAAATTTCTACAGTTATAGAAAACCACATCAGATTGGATACTACAAGTTCAGGACTTATCTAGTTCTATTCACTAGCACACAAACATTTATGCTCTCTTATTAAGATCATTGTGTAATTGAGTCGCACTAACAATCTGGTTTAAAGTAGAACCAGTTTCACGAATCCTTCGTTTGCATCATCAACCTATGCTGATGACCTGTGATGTTAAAGAGCGTCCTTAAATACACAAAACCCCATTGTCAACTGGAGGATAAACCATTGTGCTGTGAGGATGTTATCTACTCTGGTGAAGGTGTGATGAACTTGAAGTTTATTTTTTCATCACCTGAAGTGTCGAAGTTCATTAAACTTCTTTGTGTTTGTAAATGTAGATTTTCTTCCATGTTGCTAATTTTGTAGGTCCTTGCACTGATTTTTATTTAGATTCACTATCTCTACTACTTCAAGTAAACTAAAACACCATTACATTCATCTGCAGTCATATCTGAATGAATACTGTTTCTGAGTGTTATTCACTTACTTATTTTTATGAAAGTTTACGGAAAGATAGCTAGTAAGTTTTCATTTCAATGCATTCCTGACAAATAATTGATCTGAGTGGTATTCTCTTCATTGTTGTTAAATGGAAAAATAGTTTTCCTAAGCAAAAGCAATTGCAAATATGAGGTTCTACAATACTTGCCCTGTAAATTGATTATAATACATTTATTTAAAATCTTTGCATAATAGGTATTTCAATTAGTAGTAATAATACTAAACAAAAGTTTTTTTTCTAAATTAAAGTCTCTCTCTCTCTCAAAAACTAAGGGTGATAAAACTTTAATTACTAACCATATTTGAATTCAGCAATATTAACTCTATTCTCATTCAGTTAAACTGGGAGAAAATTCATACAGAACCAGTGTAATTATTGCACAAGTGTGTTTTACTTTTTACATTTATGTTAAAATATTTAAAATATCTTGTAGGACTGTATTTGTCTGTGATCCATTATTCAAGGGCTTGATCCTATTACAATAAGTTGATACAAAAAAGAAAATGAAATCAGTGAATTTGAAAGTGCAAAATTAGATCAGACATTAGATTTAAGACCTCTGGAATGAAATGATATTTCGTTTTACAATATTATTTGCTCAGATGCCTATATTAAAGAATAATTGTTAGTGTGGACTTTAATAAACACATTTTTATTGTTCACATATATTGTTTTTCTTTTAATTCCATCTCCCCAGGTAAGACTTATGTAATGGTGATGAATATATATTAAAATAATAATGAAAAACAGAAGCATGTAGAGTTTAATTCTAACTATATAACAATAATTTTTTATGATAATGTTCATTAAAGTGTTGCTGGCTTACCTGAGATGCAACAATGCTGATGAAACAGAGTAGCAAGATTAGTGGGATCTTCACTGATGAGACTGTTGGTTTGTATCTTATGGGTAGTTTCAGTTGCTCTTCTAACTGCCATGGACTTCAATCCTCCTCTAAACAAAGTGAGAACAAGAGGAACTCACTGAGTTAAAGGTAGGAGTGGGAATATGGGCTCTTTCTTGCCTTTCAGTTGTTAACACTACAAGAGTTAACATTTTAAAAAATTGAGTCGAAATTGTAACATACACACCACTAAAATTCAGAATTTTAGTGGTGTGTATGTTACAATTTCGACTCAATTTTTTAAAATGTTAATATTTGACGCCACTGTTACAAAAGTTCACTATAATTTATACAACTACAAGAGTTGTTGATCACTAACTGGATCTGTAGGACTGGAGAGATTTTATTTTGTATTTCATTTGTAGAGCTTTTCTTGCAATGTTTCAAATGGTGTCTAATTAACTCTGTGCAATTAGACTACTCCCTTTTATAAAAAACACAAACATTTTATTAGCTTGTACTCTATGATGCTATTTACATAGTTGAATGAACATAATTGCAATTGTCTGTGAAATGCAGTCACAAAACATTTTATTGAACAGTAGGACAACATTGCTAGTGAGGACTGCTAACATCCTCTTCCATTTTTGCACCTGTCATTTGTTGCAGTAGCTTCATTAAAGTCTGAAACCTGCTCTGGATCTGAAACAAAATAATATCCTACTATGAGATGTCATGTTAGGAGCTTTTACTCTGCATATTAGGCAGATCTACTTGCCTGGTTACCTGGCCATAAATGGTAATAGACAAGACAGAATGGGGGCTTTACAACATTCACTGAGAGTTATTTTGTCTGCAGATTGCAGCAAGCACTGGGCCAAGGTCACATAAGTAGCCTATTATAACAACAGACAGTTCCTGTGCTGATGGCTACATGTGGACACTCAATCACACATGGTTGCTATTTCTCTCTTTGTATTATCTTTGTATTATCTTATCTTATCTTATATATATTACTTAAGTCTTATCTTATCTTATATATATTACTTAAGTCTTTGTGTTATTACAGGTTGATTACAATATGTTAGTAAAGTAAATTTTGTTGTATTGAAATGTTACCTCTAGAACAGAGAAAGAATTAAGTCTAAAAATATCTGCTTTGGTTCCTGAGTAATCCTCTATTATGTTTTCCTCTATCAACAGTCAGTTTGACTTCATCTTCAATTGTATTAATACAGTGATAGCCAATGGGCACGTACAATAATATGCTATAAAATGTTTCTGTATCGTTTATTCACTAATGTGCATTAAATACGCCATTCTAAAGATATTTGTGCTTCAAAAATTCTTTACTATAAATAGCTTTACTTTTATTGCAATTAACTAATTGTAGAGCAATGAGTAATTTTATAAAACAGTGTTAGCTGAAATTTTGTCACTTTCATTATGCCTCTGTATGTAGTATTTGGTTGTAGCAGTCAACACTGAAAGAAGAAAGGAGAAAGACCTTTTGTTTCACAAATTTCCTAAAGGGGTTAAGTCTCTGACATGATATTGAGCCTGGTTAAAGCTGACTTTATTCAAAGTAGTATTTCAGTTGTTTGTTCAGGCTACTTTAGTGAAAGTGACTAAGAATTATTATTAAACATTTATAAAAGCAGATTCCTTGATAAGAAAAAGAAAAGCACATTAAAGTGAACATATTCCTTTATTGTGCCTAGAGAGCACCAGTGAAGAAAAAACCAAATTGGAAAAAGAAAAGATCAAACTGTATACCTAAGAAAGATACTAATACATGAAGCAATGGATGAAAATCAGGCAAGTATAAATTTTGAATTCTGTGAAACCATTTCAACATAGAAACTGCAATGGAAGCAGCACTAATAATTTTAGAACCAGGTGCAACAACAGAATTTTATAGCTACAGAAATGGGAATTCAGTTTGAGGTGGGTGTTAAATGCTAATGTGATGTGAAAACAAAGAAGAAGAAAATCCCCATAAAATAAACAAGACAAACCATTTGAAATATCAGATGATTCCATAGGTCCCAAGAAGGGTGAAAATGATGGTCCTATTGATAATGATATCATGAAAGAGGCTTCCTTTATTGTTTTTTAGGGAATGTTTATTAATGTTATTTAAAACTTTTTTAAAATTTGGAAAACCTATGTAAGCTAATATCTCATGAAATTATTAATAGAAATCTTGTCTAAGCTAGCTTATTGCCAGAGCAATGTACATGAATGGTTTAGGATACTCACTTTTCAAAGACTTTACGATTTATTTTGATTTAAAGTTTTTTTGAAAAGTCACTTTTTATAGAAATGTGATTGCTCCTGCTATAGAATGTGTGGATGTATACCTTGCTACAGTATTTTTTAAAAATATAAAACTCTACTTATTGAATTAATCAATGATTTGTGATTAAAATAAGCTCAATCAAGGATACAAGTTATATAAAACAAAAAATATATTCGACTGACTGCAGGAAAATTATACTTCGAGGAACAATCAATGCAGGTTTTATTCCCATTGTTTAAATGAAATTTTATCTGGGTCTACATTAATTCAACAGAAAAACAATGCTTCTGGGAATAATAGACTTGAGGTTTCACTGTATATGCTGTAATGAAAAATAAAAAATATGGGATGTTGGCAGATACACCTCTCCTTACCTCTCCTATTCTAATGGCCTTAAGTATGTGATTATACTTAGCATTTGCTACAGTCCTTTGGCAAAGTAATGGAAACTGCAATTTACATTCTTAAAACCTCAGACTCTAAAAGATGTTCTCTGTGACAACAGCTATAGACTTATGCAATTAAAAGCCTACCTCATTGAGAGAGCGCTGAGGTAAATGTTCACTAATCTTGACAAATGCCTGCTCTGTGCTACAGTCCAGCTGAAACATCTGGAGTATTGTCTTGTCCTCCTCCCTGGTCCATGAAGTGCTCCTTCCCTCTTCCACACCACTATCAAGCTCATCAGTCTCCATTTTTACCTCTGGTGTCAAGTATGATATGGAGCATTCCATATTCTCCTGAGGGTACTCATCCTGTAATATTTCAGCATCTTTAATTTTCTCTGGATTATCCTCTAAAGTAACATCAAGGGGATGATTAATAACAGTGGTACTTGACTCTACTGGAGAGGATTTTGTACCACATTTTGAAGTAGTTGTGTTGCATCTAGCAGAATTCTTGCACAACATAGATGGTGTGATATCACTGCCTATGTCACGGAGAGAAACAACAGGTTGTGATATGAAAGTTATTTGTTTGTTGCATGAAGAACTGGCAGCCCTGCTTTGACGTACTGAACCTGATTTTGCTGCAGGCCTACTGTTCAAAGTCTCTTTCTTCTCGTTTGGCGAGTTTTTTGTTGATGCTTTTGCACCAGTAGTTCTGTCTCTTGCTTTATTAGCTGCATTGGATGACCTTGCTTTTGAACCACGAGCAGATTTTGGAGACATGTTTTTTGATTTCAGTGCTGTAGCATCATCTTCCTCTTGATCTATACGATGATCATCACTGCTGATGCTATTGTTACCCTGTTTCACTGGGGAAAAATTGTTTATGCTACATGCCTCTCCACCTTTCTTACGACTTCTACTTCGAGGTTGAGCCTTTGGTGTTAATCTCTGAATGCTTTCATTGCTGCTCTCATTTTGGAAAATCACCTTTGCTGGACGCAAGACCTTTCCAGTTTGCAGGAAAACCTTTCCATGTATAAACTGCAACAAGCAAAAATATTGTACTTATGAAGCTGTTGACAATGGAGTGGCAATATATCCTAAACTTAGGATTCATTTTTTACACTAAACTCCATTTACTTACATAAAATAAGACATGTTTTTGGAGAATCTCTCCCATTTTCAGTTGCTCACTGAACTGCCGTTACTTGAAACGATGGCTAGACACTTGGATGTTCCTGTGTTGGCATCTGTTGGCTGAAGTAGGAAATGGCTGAGTTCATCCATAGGAGGAAACTTGAAGTAAGAATTAAGAATAAAGTAAGAACCTCGAACTAAGAATAAGTAAGAATATTCAAATAAGAACACTTTAGGAATATTCGGCTTAAGCAGGTGGATAAATCAGCAGTAGCAGCTCACTTTTGGACCTAAAACCATTAAATAAAACCAGATATTAAACAGCTGAAACATCCTCACAACCCAATGGAGTTATCCACATGGGAAAATTTTTTCATGTTAAAAAATAAAGAAAACCTAATGAACTTCCAGTTTCCTCCTATGGATGAACTCAGCTATTTCTTAATTCAGCCAACATGCCAACACAGGAATATCTGGGTGTCTAGCCATTGTTTTGAGTAACAGCGGTTCAGTGAGCAACTGAAGATGGGAGAGATTTTCCCAAAACGCGTCTTATTTTATGTAAGTAAATGGAGTTAGTGTAAAAAATTAATACCTAAGTTTAAGCTTAAGCATAAGTTTAAGCATAAAGTCTATGAGTGCAATCAAAATCACTGTTTCCAGTTAATTAGTGGTCAATTTAGTTTAAAGCCATTAGGAAATCAACTGTGTACACAGCAATAATTTAGTTTTCTGCTGGAGCTAGTTTATTTATTTGTGCAAAGTACATAAACAGTATGGCTTGGATGCAGAGCAGGTTATTTTACAAGCCATAAAAGGTATGAAACAACATGAACTTAGCTATAACAAATGCTATTTAACACAGACAACAATTTTTCAGAACTGAACACACCAAGTTAAGTATTTAACACACCATCATACTGTTGACATAAACAGTATATTCTACAGTATGCAGCAAAACACACAAAATTGAAAAGTTAGTTAATAGCATTGGTACAAAACGTGCATCATCACATGCCATAATGTTTCTGAAGGTTGCTGTAAGGATACAAAAATGACATTGCCTTCTCAAGTAGTTCTGGAATATTTGTAGGAAGGTTATCTGTTTTGAAAACTGATTCTTTAAACATGCCCCATATGTAGGCATCAAGGGTCATGAGACCATGGGAAATTAGGCAATCTACAAAATGTTGTTGCAGAAGGACAAGTGAAATCCTTAGGCTGTAGCTCCATCTTGCTGCATCCATTGTCATTGGAGGGGTAAGTTTCTGGCATGACATAAAAGGTGCAAATCCCCATGAATGAGGTAAAAATGAGGTCTCTGTAGCTCTCCTGGTTTACTATTTGTGGATTCCATGCAGCATCCTTGAAGAAATAACATTCCATGACCAGATATGGCTCACCAAATTTTAATCCATGCACTGTGCAGTGGATATCAGGCTAATGAAGCCCTAAAAAATAGTTGTTTGTCTGTTGATGTAGGTGAATATGCTTTTCATCTGAAAACCATATATTGCAGAAGAAATCTGGATCCTCATATCTCATAGAGGACACTTGGCTACAATGCTGAAATTGGGCTTGCACATTCCTTCCTGTTAGATGTTGAGCAACTTAAATCAAATATGCATATCCACCCCAGTTATTTAAACATTCACTGATCAGACCTATAACTCAAATTAAGTTTCAGTGATGTTCATAGTAGACTATGCTTTGGCAATTCTAACAGCCACTGCCACTAGTGACTGAGGTCATTAAGGCATGGACTCATGAGCAGGAGGTCTGGGGTTCGAATCCTGCCAGAACCATCCTCCCTGACTGAGACTTCCAGATTTTCCTCCATCTTCATAAATGGCAAATGCCGGGGAGGTACCCTAAAATTAGACTGGAATGTTTACTTCCTTAAAAAGAAAATCCTTTCTCAATTTATCATTTCATTTCTTATATCATCAGTGTCCACCACCTGTGGTGCCTTGGTAGTAAAAATGGGTGTTAAACTTCATTCAAAAAAAAAACTCTTTAACACCTGTTGTTCCCTTTGGTTGACATAGAACTGATCCCATATGCCAGAACTTGCCAATGATAGCTAGCACTTTTTTATTTGGCACCTCCTTATTAAATCTCTCCTCATACTGTCTTTAACATGAAGCAAATTGGAAATAATGTTCCAAAATATACACCTTCTCTTCTGTTTGAAAATCACAATTGCAGAAATCAACACAAAACTGCACTCACAATGTGCCAAACTATTATATACAATAAATAAATACTTCATTGCTATGGAAACTTGGAAAGTAAATGATCGATAATTTCAGTGATAATTGTTTTTCTGCATGATATATTTTAATGTCAAATTGAACTACTTTCTTCCAGAGCTATTTTAAATAATAAAAGTATAGCACAGCTTTTTATAAGATAAGAATGAAAATTGTTATTATATTAAATGGGATTTAGAACATCTATTTAATGCTACATGAACAGTGGAGTATTACAGCAACAGTATAAAGCAAAAGCTTACCCTTGTACCACATTTAACACAATGCTGAGCACGCACACGATACTTGTCATCTCGTGAGTCATGACAAACACAAGCACAAGTATCACCACCATATGCATCTTCTTGATCTGGCACTTGCACAGTCTCAAACAGCTCATCTTCTCCTGAATGGTCACTCTCCATATCAGCACATTCCATGTCTTCAAATTCTGTCATGCAGCTGTAATACCAAGGCATTTTTCTAAATGATCTAATTTACATAATGCACTAAATTGCTTCCATAAAACTACAGGAGTACACAAAATACAAATGAAATAATCTTATGGAAAAGGAGATCACATACATAATTAAAAAATTATCAGTCATGTTTCAGATTCAATGTACCCATACTCAGAACAAATCATAAAGGGTCAAGTTAATTTTTAATCCCAGTTCATAAAGGGTCAAGCTAATTTTTAATCCATCCTCTGTAAAATATGTAAGAGCTCAATACACAACAGAGCTTTTCAATGCTACTCTGGAATGCCAGTGGCTTATCATACAGCAAAAAGTCACAAATTGAAATATTATTACTTAAACATAAAGTAGATATCTTCGTAATTCTTGAAGCTAATATTGACAATGACAATGAAATGTTTTATGATTTTAAAAGCAACATATGTTGTCTACATGAACATTGACAAGTGGCAAGTGGCATACTAGTAGGAGTCAAAAACTCTCTTTTAAGTAAACTACACTGAAAATCATGAGTTCCACAGACTATGCTGAAATCACTCAATCAGACATATGGTAACATAATGTAAATATATAATTTTTTGTATATACAGTACCCAGAATAACCACCAACTAAATCTTGAATTAATAGAAGTTAAACAAAATACCCTAATAATAGGAGACCTGAATGGACATTCAAAACAGTAGGAGTACAATTCCTCCAATGCAGTAAGAAAAATGAGTGAAGAATTTCTGGAAGCAAATGCAGTCAATTTAATATACAAAAACAATGACCCCAAAACTTTATTCACTATACTGGGGACTCAACAAATCCTGATATGGTGATTGCCTCTTCTTCAGATATTGCAAATCACACCACTAGAAGAGTATTGGAAGACATAGGTAGTGGCCATAGAATTATCATAACTGAAACCATCCAGCCATAAATGAGTTATTTAAAAGCTAGTCGAATGAAGAGACAGAACTTCCAAAAAGCAGACTGGATAACTTTTTGGAAACTCACTGACAAAAAATTTGAAGATAATGGACATGGAAAAAATTCCCCTGAAACTAAATTATGAAGTTAACAAAAATTGATTAAAGCTGAAAAAATAACAATACCCAGAGGAAAGGGTATTAGATACAAACCTTTTTGTTATCTGCATTAAAAACGAATATTGCAGAAATATAGCAGAAGCAATAAAAGATGCTAACTTAGTCAGAGATTGAAAAAAGAAAGAAAACTGCATTTTAACAGGGAAATAATAATGCTAAGGAGTAATTTAACAAATTCCTTAGTTCTCTTGACTATAGAAGTAAAAGCACTAAAGTACATAAATATATTAATACACAAAACAATGTCCCAGAACAAAACAAGAACCTTGAAGCTACAAGGTAACTACCACTATTGTAAGATCAGTCAACTCTACAACAAAACCCTCCTCATGATAAAGACATAGCCAACAGATTTGCTACTCACTACAAAATTGCACATAAATTGAAGATAGACAATAGGAAACTAAACCAAATATTAAAAAGTCATAAGCCTGAGGTACTTGCAGGTCAACAACACTCATAGTGAATACATCAAGAATTTAGGGTGCAGAGCCAAGAAGGTACTACTGAACATATCCAACAAGATCTGGAACAGTAAGATAGCATTCCTACTATATGGAAAAAAGCCACAATTATTCCAATTAAGAAGAAAGACAAACCATCAGGCCAGTTAGAAAGTTATAGGCCTATATCCTTAACCTCAGTACTTGCTAAAACAATGAAGAAAATGGTCACTACAAGATTAACTTGCTATCTGGAATCTCAAAATCTCTTTTCAGACCATCAAGCAGGTTTCAGAAAATACTATTCAACAATCAATCAGGTGTTGCATTTAACACAAGATATTCAAAATGCCTTCAATAAAAATGAAACAATGCTTACTCTCTTTGTTGATTCAAAAATGCCTTTGGCAAAGTATGGAGAAAGAAGCTTATTTATGAGATGAGTAATATTGGGATAACAGGAATCATGTTGAGATGGTTCATGGATCTTTTATCAAATGGATCTATTATCACAAAGGTACCTAGCTGTAAAATGAAATAATGTCCTCTCTAAATGGCATGTGACTAAAGTAGGACTTCCTCAAGGTTGTATCTCCAGTCCAATTCTTTTTAATATTTTCATAGATGACATAAACAAAATATTAGCTTACTTCCCAAAGGCAAATATGGGACTGTTTGCAGATATTGCCATATGGATTAGTCAAAAAAATAAGCAGGATAGACAACACTACAAAAAACTAGAAAATGAAATGCAGAAAATTATTAATAGCATGGAAGCATGGGTATCCACCAATAATACGGAAATAAACACTAAAAAGACAACCAGCTTTTCAGTCTTCAACACACTACAGATGATTTAGAGCTTAAAATCAATAATGAACTATTACAAGAGAAAGAAAATACTAAATATCTTAATTATAACACTTGACAAAAAACTATCCTTCTCTGAACAGATTGAAAATATAACTAAGAAAGTGAATAAGGAGAACAACATATTAAGAAGACTAACAGGAGTCAGATGGGAAGGATGCATAAGTTTCCTAAATGACACGAACAAAAGATACATAACCCCAATTGCTCTATGGAAGTGAGATAATGTCCACAATAAACAATCAACTTAAAAATGCAATCTAGGTCCTCAAGAATAATAACAGGATCTGTTAAAGCAACACTAACTGCTACAATGCACAGTATAACTATAAACCTGCCAATTAAAATAGAGCTGGATATTAAAATGGCTATACTAGACAAAAATTAAAAAGTAATCAATATAGGAATAATTGGTTTCATATTCCTGCCAGCACACAATGATTAAAAACACAACAAACTTTCAAAAATTATATACAGAAAGAAGATTTAGACAAATTTTTAAAAATAAGCACTAAACTTGTCATTACACCAACTGGTCCTTTACAATATATAGATATAAATGTGAAACTAAATCTGGATATAATGGTCTCCAAGAAGAATGACCCACCTGATAGCACTTAGTACACTACACAACTATTATTCCACTATACATGGTGTAGAGTGTATATACAGACAGAGCTCTTAAAAATGGAGATGCAGGCTTTGGAATATACTATGAAGAATTCTCTCAATATATACCTTTGGGACAGTATGCTAACAATTTTGATGGTGAAATAATGGCCATTAGAGCAGCTTTACAAAATCTACCATATAGACTTAACATAAAAGATTTGTTATCTTAAGCAACTAAAGCAGCAATACAAGTATAGTGAATTACAGTTACCCACCAAATACCCTATAAATAAAATAAGAACACTATATTATACAATCCAGGTCAGAAATACAGAAAGAGTTTTACAACAGATACTGTGGGATTGAAGTGAGATTGCTGATACTTTAGCAATAAAAGGAGCCACCATAAAATTAAAACCACCTTTTGAATTAGAACTTCCCTCTAAATTGAAACTCATAAATTTATAAGATTAATATCTGAACAAGAACAACAATATATCAAACAGAAACTTAAAGGAAAACCATATGAAGATCTAAATACTTTCAAACATCTTTTATTGAAATCAAGAAAAATTGGAGTTGCCTAATCTCTCTTAAATGTTGGGCATGATGCCTGTGAGGATATTTCTTTAGGATGAAATTAATTAAGGACAGCCATTGCCCACTGCATAAGGACATGAATACTATATTAAACAAAGAATATCTACTGAAATGCAGTCAACTAGATAGCAACAAACAGATGAAAAATAATTTGGAAGCTCTTTATTGGGAAGCTAGGGAAAAATTATAAATATCAGCATTCCTAATGACCACTACCAACCAACTGGCCAACAACCTGACTGACCAACCAACCAAACATTCTCTGTCAAAAATGAGCACTTCGTCTATATATTATAAAAATAAAATACAATAATAAATATATCACATTTTTCTATAATCTACTGCTCATAATTGCTTTCCTTTTTCTTTTCACTCAATTTATTTGCCTAAACAACACTCTTTTAACATGTTCTGAGTGTCATTTGTTATTACTACTGCAAATTTACATTTATGCAAGCACATTTCTTTAGAAACTGTAACAGTTGTTTCTTAGAATCAGATATGGTAGAATGCTAAATTAAAGAATTATTAAACTGATATAATGAAATTCTAAACCACTACTTACCTATCCGGGGGCCTTTCTTCTGGGAGAAGTGACAGAAAGGTGTCCACTAGAAGAGAGTTACCTTTAAGCAGGGGTAACATTATGGATCGTACATCCTCAATTGTAACATTGGCTTGGTTTCCTAATGCCATCAGACTTGTATATATCTTCTGCATTTGCTGTGGCTGTTTAGCAAAGTAAATCTGTTGACAAGAACATTTATATTTCCATTAATACTATTTGCAGAGTATAGTAAATTTTTAGGTTTTACATAAATTATTTCAGAAAAATACAATTTTAACTGGCAAATAAATTATTTCAGTGAAACCTTAATGCTCTGTTAACATTAATTTTGTTTCTTGCTCTTTCATTATTACTTGGTGTAACATTAATTTAGAAAAATATGTTTCTTCCTCTCTTGGTCATTACCCAACAACTGTTTATATGTTGATTGTTGAAAAATCACAAGGATTTTTCTATTACTTTCCAGGAACTAAAACAATGTCTTTATCTGTTATCTCATGTTAAAAACACTGGATGTATGCAAGTTGTTGTTCATTTGGTTTATTTACGGATGCTCTTTAACACCTCAGGTCTCAGCATCCCATTCAATTCCGGGCATGAAATGGCCAGTAAATTTTGTTCAGAAGCCTCTTCTTTCAGGCTTGAGGTTCTTTTACTTGCTGTAAATCTATGACATGGGACCCATGGCTTTATTTCCCTTTTGAAGCAAGCCATACTTTGGATTTTTAAGCCTGAAAAAATCCATCAATCCTGGCTGGGATTGAACCCTTGATCTTGGGGTTTAGGAGTCAAGTATGGTTACCACTACAACACCAGAATACTAACAGATGTATGCAACCACATGCATACATACCATATTTGTCGGTCCTGGTGGTGTAGTGGTTACCATACTTGCCTCCTACACCCAAATCGCAGGTTCGAACCCGGCCAGGACCGATGGATTTTTTTGGGGTGTAAAAATCCTAAGTATGGCTTCCTTTGGAAGGGAAGTAAAGCCGTAGGTCTCGTGTCGTACATTTATGGCATGAAAAAGAACCTCAATCCTGAAAGAGAGGCCCCTGAGCAAAATTTGCCGGCCGTTTCACGCCCTGTGTTGAATGGGACGCTGATGACCTGAGATGTTAAAGAGCGTCCCTATAAATAAATCAAAAAAAAAAAAAAAAACATATTTGGTCATCAGTGCATTTGTATCAATGCCCTCCCAAGACTAGTAGCATAGGCTAGTGGTTTTCATGTGCCACATCATGGTTGAACACCTTCTTGGGAAAAAAAAAAAAAAAAATTAAATGTTGGATGGCGGAACTTTGGTTATCCTAAGAATAAATATGATGCTTTCTACCATATTTTAAGTTTTATATAAATTATTTCAGTGAAACCTCAATGCTCTCTTTCCATTAGTTTTGTTTTCTTTCTCACTCTTTCATTATTAGTTGGTCCAAAATTAATTGCAGAAAAATATCTGTTATTTTCTCCTTTTGTCATTACCCAACAAGTGTTTATTATATGGTTACTGAAAAATCACAAACATTTTTCTGTTACTTTCCAACTAAAACAATGACTTTGTATGTTATTAGGTAAGATTATCCAATGATCTCATGTTAAAAATAATGGTGTATGCAAGCACATGCATACTTAGCATATTTGGTCATCAGTGCATTTTATATCAACACCCTTCCCAGTCTAGCAGCATGGGCAAGTAGTTTTCATCTAAGACATCATGGTTGAATATCTTCTTGGAAAAAATGCATTTTCTTAAATGTTGGATGGTGGAACTTTGGTGATTTTAAAGATGAAGATGATGCTTTGCACCATTATTAGTAAACATTCAGTGACATAGAGAAACAAAATTTAAAATTACATGCATAATGTTGATATGCTAGGGGAAGTCAAACTAAAACCTTAAAAATGTAATAAAAATTTGAATCTTCATGCCATTGTTGTGTAAGTAAGCAATGCTGTTAGTAATACTTTAAAGAATGCCCAACCAGTGGCAGCTTACTGCAGACAAGTCATGAAATGTGACTTCTGTGAGAGATGCTCCCTGCCCAGGTCAGACACATTGAGTTCTGACACCAGAGTTTATTGCAGCAGCTGAAGCCATTGTGATGGAAAATCGCCATGTGACAGTGGATGAAATAACTGCAAAAATGAACATTAGTCATGGCTCAGCACATCATTCATGACATGCTTAAGTTTTGCTAAGTGTCTACAAGGTGGGTGCCACAGAGCTGACTCCAGAACTGAAAGAGGGATGCATTGATGCCTGTGAAGAACTTTTGTGGCATTTTGAAGCAGAAGGATGGCTTACTTGCAAGAATTTTTACAGGAGATGAAACCAGGGTGCACTACCACCAACCCCCCCCAAAAAAGAGAGCAAGCAAGAAATGGCGTCATTCATCACCAAAACCTAAGAAGTTACAGAAGTAGCCGTCTGCAGGGAAGATTATGCTGACTCTCTTTTGGAATGAACAAGGCATTATTTTGGAACACTACAAGCTTAGGGGAAACACCATCACCAGTGTGCCATATTCTGATGTGCATGTGGCTGCTTTTTTGTAAATTTGCAACTCCATCCAAAGCAAATTCTATTAACTGCTTAGATAAAATCTCTTCAGAAATACTGCTACTAATAAAAGAATATGTAATACTGTGAGCAATGGCTTTTCCTGTAACTCTATTATATCATAGAAATGGTTGCATGCTGAACCATCTTAGACACAATAGACATAGATAATTAAGCATCATTCCTTTGCTTGATTAGTGCTTTCATCAACCAAAATGCTGACTGTAATACAGGAATAAATTATGAACTTCAATAGTTAATTTGGTTTATTTATGGATGCTCTTTAACATCTTAGGTCATCAGCATCCCATTCAAGACGTGAAATGGCCTTTAAATTTTGCTCAGAGGCCTCTTCTTTCAGGTTTGAGGTTCTTTTACATGCCATAAATTCATGACATGGGATCCACGACTTTATTTCCCTTCCAAAGGGAGCCATACTTAGGATTTTTGTGCCCAAAAAAATTCATCAATCCTGGCCAGGATTGAATCCAATATCTTGGATTTAGGAGGCAAATATGATTACCACTATACCACCAGGAGAACTGAATAGGAGAGACGATATATGTTTGCTTACAAAATGTATTATATTTCCAAAAGTGTTATTTGAATGAAGCATACTTTCAATATCTAATTCATCCAATGCTCGCAATTCACCTAATCTTTTGAAAGGTAAGAATGATTAATTTTTAATCTCTTTTGAGTAGGATATTTAGAACACTCTTTCACACATGTAAGTGAAACCATAAAGTGTTCTAAATATCCTACTCAGAAGAGATTATTAATGGGTGTTTCACTTTGTTTGATTCCATATTGAATTATTATTTAAATTATACAGCCATCAAGCCAAATGGAACAAGGTTAGTATGGATCATGATTCATTTTTTTTACATATGCGATATGTTGTTCTAAAACATGTGTGGTAACTTATTTCTCTAGATTTTTTCTTTCCATTTACTGAAATCTTTACAAAGAGATTTATTAATAATCTCTTTTTCAATACATTCAAAATCAATTCATATAAGTGAAACTTATTCTCTCATGATCACTAATGTTATCATTTAACTTTTTATTGTTGTTTGCATTCAACCCTATGATAAATTTTTTTTAATATGCATTTTACTGTCTTTAATAGCACAATGATTTTGAGTTCCTGAACCGTACAAGCACATAACCCATCCGGAACTGTTTGCCGAAAGCCAAGGATGATTTGTTTTCCATTTTTCAAATCTCACTTCATCTATATAATCCCCAATTAAGCTAATGCACTCAATCTTACAATTTCCACTATATGTTTCACTGACATGGGTCTTTGCCATTGCTGGAATCCTTACCTGTTCAGTAGAAGATATAAACCTATTACTTGATGCTCGAGACTCTTGATAGGCCTATACCATTTTATCCTGTTACTTTAGGTTTTTTATTACAAATTTATCCATATCAACCAACTATTAATATATTCACTTTCCTTAAAAGCCACATTCAACTGACTACCACAGAACACCAATTAGTACTGCACTCAATCATAGCATGCATTTAAATCCTATTATTGTCAGCGTAAAAGAAATGGATGCAAAGCAGCAATATAAACTTACAAAAAATAAAACATTATATCTAATACTTATTATATGATTTATACTTCTGCAACACATTGTGCAGGTGATTCATTTGCAGAACGTCATTATGAAGAAACATAGTTGCATGTTTCCAGCAATTGCATTGGAAATTTTAAAACTTGCATTTACACCTGCATTTATGAAATGGGGGGATATCTCCCTGGCAAGGAAGGAATTTGTATTTGAAAAGAGGGGGAAATCCTTACCCATTCCCCCTGCTGCAGGTCTCTAATGTCAAGCAAAAGAAAAAAGTGTTTTCAAGCAAGTTTAAGAGGAGTGCACACCAAACTGCTACTACTACAGCCTTGCAACTAAAATGCAGCAAGTACATAAAATGTTCTAAATAACTTATACTACTGACATTTATAATGCATTATGACCATACCTCCAGTTTCCTAAAGAAGTCTTTCATTTTTGTGACCATAAGGTGCTCCATAAACTTGCCAATCTGCATTGCTTGTTCTGGCAACAAGAATGCTAGGAACTCTTCACACAGATCCTGATGCTGGCTCAAAACTGACGTAACTTTCCAGTATAGGTCAGACACATCCAGAATTTTATTACCAAAATCATTCATTGTATCCAAGAATTCATTCAATAATTCTGTTCCTTCAAGCCTTTCCCGAACCTTCATGTAATATGCCTGGGCAAATCCTGAATAGGAAATCAAAGCTACATTTAATTTTAGAACACATTGACAGATGTTACAGTTTTTGGTCATGAAGCTTCTTTATGCATTATTGAATTTATTTTTTTACTCTTTGCATTAGTATATAAAGTGAAATTTTGGTAGAAGTATTCCTGTTAACATTATTTTCTGCCTAATTTCATCAAAGATGTTGACTCTCAGAATTAGCACCACAAAAATAATCCTATTCTTTCCACCTCCATTGTTCCTCAAAATATTATTTAATCACCATGATTATAGAAAGGTCACAGCCCTACTGTAACATTTTCACATAATGATGTTTTAAAATCAAAATATTAATTTGTCATTATACTGTGCTTTCATTCTGCTACAAAATTGGAATTTGTATGCACTAGTAGAAACTGGTTGACCTTCAAAGGACCAGCAGTTCCCAGTAGGACTGGAGTTGAAGTTCTGCTGATCCAACAATTTATCTTGCTCATTTGTGTTTATCATGTCTATTGTTTCCATTATATTTCTTCAGGACATGCAAGTTAGACTGTTTAATAGGTATTTGTGTGCTGTGGTATATGCCAAGAGTGAGATGTATCCTATAACAAAGAATATTTATTTAGGATTGTTTGTGCTTAAGAAATATTACTGCAAGAGAAAATTTTGTACTACTTTCCGATTGGTGTACAACGTTCAAACCTAAGGCATTTTCATTGACAAGAAGCGAAGACTTTATGAAATAGGCCATTAGAAACTTCTATTTGAACATTATTAACATGATTAGCTCAGCAAGTTGGAATATATGATGGTGTTGTATATAAAGCCATTCAGCTGCTATATCCACATCCAAATAAAATATCTGCTGTACCTGAAATAAAGTTAGTGGAGGTGCTGAAACAAGATATCCAAGAGGCAGTTTACAATATTTGGGAGGATAAATTGCAATAATTCAACAGAATTCAAACATGTCTCACAGCAAAGGGCAAGAACTTCAGTCTTCAGTACTTACTATGGTGGTGAGTATAATATAAATGGCTATTTACTGTTGATAAATAATGAAAGTAACAAAAAATGTATGCTATAGATTCTGGCCAGATGATACGATTTCCCTCAACAGGTGGCAAGGCAGTAACTTCATATTGGCAAAATAAATTTCTGATTGTGTTGCAAAATGAGAATCCTGTATAATGGTGAATGCATAATAATCTTCACTGAATTAAAAAATATTAATTATGCACTGCATATCATGCTTTCTTAATGCAAGCATACTAAGGTTTTTTATGAACTTTAATTCTGAAAAGATAAATGTCAAGTAACTTTTAACTGTTGTGGATGCCATGATCATTTACACACTCTTTTCATTAAACATTCATCCACCATCTCTTTAGACCTTAGTTGTTATAAGGGACATTAAACATCTCATAAATAAAAACACTTTTCTTTATATCTTTTTCTTATGGGCTACAGTAGAAATTTATTGCTTTCTTCTACCATCATTTTCCATATTTGTATGGAAATTGTAGTATTGCCAGTATAATATTTTCCTCGTTAAATTTGCTGGTTTTCACTCACCATAATGAGCAAACTCATTTTAGAAATTGATGCCTGTCTTTCAAAGAGATTACAGCTGCTCTCACCATGATTGGTGAAAGTTATTTGGAGTAAATAAAGGACATTTTAAATGTTATGTCTAAATCTGTTTAAAAAGTATTCTGATGACTATCTGCATGAACAGCTATGCAAAAGCCAATGAAATACTTTCATGTGCAGAATTATGGTGGTGAATGTTGATCATTAAGCTCTAAATTTTGAGTACTTGTTTTTTAAATTTAGACAAAAAGATTTTTAAAAACAATGATTTAAAATACTTTCCACAAGAATTGGCAGTTTACTGAAAGATTATACAAATGTCAATAAAACATGTATGGTTTTTAATACTTTTCTGTATGTACAGTTTTTGCACATGCACCCATTATTTTTTTCCATCTCCTATAAAAATATCCATATCCATAATTAAATACATATATATATATATAGCTTCTTGCCATTGAAGAACTCGCAGTAGTTCGAAATATAGCAATTTCAAGTGTGACTCTTTCTCTGTGTTTTATCTTTATCTACTTTTATTATTAGTGTTAATTTATATATATATATATATATATATATGTATATATGTATGTATGTATATTAATAATTATTGTGAATAGTACTGAACAAATTTAACTCTCATTATGAAGAGCTTTGAAATCAGGATCTGAATCTTCATTTATGCTGGTTAAGGCTGTAACTTTTGTCAATGAGCAATCTAGAAATTAAGCTGTACTCCTTGTTTATATTACTATACTTATATTAATCCTATGTTTGCAGTCACAGAATTACTGTTAGGATGGTGACATCTAGATATAGATCTGGCATGAGACCCCAAAAATATACGAGGGTTGGAACTTAAATAGTGGCAACTATTTATTTACAACCGATACAAAAGAGTTACATGTCAGCAACCTTTACTGTCCTTCAATGTAGTCACCAGCGTTGTGTATAACCCATTGCCAGCAATATGGAAGTCGTAGTATACCTTTAGCAGGGCCTGTTCTCTTGATGGTGCAGATGGAGCGGTCTACTGCCTGTCGAATCTCTGGAACACTTCTGAAGCGAATGCCACGAAGTGGTTCCTTCATCTTCGGAATCAAATCAAAGTCACAAGGACTTAAATCTGGGGAGTATGGTGGATGGTACAGTACTTCCCAGCCCCATCGACGGAACAAATCAGCCACAGCTTTCGCTGTATGCGCCCGAGCATTATCGTGCAAAATGATGGGTGGATTCAGCAGAAAGTGTTGCCGCTTCTTTCTCAAAGCTGATCGCAGGTGGTGCTCCAAAAACGAACGGTAATACTCAGCATTGACGGTCTGCCGTGGAGGAATGTAATGCTTTAGGATAACACCATCACAGTCGTACACGAGAATCACCATATAACTTTCATCGTATTGGGGCTCTGACGAACTTTCGACTTTCGTGGTGACCCATACTGACGCCATTCGTTCGATTGGCGTTTCAGTTTTGGCTCATACGATTTGGCCCATGTCTCATCCGGGTTATGATACGGCGTAAGAAAGTCTCTCCTTCGCGCTCATAGCGCTCCTAGTGCGTCTTAGCAGCGTCGTAACGCAACCATTTCTCCATTTCCGTCAAATCATGCGGAACCCGTCGTGATGCAATTTTTCATATGTCCAGGCGTTCCTTCAGGACGTGAAGCACAATCGTATGCGCTAATACGGTTTCTTGGGCGAGCTCACGAATCGTCTGGCGTCGATCACTGTCCAGTAACGCGGCAAGAGGATGCATTTCTTCTTCACTGGCGTTCGTAGGACGACCTGCCCGATGAAGGTCTGCCACAGTTTGCCGATCATTTTTTCAGGCTTTTACCAATGTGCCACTGTTCTGTAAGGAAATGCAGATTTCCCACAAGCCTCTTGAAGACCTTTATGACACTGTCGTGCTGTACGACCTCTGGCACATTCAATCTTGATCCAACCCTTGTTCCTGTTTTGAAAACATAGTGACAACAGTACGTTAGACCGCTAGCTCACAAGTGACTGTGTTTCTCTCGATGGTGCGCATGCAGGTGATGTGGGAAGGGAGAGTCCATTTGCTCTGAGAAAAGATAGGTATGTAAACAACGTGTGCTATCAGCAGCAATATTAGATTCCGTTGCATAGCGTCTCCACAGCAGTATTTAAGTTCCAACCCTAGTAATTATCACACAGTACCATTAGTAAAATCCGCTTTAACACCAATGATTTAAATTTTTTTATTTTAAGAACAGGTAAATTTTTATTTCATTATTTATATGTTTTACAATATAATAATATACTTGACTGTGTTTAGCAGTAAAAATCATCAGATTTACAGTAGTATCAACAAAGGAATAACTTTAGACTATGTTGTTAATGTGCAGATGATACAACAAAACTACATGTATGCAATATATAATCCATCAGGTGAAATATGTTTTACTAACCATGGGACTTTTCTTCTCTGACAGAAGGTGGGTCTGGAGCTAGAAGCGCTAGAGTGGCCTGCATATTTCTCATTTGCTTTGATTTCTTCCTCATTACATTAGATG
Source organism: Metallyticus violacea (assembly GCA_030762175.1). Lineage (NCBI taxonomy): Eukaryota > Metazoa > Arthropoda > Insecta > Mantodea > Metallyticidae > Metallyticus > Metallyticus violacea. Next base: position 47,274,272 of record CM060838.1, on the reverse strand, counting down.
ACCTGGACTTTGTTGTGCAAATTGTAGTGCTTGCTAACATTAAAGCTGCTAGCTCATCTTCATTATCCTACGACATGACAATCATTATCCATCCATTGTCAAATAACAATAATAGCAGTTGATTTTAAACTAAGACAATGAGTGTGAATCACACCTTGTTATTATTATCTTTAGGTTTCTTGTTTATAAATTCACTAGCCAGTTTTGTTTTAAATAATTTCTCAAATTTAAAGAGAGTTGCCCCAGTAAGTTTAATATGGTTTTATATATCAAAACAGTGTTTACTTTTAAAAGTTAGTGTGAAAGTAAATGACGAATTATCTCTCTAACACACATATTTTGCCATTTCCTTCATCCTTTTCTACTATATTTCTGCACTGTTATTAATTTTAGCAAAAATGAAATAACATAATGTAAATCTCGCACTCACATACTGAGTATGAGATCTGGTAAGAATTTCTGCTCTATCATGTGGTTTCATAATTCAAATAATTTTGAATTCATAAGTAATCAAAAATAGAAAATTATGCCATTTAATCAATGAATCTATTTTTTACAGCTGTAGAACTTAACTAATACTAAGCAAACCAATAGTTTCACCACAACACACCAATTTTTTCCTAGGTTATGTAGCATTTATAGACTATATTAAATATGAAAATGTGAAAAGTTTTGTGAAAATGTAACAGTAACACAAAAAGATAGCCATTATTGAGTGGGCAAGGGGTACCAAGAAAAATATTTAGGGATATTTGAGGTAAATTTTGAAAAAAACAGAATTCTTTAACCCAGTGCATTCTTTATTCATTGCAAAAGCAAAATGTTTGTTGATCCATCTGCCAAGCAGAGTGGGAAGTTGTTAATTGTTCTACACTTTATTTTTTTTTTTTAAAAGACTGTATGAAGTGTTCCATTGAAAACTGCCAGCACTTTGTTCCTCATAGCCTGTTATAATGTTTACCAATTGGCAAGTGAAAGTGTGAGTACCAGGTTTAGGTTGCCCCAGAAACAAGGCTTGATGCTGAACTATCATCACTGTGGAATTAAAAAAGTCAATGCACATGACAAAATGACAAATGACATTTATAAAAAGTGCTTCACTGAGCAATTGCTGCTCTTATTGTAATAGAAAATTGGGCTAGCATAGTAAAAAAAGTGAGCCTTTACCTATAATTTCATGGAGGAAAAAATGACTAAGGACTGGCTCAATCAAAGGATGCACCATTTCAATTTTATCATGTCTCAAACAAAGTAAGATACAATAAATGCATTGTTGATGAGATTACCATTAGTCAAATCAGAAGTAATGGACATGTTCTGCACTTGCTACCATACCATAGTAAACATAACCCATTGAAAAGGTATGAACATCACCAAAGAACTATATAAAATAAATAATATTATTTAAATTGCACTTAGGAAGCTATAAACAATGGAGTGGTAATATATCCTACTGTAAAATGGCTGAAAAATTAAGGTGACAAATTGTAAATTTGTTTATGAGATATGTTCTTTATGGTTGCAAATCTTAACCTTCTTGCAAAAAAACTGCTGCAAGAAAGTAAAATGGTTGAAAATTATACCAAGGGTGCCAAAAAAATGTAACATACTTTCACAGTAGATATCTATTTAATATATTTCAAAGTTGGATAAAAAAACAATAGTAATGTGTAGTATGATGTTCCGTAAACACTATGATAGCATTGCTAAGTGACAGGTAAATCAACAATGAACAAATAAAGCCAAGATTATTGTATGATGTTCTGTAAAAATTGTGACTCATATTACTTATGTTAACATAAGTAATGCAGCAATTTTGAAGTGGTAATGGAAAACCAAGAATGTTGTTGAAGTTCAAAGGCAATGGGGACTTGTATACAGAACAGAACCGCCAATGCCAGTAACAATTCCATCTTACCCGCCATTCATACATTCTATGGAAATGAGGAATTTTACTTCCAGCATGATGGTGCACCCTCACATTACCACCGAGATGTACATGCGTACCTTGACGACAATCTTCCAAGGCATTGGATAGAACGAAGAGTTATGATTGAGTTTCCACTGCGTTCTCCATATCTAACTCTGTTGGACTTCTACTTATGGGAAATTCTTAAGGATGTTGTATACTGTAGAAAACCAGCTACACTGGCAGCACTGCAGGAAGAAATCAAAATGGCATGTGCTGCAATCACTGAGGACACTTTTGTAAATGTTGCTCAATCAGTAGTTCAACATACTCAGAAGTGTATTGACGCCGATGATGGGCATTTTGAGCAACTGTGTAACTGTAAAAGTCTAAGATTGTTAGTGCTCATCATTTTCTGTTTGTGTGAATTCGTTTTTGTCATGTTAACACAGTTTTTTTCTTTGCTTTAAGTGTGTATACATTTTTTTGGCACCCTCAGTATAAACAATTAATATTTTTATTTCAAATTTAAAAGATTTAATTAAGTTAATTTAATAAATCCTTATAGCAAATAATGTGTTGTTCAAACTTACAGAGATGAGGGTTTTAATATCACCTGTGTATAAACATGTCAAAACACAAAATTAGAAAAACCATGTAGATTACATAAAATGTAGAAAGTGATATTTGGATAGCTGAAAATATTAAAGATGAAGAATGATTTTAATACAATTGTCATCATCGTCATCATCATCATTGCAGTGGTCATCCAAATTATCACATCTTTCAGATGCTCCTGATTTTAAAGTCCCTCTTTGGAGACAGAAGGGACTTTTAAAGAAATAACATACTTCCAGAAGAGAGAGTCCAGACTTAATCATTCTTACACTTTTTAATACTGTTATGCATTTCTAAAGTAAGTTAATTTTATTCTAGCCATTTGTTTATAGCTGTAACACTATTACATTAAATTATATAATGCATTTAACATTACACAATACAAGTAAATGACATCTCAACACACGGGTAAAATTTTTAGACATGATATTAAATAAATACACTTGTGCAATTTGCACCCATTCTGTGTCTGGCTACAGCAAGTTCCAGAGTCTTTTAATATAGGAATATTCCATAATGATGTAATGAGATTCCCTTTTGCCTCCCACAATGTGATGGCTATGGGACATTCTCAAGTTTTCACTACGGAATACCATGACACAATACAGGAATATTATCCCAAATCTCCTGCTCCAAAGATCTTCAATATTGGTTGAATATCTGGAAACAAGTTTATGTTGTTATTGTTGTTGTTATTATTATTATTATTATTAGGTTTATTTAAGGATGCTTTTTCATATCTTTGGTCATTAACATTCCATTCAATTCAGGGCATGAAACAGCCCATAAGTTTTGCTTCGAGGTCTCTTCTTTCAGGCTTGAGGTTCTTTTACATGCCATAAATCTATGATATGGGACCAACACCTTTGTTTCCCTTCCATAGGAAGCCATACTTAGAATTTTTATGCCCTAAAAATCCATTGACTCTGGCTAGATTTGGGTCTGTGCAGCAATCTGGAAGCAAGGCCAAAACTAAAGAAAATCAATGGATGTTTGTCTCAGCTTTTTCCTGGCAATAATACATGAGGAATGATTTGGCAATGTGATGGAATGCTTTATCCTTGTGAACCCATTCCTCTAATATACCATTACTGTGCAACAGAAGAATCTGTTAGTCAAAAAGAGTTCCATGATGCTCTCCCAGAATTAGGATGCACTGATCTTCACATTATTTCCAATTCTGATGATCCTGAGTTTTCTGTAGGCTCAGTAGCAGCATTCATCTTGAATCCCCTGGAAAACTTTTTTTGTGTTTCTGGATGAAATCAGATTTTTTTTTTTTTTTTTTTTTTTTTTATATCAAGACTTCATTCAGAGTAACTACCCACTCCTTTCTATCATCTATCAGGTAGCACTCATACAATTCTTTGCATTGGTGAGCCATTCTTTCACAATGTTTATCTGCTTTAAGTGGATATTTTAGTGCCAAATTGTCATGGGTTAAATAATATACTATTGATATATTTAAATGGTTGACAATTCAATTAAATATATTGTGAAGATTTTCTTTATTCACTGCTTTCTTGACCTAATCCACTACTGTTGTGCTCTGGCATAGTTTTCTTACTGTCTGGAACCTGTGCCTCAGATGGGAATCTATTTTCATGCAGCTGGCATATGTATCCCACACGACTTGCTGATGGTAAGACCAACTATAATGCAATATTAATTTATCACTGACAGAATTGTTGCATTGGAAAATCTAACAAAGTATCCTTGCCACAATTTCAAAATTCCTAATGTCTTTAGTGACTGTCTATTGCTTGTGACTATATCCACCTAGATTCATTGATATATTTATTGAAATTCTATGACAAAAAATGAACACAATGGTCCTGGCCATTCTCATATGTGATCCCCCAGGTATTCAATTTGTGTTACATTAATTTCTTTATTAAATTATAAATTAAACATTATTCTTATTCCAATTCATGAAACAATACAAAATAAAATAATGACAACATAAGAGTACCACCTATCTAACATCTAAGATTCTTGCTAACCTCTGTCTTCGGTTTGTCAACAGTCTCCTAATGGAATTCTAGAAGACAAAGATTCAGTCACCATTTCAGTTCTTTTACAACATCAGAGGGTTCTCTTTCATTCTTTTCCTTATTTCTTTTTTTTTATTATTTCTCCCTTTTAAGCTCATACTCTTTTTCAACTTTTCTGATTTCCACAATCACTAATTAACAGATATTAGATGATGATGATGATGATAATAATAACAATAATAATAATATACTAAAAGCATGTCTTACGTATCAAAGAGATGTATTAGGAAGAGAAGTTGGTTTGGAGAAGTGGAGAAAATATTAGGGAAAAACTGGAATGGGGGATGTTTGGAGATTGAGTGAAAGTAAAAGGAGAGGTTTTTGGAAAGAAGTGAGACAGAGGGTGGAAGATATTGAAAAGCAGGGGATTTGAGTTAATTTGGAGGATAAAAGCTCTTTGGAGTTACATAGGATGATAAAGAAAAATTGGGGAAGAGAGAAGTATATAGATAATTGTGACCAGTTCAGAAGAATGGCCTGGCATGGATACGTATAAGGGCATTATTCCTTAAAGGAGTAAGAAAAAGTTATAAGGTAGGATGCATATTGTCTGGGAAAGAAGATAGTATGTTTCATTGTTTATTACAATGTGAAATGGCAAAAAAAATGGAGGGAAAGTACTTGGAATGATAAACTGGATAAATTATGTTATGATATAATAGTAATTAAAATGCTGACAGAGAAGAGGATAGAGAAAACTGACGAGATTGGGGAATTTTAGAGAAGGTAAGGAAGAAATGGAGATGTATAGGGAATGAGTTTGAAGACACACAGAAGGGGGGAAGCGGGGAATTGTAAGGGGAGGGGTTCATATACTGTACATGTAACCAGGTGGTTAAGATATGGATAAACCAAGTTGAGGTATAAAACATTTGCAGAGACCAGAAGGTATTAGAAATTAATTTTAGATATAAGTTATTTTGCTTTGTTTAGTCCAAGTCTTCCGGATATTCCAGTGGAAAACTACTGATGAACCAAAGAGAAGGGCCCAGTAATTAATTGGATGAAATTGCTAAAATTAAATATATTTTATAGATATATTAGTAGGAGAAATTTAATATAAAATATTAAGCTTTTGATATAGTTTCGAAGGAGGTAGGGGAATTTGTAAAAGAATACAAAATAAAAATTTGTATATATATCTGTATGTAAATTGGAAATAAACTCAAATTAACAGATAAGTGTTACATATGCCAACTCAACTTAAATTCAGAACAGATTTGCTGATTAATTATTATAAATCCTAAACATATTAAATGAGTACCAAATTTTTAAAACTAATTTAACAAATCACAAGCCACTTATTTATTAACCATACACTTATTTTTAATTCTATATAAATAATTCTCTAAATTCTTCATTTGAGATAGATGCCCCAAAATTTTCTTTATTGCCAACTCCTTTTGCATTTACACCCATTTCTGCTTCCTTTCTTATTACAATTGTTAATATATTCCTCCCTGCCACTTGCCTCCTAAACCCAAGATCGCGGGTTCGAACCCAGCCAGGACCGATGGATTTTTTCAGGGCGTAAAAATCCTAAGTATGGCTTCCTTCGGAAGGGAAGTAAAGCTGTGGGTCCCATGTCGTACATTTATGGTACGAAAAAGAACCTCAAGCCTGAAAGAGAGACCTCTGAGCAAAATTTGTCAGCCGTTTCACGCCCTGAATTGAATGGGATGCTGATGACCTGAGCTGTTAAAGAGTGTCCATAAACAAATCATTAAAAAAAAAAAAAATTTCCTCCCTGCTACTATCTTCCTTTAATTCCTGAATAGCACCAAAGAACTTTTCTCTCTCATTACAGCATACATTACTTATCTATCTATATACTTGAATCTCATCCTAACTGATTTCCAAAAGCCTTTTGTTAATTCTTTTCTTCTACTTTAAATATCTCCCATTCCATGCAGCAATGCTTCTTCTTGCCCATCCAACTAGTTTCCCCTAAAACAGAATCCTGAATTTCAGACATTCTTTCAAAATATGACTGTGGAGGCTGTTGAATTTAAAACTAATATTTTAGAGTTCTCTTAATCACCCAATTTTGCACACTTACCTTTCCCATTTCTAACAAGGCACCCATATGGTTGCATTCTGTGAAATATTAAACATAATTTACAAAACAAAGCTAGTATTTTATCAATTTTTTTCCAATTTTCTTACTCTGCATATCTCTATTCAATATGCCCATTTAGATTCTATTACCATTCCTCTCTATATATTCTATCAAACCACATCACATTCATAGCTGGAGCAACGTACTAACATTTCCTTAAATTTTATTACCAATCTTCCTTTTTTACTGCCATTATTTTCTCACTTTTATATTGCTCTTAGCTATTTCACAGCAATCCAAAATATAAACTACCTACCAACCTGAATATTAACACCTCCCAGTGACCATTTCTGCTCCCTATTTAGTTTATACCCCTTCTTAAATACCAAGATTTTAGTCTTTTCCTGATTGACTTTAAAATCCCACTTTGCTTAATATCTCTTGATTTCTAAGACAGCATTTTTCAAACTGATCACTGAGAATGATGCAAGTATTAGATCATCAGTGTAGAGCAACCCTGGAATTTTGAAATTGTTTACGACTTGCATACATACATTACCTTTTTTCAATTTCACTGCACATCGTTCACAAACAAATTAAAAAGAATGGGACTTAATTTGCACCCTTGTCTCAAACATTCATCCTTAGAAACTTCCCTACACATAATTCCCTCCCAACATCTAGCACAAAAGGAGTTCTTTTTATAAATTCTCAGCTATAAACTAATCTTATCCTTACCTTACAGTTTATACCATAATACCTCTCTATTTACACTGTCATACATTTTCTCTAGGTCCATTAAAACTGTATATAATTTATCATGCTTCTTAGCTAAATATTTGTCAATTAAAATTTTAATTATAAATACACCATCCACTGTCCTTTGACTTTTCCTAAAGCCACAATGATAACAGGCATTAATCTCCACCCAGTCATTAATTCTATTTGTTAACATACCTGTATATATTTTACCAAGGCCAGACAGAAGAGCAATCCCATATAACTATTGCCCTTATAAATAGAATGGATAATAATGGCATTATTCCAGCTTTTTGACACCATTTTTTGATTTATAATCAAATTTAGTAATTTAACTTAAACTTTCCTTATTCTCACATTAAACTTGAAAGAATTCAGCTGGTAACCTATCAATACCCACTGCTTTATTTTTCTGGGCTATTTTACCTATTTAAGGACCCCCTCCTCTGAAAAAGGTCTATCCAAATTCTCATCTTATAAATTCAAATTTCTCCTAGCTGTAGTTCTAGATTCAAACAACTTATTAAAATGATCCACCCATTCTTCATGCTTAATAAAGGCATACTTTTCCCTAACTCTTGTCCAGCTTTTAATATATTCCAAACTACATTTGCCTTCCCAGATAGATTTTAACCTCAATTTCCTGGGCCTTTTTCCTTTCTGAATTTTCTCTCTTATTTTCCCATAAACATCTATAATTGTCTCTTAACTCCATCAATCTTATTTTATCCATGCATCTAATCTTCTCTTTCCACTAATTACAGTATCCTTCAGCATACTTCTCATATCTCTACATTCCCTTTCAAACCAATCATTGCCCTTAACATTTTTCCAATTTTCTTAATCATATCATTGTTGCTGGCCCATTTCAATACAAATGCCAACAAATGCAAGGCACTTTCATCCTTTAACTTAGTCCTCCCATTAATTCCCAGAACATATAAATATGCCTCTGGGGAAATTATCATACCATAAAACCATTCTTGATTACATTTGTATGCTATAACTCTATTGCTCACTCCCCTATCACCATCTTTTAAAACTTTCACAGCAGCTTTATATTCCTAATAAATGGTGATAGAAAGATAAATACTATTACTCATTATGTTCATTATTCTAAAGTGTATAACTTCTGAGATCCTCTTCATCTGCATAATACAAAATCTACAACACTCTTCCCCCTAAATTAATCCATGTGAATTCTGAGCTTTTGTCCTTCTCCACATATCCATTTAAAATAATCAGCCCATTATTTTCACAGAACTGGGTAAGTTTAAATACTTCTTCATTTACCACCTTGTTTTTACTTCTTCTCACATCCACTTCATAACCCCCTTCAACATGCACTTTTCTCATTCCCCAAAATCTCTAGCTTGAAGATTTCCATTCCTAGAGATAAAATTCCCCAATAACAAACATTCTGTCTCAGGAAATTCCCACTTAATCTTATTCATCTTGAATTCTAAATGATGAAGGGAATTGAGATCATAAAATTTTGAGCTCCTTGGCGAGTTATAAATTATAGACAAATATGCATTTTTTATTAATAGCGACATAACACCAATCACCCTACAATTTTTATCTTTAATCCTATTACTACATACATGCTTCCTGATACCCTACCCCTTTTATTTTGTTTCATACTTCTTTTTTCAAAAAGTTCAAAACAAAATATTTTAATATCTTCACCATCATTTAACCACTTCACATAGACTCATGCTGACAGTTTCCACAGAACCATTTTGTGCTGTGCTGAGTTACAGCATACATCACTGAACAGTTTTGAAGTTCATCCAAGCTTAACTGGGGCACCCTCCACATAAGAATAAGAAATAAAAAACTGACTTTAAGGTATTATATTTCATAAATTTCTAACATTACTGCTAATTTAAAAGAAAGGGAGATATTTATACCGCACCTTACGCTCTGAAGCAGATCCTGATGTGCTCTTCTCATCTTTAGCTTCTGCAGGTGTCCCCACACTGCTCACTGCTGCATTCCTGTGAATATTTAAATAAACCTTTGCTACAAATATATAGCTTGGAATTTCAGCATAACCTAGTGTCAGAAGTCTGAAGATTTCCAATATAATATAACCAAAAGGTCATCTAGCAATTCTTCAATATATCATAAGCTTAAATAATTTGCACAAAACAGCATTGATCATTTAAACTCTCTTAATATGACAATTAAAAAAGATTTTATGTCATTGCAAATTTTAAATTCTGGAACTGTGAGTTGATGAAAGTTTTTAATTCAAGCATTAATTTCTACTAAACTTCTTTAGTTGCAACATACGAGGCCTAGTATGAGAAATATGAGGCAGGATTAGCAAGGACGTTTATAAGAATAATTTGTAGTTTAGTAGCTTAAGTGAATGTTTAAGGTTAACATGAAATAAATGTGGTCAAGGGGGCAAATGTGGAAAAAAAATAATAAATAATGATAATAAAATTATATTAAATTAAAATTAAATTTAATTAATTTTTTTAAAAAAGAGGAAAATTTGGTTTTTGTAGTATTTTTTTTAATTTTTAATTTTATTTATTTAACATCTCAGGTCGGTCATAAGCATCCTATTCAATTCAGGGCGTGAAACGGCCGACAAATTTTGCTCAGAGGCCTCTTCTTTCAGGCTTGAGGTTCTTTTTCGTGCCGTAAATGTACGACACGGGACCCACGGCTTTACTTTCCTTCCGATATTTTTTTTTTGTTTAATTAATAATGCTTCAATGAATATTAATGCATTTTTTCTAATTAAGCCTTTTATCTTTTCTTTTAGGCTTTTAAAGTTTAAAGCACCCACTGCATGACAAAGTCACATCTACTTTTATAAAACTTGAACTTTATTTTGGACCCATTTGATCATATAATGCCTATTTAGGGAGGCATGGTTATATGGTGCCTAACTTGGCTTGAAAACAACTGACCCACTTATAGAAATCTTTGCAACCTAAAACTTCTCAAAGAGTGTTTACTTGAGAAAACTCAAAATGCAATTAAATCTCTGCATGCCTTGATTTACAGTAGATGCTCTAAACCATTTTAAAATATTAATAATCATAAAATATTGGTGTTTTTTCATTGATGTAAAGAAAAATTTAATTCAATTTGTTAATATTCTTCCCTATTACAAATAATAAAAAATTTAGTTCATTGTGACCTTCTTGGGGCAAAATAATAATTATCTAAACTCTTTAACCAATGTTCCTAAATTGAAAATATAATACCAGTAATAAGATAAAAGATGATGATATAATAATAATAATAATAATAATAATAATAATAATAATAATAATAATAATAATAATAATAATAATACAATAATAACAATAATGTAAATTTTTAAAAAATTATAATAAAATGAACTTTCTGAATAAACACAATAATTAAAATTCTGCTTTTTTCTACTCATTTAAATATTTTGTAATTTTATGAAGCATGCTTTGTATTAAATGCAACACGCCAAGTCATACTGACATGAACACTATATCCTTATAGTAAAATCAAACACAACAGAGAGACTACAGTTTTATGATATTTATAAACTTACTCAGCAAGCTGCGAAGATGCATCCTGTTGCTGAGGAGTCACCAGTACTACTACTGGCTTGGGAGCAATGGCCCGAAGGGTTGGCTTCTCACTATCCACTTGCTGCTGCTACAACACATTAGTTAGTTCTGCAGCTTATGCATTGAATGTACCCAGTCATACCATAAATTCTATTACAATTTTAAGAAACAATTACAAGGTTAAATAAAAACTTATGATTAATGTTATTTATTAGAGCATATTATTCTGAAAATGTGGCACTTTAACGTCACTCAAAATACTATCTTTAGCCTTTACCATACCTTTACGTGGCATATCATTCATCTGTAGCAACAAATCATTTATATCCAAATTAGCTGCAGCCCACCCGCCCCTGGGGAACTTTTGGACTGCCATACCGTTGTCTGGAAGAGCAGCTCATGTTGTTCAAAATGCTCAATAGTTTGTACTCCAAAGGATTTAGATTGAGCTTGGGCAATGGCTAACTCACATGGCTGAAAAACCCTGATACAGTCAATACTACTGTTGCATTATTCTAGCCATAAGAGCTGGGCTACTGCCTTGCTGGAATTCAAGGTCATTGTTACACAATTTTTTTAAAGGCTTCACATTTGGCTTCTTGTACAGTTATGTATATATTATGTACAATTATATTATATATATGCAGAATGTTAAGAAACAACACTGAAATATGTGTGTTGTATATAGAGTGCTCTTTAAACAAGCAATTTGAGATAGGAAGCCCTTTTTGTTAGGATTTAAATTTCAAAAGGGTTTGCATGCCAGTAACTTTTACTTTTACTTGCACCTTAAAACATCCCAGTTTGAGCAAAAGCCTATCAACAGGTAGAAATAATGTATTATGTGGATGGTTTCTATTAGGGAATCTTTCTCTGTAAATCTCATCAGATCTTACAGCCCAACAACCTCTTGCTTCTCCATGAATCAAGCGCATGTCAGCATGGAAAAACTGCAACTATTCTCCATTTCTGCAATTTTGATGAGTTATTTTGCCTTATAACTTTTGGTTAAACAACTAACAACTATTATATAAACTATTGATAGATCTCACAAAATTAGGAAAAATGAATTGTAACTTTGTTTTTAACAAATGAATTCCTATTAGCACACCAATACAGTGGTGAGCAATCATGTATTTAGGTATGAGTTTTGCATCTTATTTTAATGCTGAATTGTGAAAACAATGTTATTTGGTTAACAACATCCAGGTTTATTTCAATTATTAAGAAGGTGTGAAGTCATTCTAATACAACTTTTAACACTATTTTGTTTTATTATAAATTTCCAAGCACCAAACTGGAATTACGTCAGTAACACATAACTTAGACATTTTACATCTGTGACACCAGTTTCCTATTTCAAATTACTTGGCTAAGATCCCTCTATATAGAGAGAAAATATTTTAAGTGTTATTTATATCCTTTATGTATATAAAGAGTGTAACAAAACATGTGAAAAAAATCTAATACCAAGAGGACCTAAAAACAAGCAAAAAAGTATATATAACATAGAGTTAATTATGCTTAGTTTCTGAGTTACAGCCATTGTTTGAGGTGTACAGATAATGCATCACATGTAATTTTCTTTTCTACTCAAGCTGTTGCTAATTCGTTATGTATTCAAAGCTGCATGGTGTTAGTTGCTAATAAACTATTGCATTCACAAGGCATAGATGTTTTATGATATATGTGAAGGCTGTTTTGAACATAATTACATTAAAGCTAGTGCTCAAAATGGATTACTCTAATCAGAAAATGGCAGGTATGCTCCAAACAACAAGGCTCTTTTTAAAAACATATTTTAGGTAGTGGAAGACCAAGGAGTACCAAACATCTAACTTAGAGGAATAAATGTACAATCATATTGAGGATAATAGCAGGAACAGTACCAGAGACATAGCGGAAAAAAGAGAACCAACCATAGAATTTTCTATAATTATTCTACCACACTTGAATCAAATGTATTTGTTCCTCTAGGCCTGATGAAAGTGATGATAATAAATTAATTCATTAAAACTTTTATATTCAGAACGTCCTAATATTTTGTTGAAATCAGCTTATTTATTTATTAAATGTTTAATGCCCTTTATAATAACTAAGGTCTAAAGTGACAAAAAATTTAATTTCAATATTAATTCAATTTGGTATTGAACATAGTGAAACATGCATTTAATAATTTCTTCTGAGTTGAAATATGGTTTCACTTACATGAGATTTACTCAGGACATGTTTTGTGAACAACTGTCCACATCCTCAGCTATTAAAAGACTGTTGGCTCATTTGTAGAAGTTGGATAGGTAGGTATCTGGGTTGGCTATAGTGGTCTTGTGATAAACTTGAATAAAGAGCTGTCTGAATTTATTTTTAATAATGTTTAATGCCTTTTTATTACTGAAGCACCACAGGCAGTGGATACTGATGACACATGAAATGAAATGATAAATTGGGAAAGTAGTATTTTTTTAAAGAAGGAAGCATTCCAGTTTAGGGTACTTTCCATTTATGAGAACTAAGGAAAACTTGGGAAAATCTTCAGTCAGAGGGGACAGTTCTGGTGGGAACTGTACCTCCCGCTCACAAGTCTGCACCATAATGACCTTGGCTACCCATGGTGGTAAGAGCTGTCTGCTTTCAGGATGTCAAAATTTATAAGACTTTGCTCCCCCCCCTTTTTTTTTACATAAATCCTTTCCCATATGTTTAATTCTTTTGGTTGTTAAACAGTTTTTAATAACTTAATGGCTTTCATTCCAAAAATGTGCTGCCACAGCTGATTTATCTACTTGTTTGTAATGGATGTTTCAGCATTGTTCCTTCAACCCTAATCCCCATATTTCTCTAGAATTTTTCACAATCCTTACAATTAATCTGGCAAATACCAGATTTTTTTGGGGGGGGGGCTGGAATCTGTTTTGTTTAATTTCAATAAATTTTTTAGACTGTATTGGTTTTGAGGTGCTAAAGTGATATTGTACTGCTAGAACATTTTTTAGAATTTCTTATTGGCTGACGAGTGGTAAGTGAACTTTTTAAATGTTTTTTTTTTGTTTTTCCCCCTGCTAATTCACTCAAAGTTTTGTTTAATTTTTTTTATTTCTGGAATCTTTTAATTTTTTGTTGTTTGCTGAACCCATTGGATTTAGCAGCTTCTATTATGTGTAGATATTTATTCCTGTATTATTCTTTGTTCAGTGATATATTTATTAGTCTGTATGTCATGCTGTTGAATGCTGCTTCCTTTATGTGATCTTGGATTGAAACCATGGGCTTTGATATAACTTTCTGTATGCGTGTCCTTTCTGTAGGTGCCAATTCAAGTTTACTATTACATTTTATTTTCAAGCAGTACAATATCATTTTCGCACCTCAAAATTGACAGACTGTAACCATTTCCATAGGGATGTTGGAAGTTTGCATTTTGGTATGCAGGGAAAAAGTGACTTTACATCGAAAGACACTAGATCATTCATTTGGGGAAACAAACCTTTAATTTTCTAGACCAGTTCTTCAGAATTCTTTACGCTTAAGCTATCAAATTTTGGAAATGTTTGAAATCTCCAGAGGAGCCATTTTGCTAGTTGGTAGGAAGGTGCGTTTCCATAATTGATTTCATGGGATCTTATGGGATTTCCTGGTTTATGTATTTTTGGTAGGCCGTGTATCCTTGCTAATGAGGCATTGTCTGCTTTTAATTTTGGTTTCTCCTTGGATGGTACGATTGTGTATTTATTGACTGATTTGTTTATGACCTGTATGCATTCCTTCAAAGGATCTCCCTTTATTTTCATGTATTCTTTACCACTGAGAAGTTCCTCCATCATTGAAACTAAGCAACAAGGAGATTGAGGAATACATCCAACTAACCGAAGTATGTATCAGTCAGAATTTCTTCACGTTGAATGGTGAATTTTACAAACAAGAAGCAGGTTTAGTTATGGGAATCCATTATCGCCTTTTCTGGCTGATTTGTATGAGCAGTTTAGAAATGCACATTACCAAATCATTTCCATACATTTTCAAAGTATGGCATAGTTATGTGCATGATATCTTTGCAGTGGTTAACAAGAAATTCTTTGATGATGCTTTTAAATTACTAAACCTAAAAGATAAAAAATTAAATTCACTTCCGACACAGAACAAGGCAACAAGAATCCTTTTCTTGACTTAAGGATTATAAGAACAGGCAACAATTTGGAATCTGGAATATACAGAAAGGATATGCAGACTGAGAATTATATAAAGGCAAGTGGATTCAATCCCACAGCACACAAACATGCAGTTCTCAATAGCTTAGCACATAAACTCATAAACATACTTATGAATGAGTTTGAATACAGCATAAAGTATTATTATATTATACAAACAGCAAAATTGCAAAACAAACAGCAAAACAGGGTATGATCAAGAAATTGTAAACAAGAAAATCAAGAAATTTCAACGAAAGAAGAGGTTAAAGCAGGTTACAACATTGACAGCGATAAAAGAATCTACCATCCACATGAAATATACTGATCATCCTTGGATCACCAAAATATTCCAAAAAATACTTAAGAGAGTTTGGGATTACTTTGTCCCCAGTGAACAAGTTTAGCCTAAAAAATCTGCTCAATTCTGGTGATAATGATGAATACCTGAGGAGAAGAAGCCAGGAATGTATGAAATCAACTGTTCAGAATGTAACAAAGTATATATTGGAAAAACAAAAAGAAGCATTGGAATCAGGCTGAAGGAACATTGGAGAAACATCAGGTACAATCAGGTAGAGAAATCATTGGTTGCATATCACTTTTGGAGAGATAAACATGATATAGAAATGGGAGTGAAATTATTGAAATTAGTAGATCGGCCTGTGAAGCTGGGAATATGGGAAAAAATTTATATAAAAAATATGAGGATAAAGTTATGGACTTTAAGACCCCAACAGAAGACAAATTAATCCAAGATGTCCAAGAGAGCTACATCAAGTCCAGCCAATGAACAATGAATCCGACAGTCGACATGCAGCTGAGGATGCAGGAAAAAGTCTGCGAAACAGGTTTTGCATAATTCAACAGTAAGTGGAGCATAAGATTATCAAATCGACTCACTAGATAATTAAGAATATATTAGTTGCTTCATTGTATTGGTTCCAACACGAAATATCATCAGTACTGTAGAGAGCACGATTTTAATTATGCACCATTGGATAGGAAGATCAACAAGCACAGAAGATTAAAAAACACCAAAGAAATCAGTACCCTTCTTGTTATAAAATAAGACAAAACATTTATTTTATAAAATGTAATTACCATCCATGGATATATAATAAACTGAGGGGCATTTTTAATGATATAAGTTTTGGACCTACAGACTATATATAAAACATCAAAAATGTGATACAATCCTGGTCAGCAAGAAGCCAGGAATCTACCAAGTCAACTATCAGGATTGTGAACAAATTTATATACCTAGGCAGAACAAAAAGAAAGTTAGAAACTATAGGGTAAAGGAACATTTTAGGAACATTAAATAGAAATAAAAATAAATTTATTGATCACTAATATCTTTACATACACAAATTTAAATTTTGTACTTACGAAGCTGTTGACAATGGAGTGGTAATATATCCTAAACTTAGGTATTCATTTTTTACACTAAACTCCACTTACATAAAAGTAAGATGTGTTTCGGGAGAATCTCTCTCATGTTCAGTTGCTCACTGAGCCGCCGTTACTCGAAACGATGGATAGATAACCAGATGTTCCTGTGGTGGCCTCTGTTGGTTGAAGTAGGAAGTTGCTGAGTTCATCCATATGAGGAAATGCAAAATTCATTAGGTTTTCATATTAAAAAATAGAGAAAACCTAATGAATTTCCAGTTTCCTCATATGGATGAACTCATCAACTTGCTACTTCAACCAACAGAGGCCACCACATGAACATCTGGTTGTCTAGTCATTATTTTGAGTAATGGCAGTTCAGTGAGCAACTGAAGATGGGAGAGATTCTCCCAAAATGCATCTTACATTTATGTAAGTAAGTGGAGTTTAGTGTAAAAAATGAATACCTAAGTTTATGAAATTTAAATTTCTTTAACTTTATCTAATTAATGCCAAATCCTGGTTTTGGCTGATCAGCAGTTTTCCACTGGAGCATCCAGAAAACTTGGGTTAAGCTACCTAAATACTTTCTACATAAACACAAATACAAGAAAATATCGAATACCTTCATTAACAATATGAAAATACAATGAAAACACTACAAATTACTCTACCAACTATAAACTAATGATGATACTAATAATGTTTATTAATAACAACCATATCAAACTAACAATTTTGGAGTTCTCCTTTACATTTAACACCATGGGGATGTATTGTATTGTAAGTATGTCAAATGGGGATATATTTAAATAATTTAAATTTACAAATAATCAAGTATTCATTAATGCATATAAACATTAAGTATAAGCAGGTAAATAAGCTGATGCTTGCTCCATATTTTTGGACAAAAAAATCACCTCATTAGAGAAGCACAATTACTGAAAGCCTTAAAGAATGGAATGATGTTAGCAATTAGGGAGAGGATTTTTATCTTGAAAAATAAAGAATGAGTAATGAATTATGATTCCCTCTTGGACAACCTGTGTGAATTCTTATTGAAACTATCTGTTTCTAGATCAACTACCAACAATGCTAGCTACGCCACAGGCTCTGATATGGGAATAATAACTTCAGAAACAAATTCTGTATAAAAAATACAAGGTGAAGTATAATGTTATTATTAATGATGATTTTTGTATAATTATCTATGGTGTAGCTAAATATCATTTTTTGATACAAATATGAATTTGCATAAACTTCTGTCTAATTATGATATATTCAATGCCATGTATCCTCCAACAGCTGCTACTATTCATGGATTGTTGGGCAATGAAATTACATATTCTTTTCGTGTATTAGCAGCATCCTCACTAGTTGTATTAAACTCTTTTTAAAAACAATAAAGCAGAAGTGGGTTTCTAATAAGTTATTGAACACATTTTGGTGGAAATTTCCACAATATGGCTACATAGGTTTACACCTTTATAGCAGAAGATGAGCAGTTAGAATTTGTTATGTTAGTAAAATAAAGTCCACTAACCTGACTGTTTTTATTGAGAAGTGCCACTTTCTTTGTACTTTTGCTCTTTCTCTGACTATTGTACTTCTTCAAGATTGGAGTAACATGTTTCAATGGCGAAGATTTCTTTGATGAAACGCTGCTTGTTGTACTTAAATCCAAGGCTTTTGTTGGACTCTGTCTTTGCTCTGCAATGTCCAGTTTTTGCTGACCAGTTATCAATGTTTGGTCTTGTAAAGTTGGACAAGTACTTTCCAGCTCATTATCAGTATTCTGTTCTGATGTTGATGCTCCTTCAACATTGTCCAGAACTTGTTCTTTGAAAGGAGTGGAAATCAATGGCATACTTGGAAGCATGATGAATGTTGAATGATAAGAAGCGAAATTTTCCCAAATATCTTTTTTGTTTTATAAATATTCTTATGGTTTGCCAATTAAGTGCATTACCCCATGGTTATGCAAGTTGAAATGCATCATTATATTCAGTTACTGACAATTCTTTGTAATATTATGCATATGGCTCTTGAAGCATCAAACTTGCTGTTACAGACCTGTAAAGAAAAACAAATTTTGCTTCATGTATAACAGATTTTATTATGAACACTGCAGAGAGAATATTTAAAAAAAAATTACTTTGATAACAGCTTGTGTGATTTCCAGCCAGAAGCTCTTTCTGAGCCTAGAAGGCGCAAAAATAAGAATGCAATGGCAATTCAAGCCTGCTCTTCGACATGCTGCATGACCTGACTTAGGACATCTTTCTATAATACCAAACACCAGGTTAGCTAGAAACATCTACTGAAATTGGGTTCAAAGTTGAGCTTTTTGCCATTTTGCCATTAAATGTGGAAGTTTGAATTGTATAAAATTCCAAATTTAAAAAATCAGAGCATGAAAATGAACAACTCAAAGTTGATATAGAAGTTATTTGTGAGCTGAAATATAGAGCAGGGGTAAATGCTTGTATATTTTACTATGAAAGATTACTCTTGTTTTTTTTATGCTACAACACTGTAGTGGCAGAGTTAACAATGGCCTACTATTTTACTCAACATTTGGAGCATTCACTTCTATTTAAATTAGTGTTCAAACAAGAATAGTTTATTTTCAAGAACAGTGTTTAATGTTGCCTCAGTAATGATTGACTTAAATATTTTATATGAATAAAGAATTGAATAATATGACAAATTATTATTACGATCCCCGATATAAAAAACTACTTAAAGAATTGAGTTTTTGGAAAGGGCACATTTGCACTGTGCTTGAGTCAATATGGGAGTTTTCTTAAGTTTTCCTTCATCACAAAAGAGTAAATATAAGATAAATTTACAAACTGATGGACTAATTACTTTAATCAATGTTATCATCTCAAAGACCTTGGCAAGACATGGAGCTTTAAATAGTTATACATGTGTGTTATGCACACTGCACACATCAAAGAAAAAACTGAATATTACTTGCAGTAGAGACTCTAGAAGAGTGTATCTCAAACAAAGGGTGCACGACGGCACACCACTATGTCACAAAATTCCATGACTGTATTAATGTGAAAATATGAGATATATAAAACATATATATGCATTAAATATTTTATCAATTATATTAATTAACATATGAGACACTATAAAATTTTACTAAAAAATAAAATAGTTCAAACATTTGCAAAATTATTTTCACCATTCAGTCAGTTCAGTAAGTAATGTAGGCTTACCTTCATTTGCACAATTACTGAATACAAGGTCAAATTTAACTGCATAAGTGAACTGCAGTGCAGTTATACATTGAACTGCATAAGTGAATACCTTGAAATTTAATCAATTCTTCGGCCACTTAATGGTGCTTTTTGTCATAGACAGCAAAGAAACTGTAGCCAGATATATTAACTATGGGGAAAGAAAATATTCTATAGTTTATCCTTCAAAATCAAAAGATGCTCTAAATATAAACTGGAAACAACTGGATTAGTATCAGTCAAGAGGGAAAACATTTTAAGGTAATTTTTTTCAAATTTTACTTCTGTTTTAATTTCTCTGATGAAATTAATTCAAGTTGTCACTTGATACAAACATTTTATTTTATTTATTTGGTTTAATTAATTTTGATTTATTTATATGATTTAAGCACACTCTTTAATAACTCAGTACATCAGCATCCCATTCAATTCAGGGTGTAAAACAGTCAATAAAGTTTGCTCAGAGGCCTCTTCTTTCTCGTTTGAAATTCTTTTATGTGTCATAAATCTACAAGTGACCCACAGCTTTACTTCCCTTCCAAAGGAAGCCATACATAGGATTTTTACCCCTAAAAAAAAATCCAATGATCTTGGCCAGATATGAATCTTCGACCTTTGATGCTTCCATAAGTTTATAACATTACTTTCACAACAAGAGTTGAACTGGGTTTGGGCTACAATTTTAGCTAATTTCGAAGGAATGAAGTTATTGTGATCGTACCAATGGAAGGATTTTTTACTAATCTATCCAAATCTACATAGATCATACCTACTAGGCACTTACAATTAAAAAATATGCATATGTTTGTGTGTGTCATAAACGCTCTAGCTGTCCCAATTTTTGTTTATTTTCAAAGAAACAAGGCACTATATATACAGAGTGAAACATTTATAGTGTTGCAGCCATTTTACTTTGAAACAAAGAGGAAAATAAAAAAATCTTCAGACAAAATTTGAAGTGCTCTTAGGGGTCATAAGAAAGTGAACTTAACTCACCCTTGAAATGCCATTCTCAAGGCCATTTCAAGGTCAAATCGGTTTTTTTCAATGGACTTTTTCCCCCGGGAATGGAAAGAGCATTCAATATTCACTATTAAGTTCTAGTACATTTATCAGCTAGAGAATGAGAGATGATGAGAAATTGAAAAAACAATGCAGCAAATTTTTTCCGCTCACTTTCACTTTACTGGCATCAATTTATGTACAGTTATAACCATAATTAAAACAATATCATATTAATTGATATCATTGCATAATTCAGTTGAACTACACACTCTTAAAGCTTCACTTACTTTTCATAAATTTATGGAACTGGTTTCCGGAACATTTATGAAAAGTAAGTGAAGCTTTAAGAGTGTATAGTTCAACTGAATCATGCAATGAAAACAATTAATATGATTAGCTTCATTGTGGAGGCTCTAATTTACATTTTAATTTTAAAACAATATCATGTTCACATTGCAAACAATTTCAATTCAGCAAATGCTGGAAAGTATGACCATTAACTTTGATGCATTTCTGAAAATATTCGATGAACACGTCTCAACATTTCTTTGCTGATTCTTGCACAGACATTTCTAGTTTGATGACGTAGTTTAACTGGTGTAGTTGGTACCTCTTCATAAATTTTTATTTTAAAGTATCCCCATTACAAAAAGACTGGAGAAGTGAGATCAGGGGAACAGGAGGCCAATGGACAGGTCTGTGTCCTCTGTGTCCTATCCATCAACCAGGATACTCTCTGTTTAATATATCTCAAGCTATAGCTGAGTAATGAGATGGACAACCATTGTGTTGATACCATATGCAGCCCTGTTCACAAGGGGCACTCTTCAAGCAACACTGGAAGTTCTTGGTCCAAACATTTCTGTATTTCTGCCCATTAAGTTTACCTTTAATGAAGTATGGTTCAATTATACGGAATCTCAAAATGCCACACCAAATGTTCATGCTCCATTGTCGCTGATGTTCTAATTCCCGTAACCATTTTGGATTTTCTACTGCCCAATTATGCATGTTATGTCAGTTCATTTGAGAATGATTAGTGAATGTTGCCTCATCAGAAAATAAAATGTTGGAAAATTTAGTTTTAAATTTGATATAGAGCCCATTGGCAAAATTCAACATGCTTCTGAAAATCATCCCTCATGAAGGGCTTGGTGTAGGCTAATGTGATATGGATGGTATTGGTCATGCTGAAGTATTCAAAGAATATTCCTTTGAGAGATTCCCGAATCATGTTCCAATTGACAGGAATTTGCATGGGGATTAGTGGTAACTGCAGCTAATACAGTGACTTCCAAATTGCAACCACTGATTTCTCTATCTGCACATCACTTTTGGAGAGATAAACATGATATAGAAATGGGAATGAAATTGAAATTCACAGATTGGCCCTTGGAGCTGGGAATATGGGAAAAAATGTATATAAAAAAATATAAGGTAAAGGTTATGAACTTTGAGATCCCAGCAGAAGACAAATTAATCCAGAAGTTCATAAAATGTCCACGAGAGCCACACCAAGTCCAGCCAACCAACAATGAATCTCACAGTTGACTCGCTACCGAGGATGCAGGCAAAAGCCTGTGAAACTAGTTTTGCATAATTCAACAGTAAGTGGAGCATAAGATTATCAAATTGACTCACTAGACAATTAAGAATATATTAGTCGCTTCACAGTATTGGTTCCGACAAGAAATTAAATGTTATATTTAAAAAAATTGTATTGTTTAGAAAGGGAATTATATTTAAAATAACATATCCTACTGCCTGCTGGGGTGCAGGGGTGCATCCCATTTAACCATCTGCCAATACATTGATAATGCTGCCAGTGCATGCAAATGGCTAACTGATATAAATGGTAGCAGCAGTGGCTCATGGCAGCATAAATCAGGGATGCACAACTTTATTATTGCTACTGCTGAATGTAGATTGCAAATTCTAGAACCAAAATAACCATAATGCATGTATGATGGCTGAATATATAAAGCAATGAGAGAGAGAAAATTTAATAAAAATATCACAGTAATGCATCTATATAAACAACAACAAAAAATAACCTCCTAGTTTTCATGATGACAAACTTTAGATGAACCTTTAACTGAAGTCTGGAATTTGCAGGATAAAGCCTGTCTTAACAAAAAGCATTGTATACATCCTATGTTTTGAAATCGCAGTTTGGTTTAAATTAATCTACCCAGTCATTTAATTTTAGTGTTCTTTTCCAATTGTCGCAAAGAAAAAGGTTTTGAATGAAAGCTTTGTATAGTGTCCATTTCCTTTACATTCAGTTAACATAAATTTAAATAAAGTAACTACTTCATGAATTCATACAAAAGTTTGCTAGCTTATATTCAGCAACATCTTATACTAATGAAATGAATGATTATCACTGCTGGAGTGTCTGCATGAGAGCACTGTTACCTTTTTTGATATTGAAACACTTGCAAGTTTTTCAATATTTAATATTTATTTATATATTGTCTCACTATAACTATCTAAGTCTTTTAAAATAATTCATACAACTTCATAATGCAATAACACTCAGTCTGTATAAAACTGGAGGTAAACTGTCCTGAAAATGCACTTGAAGAGAAGTCATGTTTCAGGTGGTACATATTTAAATGTTTCTTATTTGCAAAAATCACCTCCTACTGCTTCCTTTTACCTTATTCAATCAAACTCATAGTGACTGCAAAAATCAAGTCCCCTAAAGCTAAATAACCATAAATACAAACATCAGACACAAGATAAAAGTCATTAACAGATGCATAAAAATTCATTAAGCAACCATTATGGGAAATTAATCATTTAAATTTTTGGGGGTAGGGCAAACCAGCAACCTTCAAGAGGAGTTGTCCCTGTGCATGGTAGTAAGTAATAGAGCAAAGCAAGTGTAGGAGTTTGGCTAGGTTTAGGCATCCTGAAAATGAATCAGTTTATGGCTATGATCCATGTAAGATTATTTATCATGAATGTTTTTGTAATACATATAATTTACTATACTCAGTTTTATGTTTCAACAGATGACATTATCTTCCATTACTTGTTGCATGAAGAGATACTATGAATTATGAATTATATGAACTGAAATAAAAACAAATAGTTAACAGACGTTTACACTTTCAGTGCCAGGAAAAGCCCAGGGAAAAATATCTCATTCTATAAAATGTGTTGAAAATACATCTCTCTATAGGGATCTACTGCCCACTGAAGCTCATTTTGTCTAAATAAATTTAGCTTTCATAAAAGCTATCCTCTTTTCTTTTTTGTTTGTCAGATGTTTGAATCACCACAGTAAGAAGCCCATCAAAATATCATCACCAACTGAAACTGCCACGGGTGGCTGAGATCATTAAGATACAGACTCGTAAGCAGGAAGTCTGGGATTCAGTTCCCACCAGGACCATTCTCCTTGACTGAGGTTTTTTCCATGTTTTTCTTAGTCCTCATAAATGGCCAATGCTGCAGAGGTACCCTAAAATTAAGTCTGCAATGCTTCCTTCCTTAAAAATAAATGAATAAAAAATCCTTTCCCAGTTTATCATTTTATCTTATGTATCATCAGTGTCCACTGCCTGTGATACCTCAGTAGTTAAAATAGGCATTAAAAATATAAGTGCTAAGTGCAAATAATAGTTCAATTAAAGATGATCACAAACTTCACACTATGGAACTCTACGAGGCATTAATTATTCTTAAAAATGACTTGCAAATGCATGCTAAAAATATGACATTATTTTGCTTAAAGCAGATCTTTTACTAAATCATTTCAATAGACAAAAAATGCACTGGTACCAACACTCACAAATCCAGCTGACTATAACAACAAAAATCAATCTCACTAACAGAAGCAGTTTCAAAAATACAGACAATTCAGAAAAAACTATTCTGGAAATCAATGGAAACAATTAGAACACCCAATAATCTCAGGATGATTCAGCATATACTGAATGATCCATCAAGAGAGAGATAGAAAACAATGCAGGAGCAAGGATTTTCAGTGAAATGTTCCACTTTACTTTAATATAATGGTGAAATCTTAGCTATAAATTCACTTCTTACACGTACTTTGCAGAAATACAATGCCCAATAAAATAGCAGTACTAATTGATTGAAAAGTAAACATTAAAGCAGTAAATAATTACGAACTTCAATCAGAACACATTGATGAAATTAGATATATCCCCAAAGCATTTATCACACAAAGAAAAACTGCTGCGTATAAATCTTTTTATGTCCCTATAGGTCTCTAAGGTAGTGATAAGCAGCCAACAAAGATAGGTAACTGCATAATTAAAAAAGCATTTTATTAAATAACCAGTAAGAGATGATACCGAATAACACAAACTATTTGAAAGAAGACAAGCAACCTTATAGCAGTGGAAGGAAACAAATATGACAATATAGAGATATATTAAAACCATTCAACTTACCAAGAAAATCTTCACCTCTATTTTCATTAGAAACTGGTAACGACTATCACAATGAATTGCTTTATTGAATAACAATGTAAAAAACTAATCTATGTACCATGTGCATAGAAGGTGCTATATTGAATAAAGAATAATTTGAAAGGTAGATTTCTCGATTCTGTTAAGCAGAAGAACAGCAAATAAGCAGCTCTCCACTGGGAAGATGGTATAAGACAGATTCCCATCATTGGAAAACAACAATAGAATTAATCTACAGGCCTAAAAATATGGGCCTGACAGCGCTACTCTATGAACATTTCCTCCTTCTTTCTTTTGTGAGTAGGGTTAACCCTTATTAATTAAGACAAATGTATTTTAACCTCACTTTATTATTAATGTTATTTGCTTAACTGACCATTCAAGCATTTCCCAGGGTTTTCTGTCTATAAAAATTTCAAAACTAGAAGACAATTGCAATATGCAC
Organism: Metallyticus violacea; assembly: GCA_030762175.1. NCBI lineage: Eukaryota > Metazoa > Arthropoda > Insecta > Mantodea > Metallyticidae > Metallyticus > Metallyticus violacea. Next base: position 47,248,570 of record CM060838.1, on the reverse strand, counting down.
ACTGTTCTGTGGGTTTATGTTTTAGTTTATATATTTACAGAACTTTTTTACTTTTTAAAATTTGAGCAATTCAGTTTCAATTTAATGAAAAATATACATATATTGGCTGGCGATTTCTAATTGAATTGTACAGAAATTGATTGTGAATAGATATGTAATTTTTCGTTCACATACATTACAATAACACCTTAGTCTCCAGTAAACGCTTAGTTTCCCACTTCAACATATGAGTATGCTCCAGGAGCTGTCATCACATCTTGAAGTATGCAACTCATTATTCCTGTTGATTCTTCACTTCATGAATGGAGTCCCCTTATATTTGGCAACTTAAACTGCAACGTTTCTATCTATTAGAATGTTAAGTCGCCTAATAAGAAGCACTATACTTAACCTCAAATGATAGCAATAAATAAATTCATCGTTAACTATTTATCCCGCCTTTCCATTATAGGAATGCGGCTCTTCAAATTCTGTTATAAATATGGTACTTCAATAACTAATATGTCAACTTAACGTCATTCTCAAAAGTAAAAATCAGCTGAACTGATATATTTTTTGTTACATACCGGTATTTGTCAACAAAGTTTCAGGTCCTGCAATGCACCCACTACATTCCTGTAGTTTTTACGATTATCACAATCACTTACAAACCATAAAATGCTATCTGCATACTGTAAATGACAACAGATATTTTGTTACTTTAATCTTGCCTTTTATCTTCTGTTGATGATGTGTGTCTAGCTTAAGCAACCTGCGGTCTTACAGAGAAGCAAACGTTGGCTATTGTGCTGGTTAGCCATGTTAGCTGTCATGTGGCTGTCAAATGGATTAGCTCTATTTTTGTTTATAAATATGACACATGTTGCAGGTAGGATGCGTTGAAAGGGGTGGAAATGGGGCAACGACGCGACTGAAATATTGTCACACAATTAATTGCTGCTGTGTCTTAAAAAGTCTTCACATTGGATGTTATTGCAGAGAGCAAATTCTGGGATATAGAGAGTGGAGTAATCTAGAAACTTGCTTCCTCCTTTTTTTTTTTTTTTTTTTTTAAATTCATTTTTAATGGCAGAACTAAATATCTTCTACCCAGTCTCGCCAAATAAAGTTATTACTTAAATATATTCAATCAATACTATGTAATTTTTGTTTATTTTTGTGTATTGGATACTAATAGAACAATATTAATTAACCAGTCAATAAATTTGCCGTATTGAGCAATAGGATAATCTACCCTATTCCTGAATAGCATCAATTCTGAAAGAAAAGTTTATAGATAACTACATTAATTTGTAGTTATTTCCTCAATATTACCAATGATGGGAATCGGTTGAGGATATGTCACAGGAATATATTCTTAAAAGGTGAATTCAAAATGATTTTAAAAGTGCAATCCAGTTAAAAACGTCATGAATGTGTAGTAAGTGTGTTGCCCAACAACTCCCACAATTTGGATCAATTTGATGCCTTTAGTAGTGTATCAAATTGACTTCTCATGATCTGCGCACTCAGCCACCTGCCAGCAGACACAACCGTTCAACAGTGGAGTGTAAATAGAAATATAGTAGATAATTGAAGCATGCAGCCGGAACTCAAGGCTACCTTTATTATGTTAATAAGTTGATAGTAGTAACAATTAGTAGGCATAAAAATTGAGGATGCAGAGTTATACTTATTAAAGTAATGAGTTGATATGGATATTTACTATGTATGTATATAATATAATGATACAGAACTACGTTTATTATGTATTGATGTGGTTATTTCTTACATGTGTAGATGATTTGAGACAGGTATGTGTATATGTATTTTTGGTAGGTAACAGTAGTTTGCAAGAGGCATTAGGTTTAGTTCCATGTTTTGTTACCACTTGTTGGCCTAAGCCATCTACGAATAGCCCATTAGAGAAGGGAAGAGTTCTGGTATACAGATTGTATAAAGAGACTGCACGCCCCCTCCCCCAATCTAACAAAATGGGAGAGATGGACAATAGGCAAAAGAGGTTCTTTTGTTAATGGTCAGCCAGGCATACTATGAGAATATTTCGGCAAGCTAGAAGTCGACAAAAAGGTGAAATGGGTTAAATAAAGAAATTTCTTTAACGAGTTGTTAGAACCGAACTGAGGAGCACACGTTGAAAGAAATAGAATTGCAAAAGGGAATTAAAATGTCAGAATCGAGACAGAGTGTTTTATAGCTGGAGCACGGAAAGATACAAACCAAAGAATTCTACCGTGCTGGACAAGTAGCATAGGCTAGACACATAAGCAAATCGACTGCCGAACGATGCGGAAAGGGGTCTATGGAGGGCACGTTGAAATGTAAGATTTCCTCTAAGTTCAATTACAAACCAACCGAATTCTCGTCTCTCGATTTGTATACCTAAAATTGAATCTAGTGAATCTTAAATTCAGTAGTAATTCCAGGGTGGGGAATCTGAGTTTTGCATTGAAGGTGTCAACATAAAATTGTTGTTTTTGTTCCAATGAATGTAGATGCCGTTAAAAGAACGAATCCATTCGTTTCTACACATGGATGGAACATGTTTCAGTAGTAAGACAATAATTTTTTGAGCCAGTTTTTAGAATTATGTGATTCGGAAAACGATTTATGTATGTATACTTGCAATAATATACACATACACTTGACATTCACATGTGCTTAAAATTAAATGTAATCAGTTAACTTAACATTCTATGTAATAATGATTTAATATGTATGAATTTACTACTACTGACATGTCCAATGAAACATACATGTGATATCCATATACACTTAACTTTTAATGTAATTAGTCAATTTGATAACATAACAACATAACAATGTGTTATATTTATTTTATGTTTATGAATTTCTTTAGAACTGACGTGTCCAATATCATTGTTACGATCAGAAGGATAAAATAAATTGAATTGAATTTAACAACTAAAAGATTATCGATTGATAGAGACGACAGGCTTATACGAGGTCTGTTTAAAAAATTCCGGAACATTCGTAATTTCGCGCCAATGGAGTGTTGGAGCGAAATGCATTTGGCATCCCTGAACACGCCTGTGTTTAATGTGTATCTGCCAGAAGTTTCATTATTGTATGTCTGTTAGTTATTGTTCAAATGTGTATCTGCCAGAAGTTACATTGTTGTATGTCTGTTAGTTATTGTTCAGTGCTGTATTGAGTTGAACGTTGTGTCGCACAGTTTGCGAATTTCGAGATGGCAGAGTTAGAGGTGCAACGCATCTGCTTTAAATTTTGCGTGAAACCATTACAGAGACACACCAAATGGTGCAGGAAGCCTACGATGATGAGTGCTTAAGCCATACCCGGTGTTACGAATGGTTCGCGTGGTTTAAAAATGGCCGGGCGGGAGTTAAAGACGGCCCTCGTTCAGGATGTCCTTCGACGTCTACCGACGACGCTCATGTCAGGAACGTTAACGAAATTGTGCATGCCAATCGAAGACTGACTGTCCGAGAGATTGCAGAAGAATGTGAAATTTCAGTTGGATCGTGTCATGAAATCCTGACACAGCATCTTGGAATGCATCGCGTTGCCGCCAAGTTCGTCCCACGGCTCATGACTCAAGACCAGAAAGACCATCGCCTCGCAATCTGTGAAGAGCTTTTGGATCGCGCAAATGAGAATGAGACGTTCCTTAAGAGAATCATAACAGGTGATGAGACGTGGGTCTACGGTTATGATGTACAGACCAAGGTTCAATCTTCCCAATGGGTCGGGAAAGGTTCTCCAAGACCAAAAAAAGCTCCTCAGGTCAGGTCAAATGTGAAAGCCATGCTGATAGTTTTCTTTGACTTTGAAGGATTAGTTCATCATGAATTCGTGCAACAGGGACAAACTGTTAATCGATGGTACTATCGGGAAGTATTGCGACGCCTGCGAGAAAATATGAGAAAGAAACGGCCTGAAATGTGACGAGACAATTCATGACTCTTGTATCACGATAACGCGCCCGCACATTCATCCCTGTTGGTGCGTGACTATTGCACAAAAAACGAAATCACTGTACTGCATCATCCTCCGTACTCTCCATACCTGACCCCTGCGGACTTTTTTTTTTTTTTTTTTTTTTTATTTCCAAAGTTGAAACCCCCGTTGAAAGGACGAAGATTTGCAACGATAGAGACGAGATAAAAGAAAATTCGCAGGCGGCACTTCGCGCGATGCAGAAAGACTGCTTCCGGAAGTGGAAACGGCATTGGGAGCGGTGTATCAAGTGTGGAGGAGAGTATTTCGAAGGAGACCATGCACAATAAGTAAAAGGTAAGCGCAGAACAATTTTGTGGACAAATTCCGGAAATTTTTGAACAGACCTCGTAATTCACACGAAGCACCTGACAATATTTGATAAGGCATTTTTCTCCCAGTGATTCACAGTGTTCCGGATTCAAAAAAACGGTTCCAAGTAAACCACGTTTATCATTATACCTTAATTTCACTTTTTATTTGAAAATAGCTTCTGGTTTTCTCAGATATAATATTGCTAAAGTGGCATAACTTATCGTTTCTGAACTCACTTCTCTAAGTAAACTTCGAAATATTTTTCTTGCTTCAAAATGAAACTAAAAGTATATAATATTCTATCTGTATACACTTTATATATATATATATATATATATATATATATATATATATATATTCATGGTATGGTTTTTGAATTTAGATCAGTTATAAGGACTATTACACTAATTTCCATAGCTCCTGATTTTCAAGAAAAATAAAATGTGTATGATTTATAAAAAAAGTATACATATGTATTGCATGAAACTTATGCAAATATTAAAATGAAGTCTGTAAAATATATCCTTAAAGGTTTCATCGTCAGAAGGCAGAGAACGTTTAAATGTGCCCTTTGAGGATAAACGATGGCTTGAGATAAGAGCCTATTGAGAGATTTGTATACTCGTATGCAATTCAAGGGATACCTCACGGTCAGGAAACCAAAATAATTTTCAGTTGTGAGAAATAATTTATTAGTGGTGGTTATGTGTGTTGTGAAAAGTAAAAAATGAGTTTCGTGGTTAATCGTAGTTCGACAAAATAAAAGCAGTTTCACTCGCGGCAGGAAAAGTTTGTGGTATCATATCTCATTAACAAAGTTACCGACACGGGTAGTCGAGGTCGTTAAGGTATGGACTTGTGGGCGGGAGTTCTGGGCTTCGATTTCCACCAGGATCGTTCTCCCTGACTGAGGTTTTTTCCAGGTTTTCCTAAGTCCCCATAAATGACAAATGCCGGAGAAATACCCTAAACTTAGGACTGGAACGCTTCCTTTAAAAAAATGCCTTTCCCAATTTATTATTTCATTTCATGTATCATCAGTGTTGCCGTCTGATGCCTCAGTAGTTAAAACGGGCGTTAAACATAAAAAAAAAAAAAAAAAAAGTTGACAAGAGTGTCGAGAAAACAAAGTATAATAATATAAGAAATTTTTTTTTTTCATGTCTTATTTTGACGGTGAGGAAATTGTTACTCCTAAGAAGATGCGTTTTTGAAGATATATTCAGACTGGTTGAAAAAGAAATTGTAATTTCCCTCAAAATTAGAAGATCGAGATTGTTTACCAAAATAATTTGAAGACCCAACGGAGAGAAAAAAAAAAAAAAATAGAAGAAAAGTTAAAGATCTAAAGGAGAGTGCCACTGCACCAGAGGTTGCCTAGGCGACCACTGTGAATTTAAGGGCAGAAGGAGATAATTCATCAGCCAAACTATTAAAAGAAGCCACCACGACAATACGAACAAGGGACAAAAGAATACGCGATGCACGGAGGAAGGGGAGGCAAACAATCTACAAAAATGTCAATGGAAGAATCCTTATCATTCATAATTAAAGTGAAGTTGCCCAAGTACCAGTATGTGACAATGAGAAGATTAGCTAATAAACACAACCATGACTTATACCCTAGCTATTTTTCTATTTTGAATGATTAATGATGATGATGATGATGATGATGATGATGTAAAGTGAAAGTAAAGGACTTACATATTCGAATGCAATGGGTTCATGAAGCACCAGGAATTACCCTGACGGAAAGAAATTATATAAACGATAAAATTGAGAATTTAGATAATTTGATTATAAATAACACCGAAGTGCAATACTTCTCATTACTAACAATGATAGATGGAAAAGTATGCAATGCTTTAGCAGAGTCTTCAAGCATGAAATGCTATATTTGTGATGCGAAAATTTCAGCAGTGAACAATGATGGAGAAAGAAGGGGGGGGGGGGCACAAATGCGCGTCGACATTTTACAGCTTGAATTTGAATTTTCAGTTCTGCATGCCCATATCTGACTTCTTTTTAAAGTCTCATCCATATTTCATACCGCCTGGATTTTAAAAAGTGGGGTAGGCTGTGCTCGCGTTGGAATAATTTTAAAAACAGTTCCATCTGGTCATGAAATTAATGTTTAAGAGTTCATCTCCTAGTCTATTTAATCAGCAAGTTTATATGAACGGCTATATCTGTGGCATTACATGCCACTAACACTGTACAATTATATTTATCCATGGATCTTCCACTATAGAAGCAGCTATTTTGTCAATTCGGGAACTTTCGGAAGAGGCCTTAGAGTAAAAAACAAAGACGTAAAAATTATAGGGAAGACCATATTAGAAAATCATCAAGAATTTCCAATATTTTTGCTTCATGGACTGTTGCTAAGTTTCGATCTTGTAATTTTCAGCATAGGAAGTTTGCCAAAGAAGAAAAGAACACAATTGGCTTCAGAAGTATGTAATTTATTGTCAATACCCGTGGACGAAACGGATTAAGAAGGGTAAGAGAAGCCGATGATACACCCGGATCAGAGGATGAATAAATATTTAGTTTTATGAACTAAAACAGCAAATTAACTTCAAATTAACACTCTATTTAAAATTTTGCACGAAACTATTATGAATGTTATCGCGCCTGTTCTAAAAATACAGCAGCAATCGTACACTTATCACTGTGAAATCTTCAACAAAAAATTTAATTGTGCATACAACGTAAACGCCATCAGTTAGAGAGCAAATAATGACGTGCAGCTTTTGTAGTTATGAAGCCACAACGGCATTTCTTTTATGTTAGCATTTAGAACCAGTACATGAAATAAAAGTAAAATCAGAAGAACTACAGTTCTCATTCTTTCATGATTTGAAAAACTGGAAGCAGGAAATTGAGGAGACAACGGGGTCGATATTTGTAAAAAAAAATCATGGTTCTCATACTGCTTCTGACAATACTGTAAGGCATTATTATGTGTGTTATTGCTCAGGCAATTTTGTTCCTAAAAGTAAAGATGTCAGACTCTTAATGCTACAAGGCAGCAATAGTCGTACTTTATTTGCTGCAAGATGGAAAAGAAGTAATTAGTGCATTATCAATTTAAGAAATATCTTACTTACATAGTTGGAAATATATGCAAAACTTACAGTGTTAAAAGTATATCCTTTTTTACGGTATCATGATTATTTCATTTACTTATTATATTGCTAAATTAAAGTTTCCCATTTCATTTCCCTGTATTGCAATTCAAACTGAATGAGAATAACATATACCCTACAACTAAATTTCAGGTGTACCATTGCTTGTTTTTCTGGCTACGATTCCTTGCCGAAACCCCCCTGTTCTCTCCGCCTGCATTTGTTGTATACTTGAACTTAGACTTACGATTTGCATTTCTCTTCGCATCAATGAAACATTCCCTGGAATTAGGCTTTCTCCGCTGCCGTTCGGGACTTCGGTCGCAGGACAACGAAGTCTGCAAGGTTAAGTTCCATTTCTTCCTTCATTACACTCAACCATTCGCCCGACTCGCTACATTTCACGGCATCGCTATAGTTGATTAGCGCGAGCTTTTCATGAGCATCTGACACACGTGGTTCTGACTGCATACTTCGTAATCGTTAAACTTCATTAAGGATGAATTTCACGCGCGCAGAGCGCTGAATTAGAATTTTATTGCAATCATTTGAGTTACGAATATTATTCTGACCAATGTCTGATTCTGAATTGATACGTGGGAGTGACTATCGATTGATTTGTGTTCCTTCTCCTTCAGCAACCGTCAGAGTCGTGATCAAACACAAGCTAAAATTGTTGATAGTGCACAATATTTTCACATAATTTTATTACACGATGCTTCGACGGTATCCATACTTAACGTCATTTCCATTCAGTTAACTGACGAAGCGACCGAAGACAATTTACATTGAACTTTGAGTGATACTTTTTCTGCACGTTCATGTAGCAAACTGAACCAAAAATTCGCGAATAATCAAAACTATCACATGCTCTATGAAAAATTTGGGATAATTGTGAATCCAACATAAAAGGCATTACATGGGCAAACTGAAATTAATACCTTGTAAACAGTGTTAAATCATTAAAGAAAATGCTTCAAAGCAAGGCATATTAAGATTTTTGAGGCAATATATTATACTTGAGGTAAACAAAGTTACCAAGTTAATACTTTGTGTAAGTGAGCCTGCCAATGTATATTTTATTCATGATGAGAAATTACATGATGCCCACATTTGCATGGAAAGTTTGAAAACAAAACAATAAAATATAAGCATGTTCAAACATATTTGAGCTTGTGTGAACCTTATTTATAAAAACATATGGGCATTTGTTTGTAATTTTTAAAGATGTTCATTAAATTATTCATGCAGTAATTTCACTTTAGTCATCTTCAATATTGCCTAATCCTTAGTGGTGATGCTTAACCTCCATTAGCAATTGTCACACTTCAAGGCTCTGGAGGGCTTCCATATTTGACATGATTATATTTAAGCTTCTTTGAGAGGTGTGGTGAACATCAGCAATCAGTAGGAAAGGTAAAATATCATTGAATATTTAACTTACACTGTAATGTGCGTGTTTTCTGAATAAACCTAAACACTTTAACCTATCCAAACAAAAGTTTGTACAATTAACCCACTAAAATTAAGGCCCCCCCACCCCTTGGCTTCAACTTTTAACAAACAATTCCTCCCTAATTTCTTCCACTTTCCTGCATGAAAATTCGTTTGGCTGCAAGTGTTCAGTCAGTTGAATGAAATTTAGAACCAAGATTCTTCTTCTTCTTCTTCTTCTTCTTCTTCTTCTTCTTCTTCTTCTTCTTCTTCTTCTTCTTCTTCTTCTTCTTCTTCTTCTTCTTCTTCTTCTTCTTCTTCTTATTCTTCTTCTTCTTCTTCTTCCTCTTCCTCTTCCTCTTCCTTCTCCTTCTTCTTCTCCTTCTTCTTCTTCTTCTTCTTCTTCTTCTTCTTCTTCTTCTTCTTCTTGTTAAACATTATCATCATTAAGATATTATTAGTGCATATAACTAACACATCAACAATAAATCTAGATGGTTAAAACTATAAATTTGGAGGCCCTGGTATATGATATGTTCCATATAAATATTAGAAGTTTTTATGAAAATTAAACTTATACATTTTTATCATTGCCCTATTTACAAAACATAAGATTATTGCCATTTTTTGTTTTTGTTTCTTTATGTTTATATTTATTAAATTAAAAACCAAAGAAGCTTGGTTTACTAAATTGGAAAGAATGTTGAATTTATAATAAACTTAATATGATCAATAGAAATAAAGGATGAAACTGTAAGTAGTATTTTTGAGCAAAATAGTCATCTAACTGAATGCTAAATTTTTCTTAATACTATATGTTAACATTGTTGATCTTTTCAGTTAGAGGTTTAGAGGAGCATAAATATTAAATGATGTTCTTTTAGAGACTTTGTTTCAAATTTGTGCCATTTTTATGTTTGAGGGGTATTGTTTCAAAATGAGATACTTAATGATACTTAACGATTTTACAGAAAAACCAAAAATGTTTGAGGAATTAGCATTTAAGGAACACATAAGAAATGTAAAATATAAACACACAGATTAAAGTGATATGTTTATCTCTATACACATAATTACAGTTTGTTTCTCATATTTACCTGTATGTAGACTGTGCACTGCTTTTGTGAAAGTAGAATATCATATGGTCAATGCCACATGGTTAATATTTACATTAGAACCTATTCTAAGATTGAACGGAGTATAGTTAAAATTTGAAGATTTTTGAACTTTTCTAATTTTGTGTCAGTTAAATGTAATTAAGAGTTTTTGAAATATTATCTCTATTTAAACAATACTAATTTTAGAAACATTACTTTTTTTATACTTAATGTATTTGTTTACAAAACAAAGTAACTTTAAATGATTTACAATTATTTTATGTTGAAAGTTATGTTATTGATATTTTACGTAATTTCCGTTTAAAACATTTTGAACACATGACCATTCAAACAATATAGTATAACCTATAGTATAATAATAAAGATACTGAAAATGAAGATAATTTGATAAAGTACTATGCCCTTGTTGACAATATAGTGTGAAATATAAACTTCTTCTCTTATTTCAGAACAAAGAGTCAAGGAATAAAAGAATAAAAAAAGAAGGAAAGTGAAAAATAAAGCATCTTAAATGTATAAATCTGAGTACAGTTTTACAAAAATTAAGATAGGTGTTAATTCACTCTAAAGGGGAAGAAAATTGCATGAATTGCACTACATAAAACAAGGTCTAATACTTCCACTCAGAGTTACCCATCCAACAGTCACAACTTTTCATTTTCTCTTTGTATGTAGTTGATCCATTGAAGTATAATAAGTGCATAATTCTTGTATTTACTATTTCCACTTCAATTTACAGCAAAATGTTTCTTTAAAATCTTGATCAAGTAGTTTCTTGTCTCGGATTTAATAGGATGTCCCAAGTAAAGTAAGTGGATCTGGTATTTGCTCACTTCATCTTTTAAGAGGTAGTAGTGATAGAAGTAGTAGTATTTATTTCTCATGCATCAACATACAACAACTTTTAACAAAATAAACACAAATAAAAAAAACATTAATTTTAAATATAACCATTCAGCAATTTCAGAAGGCACTAAATCCAATAAAGATTTATTCCAACTTGATTGGCTCAGCCCCCCAGTCATCAGCAGCCACCTACTGGAATATCCAGGGGAGCAGACTCTGATCCAACTGAAAAACAAAACACAACATTAAAAATAATTTATTCATTCATTACAATGTTAAGTTACTCCATACTAAACCTTCCTTCTTTTTTAATAAAACCCATTTGGCCAAATCTCTATCCTTTAGAGTTGGTTATTCCCTAAAGCCTTATACCCACTAACATCCTGGTTATTGGTGTATAAGGATCCTGTTTAACTAATGCTAGATAACCAGTTCTGTACTGAATTCATCCTCCTTTTGCTATCTGACAATTCTATACCATTTCTCATGCACCTTTCCTAAGTATTTTACACCCATAACCATTTTTGTCCCACCTTGCCTATGTCTTATTTCATTTAGTAAATTTTCCCACTTTCATAATGTGAGCTGTTCCCTGCAAAACTTGGTTTGCTTACATTCTAATATAGAATGCCAGTACTATGTGTGGTTCTTCACACATAGGACATATCCTCTTAGTGTATCTATTTTTTAATTTGCTTAAATATTTTATTCCTGTTCTAAATCATATCAATCCTTCCCTTCCTACCTTATCACAAATTTCAATATATCATTCTTTTCCCGACACATTTTTTAGCGTACTATATAATTTCAGAGATTTTTTGGTGTTAAGATTTGCCCATATTTCCTGTTTTTCAATATCCTCAATTCTTATTGTTATCTCTTTCCAAAATCCTTTACCCAATCTTCCCCCTCATACCATATTAAGCCTATGCCCACTTCTTGTAGATATTTTTGATTTTAGATAACCAAGTTTCTCTCCCCTTAATTTTTCCTCGTGCTACCAAACACTGATTAATGAATATTGTACTTACGAAGCTGTTGACAATGGAGTGGCAATCTAACCTCACTCATATATTCACATTTCTTACACTATACTCCATTCACTTACATAAAAGTAAGATGCGTTTCGGGAGAATCTCTCCCAAAACGCGTCTTACTTTTATGTAAGTGAATGGAGTATAGTGTAAGAAATGTGAATACATGAGACTGATTAATGATATTCTCCTCTTCTAGTCTCCCTACTATATCCATTATTTTAATACTCTTTTTATGACCTTGCTTTTATAGCCCAATCTTTCTAGTTCCATTAGGGCAACCTCATTAGGTGAAGATCTAGGTAAGCCTAGAATAATTCTACAAAATAATCTATTTATCACATTTATCCCTTTCCATCTTTCATCTGACCTCCAAATTCCTATTCCATACATTATTCTGCTCTCCACTATTCAATCATATATTCTCTCTAACTGTTTTACTTGCATATTTGGTATTTTGTTTACACAAGATCTAATTACACTCATGGCTACTTTTCCTTCTGCTACTGCTTTCCTTATTTGATTGCTCCATTTCTCATTGTTAGACAATCTAACACCTAAATAATCAATCTTCTTGACAACTTCAATATCTGTGCCCTCCCACCACCATTTTTCCTGTTTTTTTAATTTGAAACCTTTTTTATCACCATAATTTTATATTTGTTTTTATTTATCTTAAGACCCCATTCTGTACAAAATGGACCTATAGCTTCTAATGATCATTTTAATCCTACACATATTAAAGAGCCTGTTACCAAATCATCTGCAAAGAGCAGACCCGGTATCTCTATGTTATAGTTGGCAAATTTACAATTACCTTTGCTAATTTCTTCTAGAACATCATCAATAAATAGACTGAAGAGAACTGGGCTTAATTTACATCCTTGTCTTAGACCTATATTGTTTGATATTTTTGCTGTAAACCTTCCTCTTTCATATTTAACACAAGATCCGTTTTCCTTACAAATATTCTGAATTATCTTTATAAAATTCTGGCTTACTCTTTTCTTTCTCAGTTTAATCCAAAGTGCTTCTCTAGAGTGTCAAAAGCTTTTTTTCCAAGTCCAGAAACAACAAATAGATTCTATCACTTTTGTTACTAAGATATTTATCGACTAATGTTCTACTTATAAAAATATTGTCAGCTGTTCTTTTACCTTTCCTGAAGTCTGGTTGCAATATTGAAACTTTCTTTTCTCTCTCTCTGCCCATTCTTGTAGCTTTTTTTGCCAACACTCCAGTGAAGACATTCCAATAATTGAAAGTAAATTAGTTCCTCTATCATTTGCTCAGTTCCTAATATCTCCTTTACTTTTATAAATTGGTGTTAGAATTCCCACTCTCCAATTTTTTGGTATTTTTCACTCTTCAAAGATTATGTTCAGTAACTGCCCCATTTAATCTGTTAAGGTCTTTTACCCAAGCTTTTCAACATTCCCCTGGTATTCCATCTATTCCACATACTTTGTTAGGTCTTAACTTTTTAATTTGTACCAAAACTTCACTTGAAGTAATTTTACTATCTACAAGTCTAATTTCCATAGATTATAAATGTTCAAATTATCATCTTTTAAGTATGGAAACAAGGCTCTTGGGATTCATATCTAGCCTTCATACCATAGCTTTTTCATAGAAATGTATCTCTTAACTATCTTCAGTTTCTTCCATAGCAGGACCCTTTTCATTCCTTATAACAATTGGTTTCTTTAAATAATTAGCAATAATCTCAAAATATTATGCATGCCAACCCTTGTCCAATTCTGAAACAGTTCCCAGCTTTTTCTCGCATATATATGTTAACACAATCCTGAGGTTTTAATATCAGATTGCTTCTAAAATTTTTTTTCCAAAACTCCAAATATAGAGTCAGTAGGCAAGAAGAAATGACTTTGCACATCTTTTTAAGCAATAAAATATATAGACTACATTCACATTTCTGTTCTGCCTATTCCAGTCACCCAGAATAGTCTGAAATTTGACACATTGTATTAAAATTTCTCTTTACTTAGAAAATCAGTTAATGTGTAAGCCGTTTTATTACCATGACCAGAATGATTTTCTGTCCAGCAATGAAAGATTAATGCTTTATTTCCTACATCAGTAATGTAAAGAGTATGATAGTTGATGTGCATAGTGGACCTCTACTATAGCAAGTTTAGGTAAAGGCTGTGTCTGCTGCAAATCAAAGCTAAAGAAACATTGATTGTTTTTTTTTTCTTTCAGCATTTTATGAAAGGTCTTTGCTTTCAATTAATGTGCAATAAGTGCAGCTCATAGCTCATCCTTTTTGGTATATGTTTCAGCAATTTGCAGCTCTCAATTTGTTATATGGTGCAATCAGTTTTGTTTTCCCTATGGATGAGCATGCCACTCGTTAGCTGGACAGGTGATTCTTAGTGATTAGTAGGAGAGTAGTGCAAGCAGGCTTGCAACCCCATCCATGGCATGGCAAATAAGTGGGGCTCAGTCATAGAAAAATGCCATGCTGAGTGGAAGTATTACTGATTGTACTGTACCTAATAGCTGCAAACAGCTATTGCTGGTTCACCAAAACCCAGATTAAATTTATTTTAAAAATTTATGAAAAAATTGCTTCTTTACCTTCCCTGAGTCAGTTACGCTAGCATTATACATTTTAGACAATTTGTAGGTCTTGGTGATCTAATGGTAACCATACTTGCATCATAGGCTCAAGGTTATGAGTTTGCTATGCTAACATTATATTGATATATTAAGACAATTTGTTTGTCCTGGCTATCTAGTGATAACTATACTTACATAATACTCAAGGTCATGGGTTCAAACCAAGATTGATGGATATTTAGAGAATAAAAATCACTCAAGGTTGTGGGTTCAACCCCAAAAATCCTAAGTATAGTTTCTTTCAGTTGGGAAGTAAAGTTGTTAGCCCTATGTCTTAGATTTATAGCATGTAAAAGAACCTGAAGCCTGAAAGTAGAGGTCACGAACAAAATTTGTCTTCTGTTTCATGCCGTGAATTGAATGGGATACTAATGACCAGAGATGTTAAGAGTCCTTAAATACAACAAATAAATAAATAAATATTAGACAATTTATTAATAATATAGTAAGCTATTTATGAGGAAATCACTCAAATTTCACTAAAATATTTTCACTTATTTGGAAATGTTTTGAAGGCTATTGTCTTCATCATCAGCATGGTTCCACTATCAGGTTTACAGCATGGTATTAAGATGTCAGATTTTATGAATTTAGTGACAAGGTTACTGTTAATGAATATCATTGTATGATTAGTTGAACTACACACTCTTAAAGCTTCACTTACTTTTTATAAATGTATGGAACCGGTTTCGAGAACATTTGTTCCCATCTTCAGCCATGCTAAGGTTCAACTGAACCTTAGTTGAACCTTAGCATGGCTGAAGATGGGAACAAATGTTCTCGAAACCGGTTCCATACATTTATAAAAAGTAAGTGAAGCTTTAAGAGTGTGTAGTTCAACTAATCATACAATGATATTCATTAATATGATTGGCTTCACTGTGTTTAAGTTCCAATTTTACATTTAAGGTTACTGTTGTTTGGGAGATCAAAATTTGTGGTTCTTTGTAACCATGAATTCCAAAAGGAACTAATACTTTTAAAAGCACTTCAAAAACCATAGTCGATCCTGGTGGTGTTACCATACTTGCCTTCTAAACCCAAAGTCGCAAGTTCAAACCTGGCCAGGATCGATGGATTTTTTCGGGCATAAAAATCGTAAGTATGGCTTCCTTCAGAAGGGTAGTAAAGTCGTAGGTCCCATGTTATACATTTACGGCACAATAAAGAACCTAAAACCTGAAAGAAGAGGCCTCTGAGCAAAATTTGTTGGCCTTTTCACACCCTAAATAGAATGGGACGCTGATGACCTGAGATGTTAAAGAGCGTCCTTAAATAAACAAATAAAAAACCCATAGAATTAACAGTGTCTGAAAATATATTCACATACAAAAACAAGGAAAATTTGGTTAATTTTGATCTCCCATACAACAGTAACCTTATCACTAAGTTCATAGCATCCATAGAGCAACAACTTAATACCATGTTAGAAGCTGACAGTGGAACCAAACTGACGATGAAGGCAGTATCCTTCAAAACATCCAAGTAAGTGGAAAAATTAGTGAAATTTGAGTGATTTCTCAATAAATAACTTACTATATTATACTATATTTCATTGTGAAAATTCCTGCTATTCAAACAATTTATTAATGTTTAGCTCTGAAGTTCACTCTTAAAGACAAATTGCACATCAGTGAGCACAAAATCAAACTATATGAAAATTCATTTTAGCAAAATCACTTAAAAATATTCAGTCTCTTTGCCTGAATATCTAAGAAATATAATTCCTTTAAGCAATTTTAAGAGAATATACCCATATACAGAATAATTTTAATCTGTACATGAATACTGTAAATATTCAGTCAACTAGTCCTATTAACTAGTCAAGTGCCAAGTGCTGCACACTTGCTTGTGTTCTGTCCCATACCACTGTATATGATCAATTAATGAATAAATAAATTAGTGCTATTACTCTTAACAGTATGTCATAATTTTTATATATATTACCAAAATATTATAAATTTGTATTTACTTAATTACATCATATTAGATCATTAATATTGAATATTAAGATGCATTAACAGGAAATTATGTTTAGTTATATATTGTATGTGTCATGTATCATTTGTAATGATCTCATGGAATAGATAAATAAGAAAAAAGGAGAAATTATGTTTAGTTATAATTGTATGTGTCGTGTATCATTTGTAATGATCTCATGGAATAAATAAATAAGAAAAAAGGAGATAAGTTTATTGCTCTTTTGTCTGGAACAACGACTTTCCCTAATCTTTAATTTAAATATAAAGTTTAATACTTTCTTATAATGTATTGCTTTCTTTCAGCATACTGTTTGATTTTATGCATGTTTACTTTTCTTTCTAACATAGGTTTACCTTCTATCAGTGCAATGCCAAAAAATTCTTGAAAAAATTAAGAGAAAAATTGAATTTGTTCATTGTTTACTCTCCCATGATATTTTATTATCAACGAGTTAGTTTGTCTCCTTTCATGAGATATCACCATATAGTAAAATATACACCACTGATGCCAGAAACTCATCTTGTTTCAATTTGTTATTATTGGTACAGCATAGTTTTTTGTGATTCTGGTAAGTTGGTGCAATAAACAAATCTACCCTCTTTATGCACACATGAACACTTGAACTCCAGCATACAAGGATATTTATCTTGATACCTGAAATGTTACTTGAATAATGAAGTTAAAGTAAAAAAAATAAGCAGCCTTGGATGTAACAGTTGTACAAATATTTCATTTAAGTGTTAAACGTTTATAATTTTTTTTTGTTACCTTTTTCTTTTCAATATGCTTTTCTGCCTTTTTCTAGAATGCTCTCCAACTTCTTCACTTTCTTCCATGTTTTATATAATAATAACTAACAAAAATATATGCTATAATACTTGAACACTGCTTAATAGAAGCAAATATCAGAAAACAGATGCAGAAATGCTCCATCCAGCTTAAAAACCAGCTGCAGTAATGAATGACAATATATGAAAGCTGGCATAGAACAGATGGGAATTTTTCTTAAAAAATGGAACTCTGTATCAAAGTGGTTTTTTCATGGTTTGATACAATCTAGGCACTGGACTGACAAAATGTTGCACCAGAGCCTTATGCTAATGCTTGTTTTGATGGTTTAAAAATATTATTTGCTATAATCAAAAACTATAGCATGATATAGCATATTCTACTGAGTATAAATTTGCTTCAAACTAATTTATGATTGCAAGTTACTTATACATTTTGAAACAATGCTCCTCATTACACTGTTCATTAATAGGAAGTAATGTTCATCAATGAAATAATTTTTTGGTACTAGACCTCATAATCTATCAATGTATCTGATGATGGTCTACCTTGAAAGTGTTAAATTCATATCTCTACTCTATATAGGTTCTAACTTAAATTCTTCCTATGGACATTTTTTTTTTTTTTATTTGTAGCTTCTAGCACATTAAGCTACACAAAAAAGTTGCAAGTTATTCCTTTATTTTATTTCATTCACTAAAAGTGCGAGCAATGGCAGAGGCATTGAAAGATGACCTAAAAAGTTTTTTTTTCAAACACTAAGCATATAATTGCAAAAAAGCTACAATGTAACTATAGATCTGAGAAATGAACATTAAATTTACATCACAGTATTGAAAATTAAATATAGAATTATGGATTTTTTTTGTCCATTTACACTTATTGGAGGTAATAATAAATTAGATGGTATTGTATTGTTGTGGGCTAAAGGCTATTTGTAAGCAAAGCAATGCCAGATGCAAAATTAGTTGCAGATATAATAAAATAGTAAAGGAAACTTTTTAAAATTGCATAGATGAAATTATTTAATTATTTATTTCAGTCTTTTATACTAAAAACCAAAGAGTTGATAAACATAATTTCTCTTAAGTCTTTATACCTCTATAGCGAAGAAGTATCAGGTTATAATATAAACTAAACCCACGTAGTCAGATTTGGCTACATTTTTAGGTTAAACTTTATTCAAGAGCAGAAATAATATACCTAACACCAGATCTTATATACAAAGAAAAGCTTGAGCTGCTGTAAATATGGATATGCAAATCTTAAATTCTAGAAATAGCTAGAAATAGACAAGGATCATAAAATAAATATAGAAATGATTGTATGTTATTTATTGGTATAAAAATAGATATAATGCTTAGCATCACCAACAAATACGGGCATAAAGTATATTATTTTATTTGACAAAAAAGATCATATAACAGGCCAAAATAAATTATTTATGGTTTAAAGGCAAATAAAAAATTGTATTAGTCCTCAATTATTAAAGTAAATTATCAAAAGATGTGTTCAAAGCAATGCAGAGCAGAAAAGAAACTATCTTCATTTCTGTGACCTTTCCTCTGTTTAATTTTATTTTAGAACTTTTATACTATTGACTTAATTTTTTGGGATTTAGAAAGTGCAAAATGTAACTCTGTGAGCTATCTGGAGAAATCACAACTGAACTGGAAGCGCCAGCATAAGTTACAAGTTAAATTACTGAACAATTAGGTACATTTAAAATGAAATTATTTAGTTTTTATTCTTTGTTTCATACTGTTATAAAGATATTTATTAAACAGCCACAGACACCATTCTCCAATGCTTTCAGGATGTTGTACCTAATAAAATCATACCATACATTTTTATAGTGAGCTAATGAGGTTGAAGTTTCATTTTAGCAGCAGACTTCAGCAAGCAACTTCACTGAAATGATGGATTTATGCCAGCAAAACTACCTGATCCAGGAGTGGTTAGTTCCTATTTTGGTCAAACTTACCCTGTTAATAGTTTTGAATTGCGGGAATTTTCACAGTGAAATATAGTATAACATAACAAATTATTATTGAGGAAATCACTCAAATTTCACTAATTTAGTTCCACTTACTTGGACATGTTTCAAAGGCGGTTGCCTTCATCGTCAGCATGATCCCAATGTCCGCTTCCCCGCGTGGTATTCAGATGTCGCTCCGTAGATTTTATGAACTTTGTAATAAGGTTACTATTGTTTGGGAGATCAAAATTAATAAATTTTCTTTGTTTTTATTTATGAATATATTTTCCCACACTGTCAGTTCTATTGGTTTTTGAAGAGCTTTTAAGAGTTTTGGTACCTTTTGGAATTCGTGGTTCTTTTGCCAGAAATGGTTTCTATTGCTGATTTTTCCATGTGTTTATATTTTACATGTCCACATGAGATATGTAAAATATAAACACATGGAAAAATCAGCAATAGAAACCATTTCTGGCAAAAGAACCACGAATTCCAAAAGGTACCAAAACTCTTAAAAGCTCTTCAAAAACCAATAGAACTGACAGTGTGGGAAAATATATTCATAAATAAAAACAAAGAAAATTTATTAATTTTGATCTCCCAAACAATAGTAACCTTATTACAAAGTTCATAAAATCTACAGAGCGACATCTGAATACCATGCGGGGAAGCAGACATTGGGATCATGCTGACGATGAAGGCAACCACCTTTGAAACATGTCCAAGTAAGTGGAACTAAATTAGTGAAATTTGAGTGATTTCCTCAATAATAATTTGTTATGTTACCCTGTTAAGATTTTTCTGAAGAAACTCTCAGTTTTGAAAAGAGTGAATGCCATTTAACTTTCAATCCTTTCTAAACAGAGTGGGAATAAAGAAAAGAAAAAAAGAAGTTCAGCAAATCTCAATTGTCCATGAGCTTATGACATAGTTTCTACTAAAACTATGTTTTTAAGGCTTTAGCATCACTTTTAATTTACAACTTTATTTTATGAAATATTTTATTCTGTCATTACAAATTCCTTTAGTTTCGGATATACACTTAAAGTTTCAGAAATGTAATTATTTTGTTCCCAGATTTAGTTTCCTGCTCTGTTCTGCAATATTTTTGTAGGATGTTAAATGAAAATGGAAGTAAGTTAAGTATGTTAAGTTTCATTCAGTAGAAATTCTTTTTTACTTTCTGAAAAATTTGTAGCTTGACTGCTTTTGTACAACTCCAGTTAATTCTGCATAGATACTGGCAACTATTTTAACTGGGACTGCCTCAAAAAATTACATTTATTCTTATTTTAAGTAGATATATCTTGTTAACCTTGTTGGAAAATGGTAATCAAAATAAAAGCTAGGTATGGGTGGATGAAATCAAATACACAATTTAAGGATGGGCAAAGTATTTTAATTTGCTAAAAATAATATATAACTGTTTAAGCATTTAAGTGCATTTCTGAGTTAAAAATTAATGCAGCCTATGATTAAAAAAGAAAGGTTTGAAATACAATGTATCATTAATAGTTAACAATTGAAAAAATAAAAGTAGCATACATCAACATTTATAATGCCAAAGAAAATGAAAATTACTGTTGAAAATGCTTTAAATGTTATTGCTTATTGTTTATGAATTCCACTCATTAGTCCAGAAGCTGTAACTGAACTTCAGCTGTTAGGCCACAATTCAAAACTAACTTGGCCTCAAGTTCATTTGATTCTTCAGTGAGTGAAGCATTTGAAAAGGTAACATGCATCTGAACAGTCTTGTGTTACAAGGGTGATCTAGGTGTCACAAAAGTACATTTATGCTTGTAAAAATTACAACAATAGCAATAGCTTCAATAAACAATACAGTATACAACTAAGGTATACATTTTATTGATGATGTCTGGCCAAGGGGTGAAAGACATCTTTAAAAACAATTAGATTAATTATATACATATGCAACAATAGGCAACATTACATGCTATCACTAACAAGGGTGACCGCAATTATGCTTCCCAATTTGGTAAATTGGAAAATGGGGAACAATTTCACACTTCAGTTCATCTGAAACAATGTGTACCCAAGCATTTCTCACATCTTATGATTCTCATTTGTGACAAAGGCAAAGCAATTTAACAGCTTATTAAGCTTTGAGCTTACCCTAGGAATGAGGTGCCAAAACTAGGTAGCCATAAGTTATCACTGCCGGTGGAAATTATATTTCTGCCTTGCAGTAGCCCAGACATTCACACTCAAGGAAAATACAGGGTTTTAAAGAGACAGAATTAGTGAAGATAGGTCACAAAAAGAATTGGGTTGGTACAGGATGGAAATAACCTTAATTCACCTCCATAATGACTATCATCATTGTGGAACTAGCTCATATGCACTCATGAATGGGAACAGGTCTAAGAACTGGAAGTCTTGCATGCAGTCAACCCATGATGCAATCACAATGTTCCTCTCATCCGTTGGCCAGGCATCAGTGCTGTTGGCTAATTTATTTACTTCCCATCTTTTTTCCAGCTTTTATTCACTCAACATTGAAAAATATCTTTGATGGTGGTTGAACACCAATGTGCACTGAAACATCTCCACATCACTGCCCTCAAAGGAGGGCCCAGGATCCTGAATAAATAATGTGTGGACTTTGATAGGTCCTGGACATACATACTTTTGCCTTATGCTCCATTTTACATTCCATAATTATTATTTTGTATGTCAAGAATGAGGACAACAGCTTGTCAACAGCAACTAATGGTATGAAAAATTAGTTGCAGTTAGTTTGTATCTTCTGTTTTTAACAACAATAGATGCTTAGTGTGTTACCCTTACAAGCAGTGTGTGACTCATTGTTTCAGTCACAGTTTCATAACAGTGGTTGTGACCTTTTTTCATTTGACACTCCCTTATGGATTTGTACTTGTTTCCTTTAATCCACAATCACAATGTTACAGCAATAAGTATCATTTTGGAATAGTGGTAAACCTAAACTTCATTGAAATTATCTGTTTCTTTCCAGAGGCAATGAATGTCTTCCTGCCATACTTACCATAACACTTCATTTTGAAGTAATAGCCTGCTTAAAAGCATTATAACAAATTGTGTACAAAAGAGGCAGCAAGTACATTTCCCTTTAAGTATTTCATAAAATTGGTAAATCTAATACAATGTTGAGCTAGAATGCATATACTAAAATTTGTAAAGAGAGTCTGAATTAATTTCTTATAGATTTGCAAACAAAAGTATTAATGTGTTCCTATCATTCAGGCATCAACAACTCTACCTCTACATTAGGGTCATAGCTAGGAGAGGAGGAAATCATCATGGAAATTAATTTCCTTCCTATTCTGCAATCTAATAGAATTTAATATTTTCCTCTCTCATTTTCAAAATAATTTAATTCTGTATTATTTAGCTGTAAGCCAGCATTTTCTCCATATTTTTTGTAAATTTAAATTTATGTTAGTAACTAAGATAGCTGATTAACCTTTTTAAAACCAATTTTCAATTTCTCCCTCCACTCTCCCATTCCCTAAAAAGTAAACAAAATCCTAGCAATGGTCCTGCTTTTTGTGTTTGTAAACTGCAAGAAAAAGATGAAAGAATTCATTAATTGCATAGGTAGTAAAAATGTATGAAAAAATAAGGTATTCCAAATAGCTGTATGTAGCACAAAATTGCCTTAATTTGAAAAAAATATCTGTAAATAAAAGTGTAGAAACTAGTAGTTATTATTGATTATAGCTATTTTTAAGAGCAATGCAAAGATGTTAAGGACAATAAATAATGCATACTGAATTAACATCATTTTATTGATAAACAAGCAAACCAATAATAGCAACAGTTATACTTGAAATTTGCAATTTAGGAATGCTGTCCTTACATAACATTAAGAAACTGCTACTGATACCCATTTGCAATATGCAAACTGTTTCACACTCTGCTATAAAAATAAATCCAGATTCTTCTAACAGAATTGATTGAAGTTCAGGACATTGAGCAACTAATTATTTTAGTCAATCTGTGTTGGAGAATCCTTATAGGTAATTACATGCTCTTGCTGCCTCTTATGTTTTATTAGAAGAAGATTGATATCTTTTATCATAGAAGTTCTTAATTGTACCCTTGGCTAATGCATTGACTTCCAGAATGCGTCCATTAAAATACAGGATCTTGCAAGTAGCATATATAATATTTTGATATGCAATTAGTCATGCAGTATCTCTGAATATGTACAAAATATGATTTCTTATAATATTTCAAAACATTAATTTTTTTAAGATTTCTATTTTGCACATTATGGGTCTAAAAGTACACATCAACATAACACAAAAACATCATTCTGTCCAAAGTAATTCTCTATTTGCAGTTTATCATAACTAATTTTTGTCAATAAGTTCTGACGAAAGATTTGCAAATTGTTGTCTAACAATTTGTTCATTAAACTAGTAATTTTTAGAATTTGTTCCCTCCCACATCAGGTTGAAATTTTCAAAAATTATGTTAGAAGGAATAATTAATTTATTGTAATTCCATTGAGAAAGTGAGCAATACAAACTGGCCAAATATTCAGATATCTTTCTAACAAAACTAGCTGCTCTTTACATTGTCTATATTACTGCTCATAATGTAGATATAATTTACAATGATGATTGAGAATCCTAAAAATAAAAAAAAGTGTATACTTGGATACAGGACATTATAATTTGCTCAAATGCTGGTACCAAAACTAGAATGTAGTTTTATATAGAATGTTTGCAGCTATTAGAAGGAACTATCAACATGAGTATATCTCTTGATTCTGCGGAAAAGAAAAAAAGAAAAAAGAAAAAAAAAAACCTTTATATTAAAATGTAAATTGGAACTTGCACAGTGAAGCCAATCATATAATTGATATTATTGTATGATTTAGTTGAACTACAAACTCTTAATGCTTCACTTACTTGTCAAAATGCATAGAACCGGTTTTGAGAATATTTGGTTCTATACATTATGACAAGTAAGTGAAGCATTAAGAGTGTGTAGTTCATCTAAATCATACAATAATATCAATTATATATTTATATATATAAACTTGCTTACCTAGAAGGGTTTGGTAATTCAGAACGAATAGGTACAGCTTTAGTAATATGTTCAATAGTATGTACTAAAGTAGTAAATTCCTGAACACACAGCCAGCTAATATTTCTTTATTTTTTAAATTTAATGACAGCAATTATCTGCTTAACATATATAAAATCAAATTAACAAATAAATAAATTTTGATTTTTATTATTTCTACTCTCTGTTTATTTACAATTAAAACTACTATTTTGAAAGGTAAAATGTTCATATGAGTCCGTAGTGAGTTCAATAAAACTCTAGGTGGACCAGAACTGTTTCATATCTCGTGTATTGATGAAAAACTGTAAATAAAATTCTAAACTATATAGAAGGAGCTTGTACTCGATGCATTCATAGCTCATTTTGATTTTTGAATGTGAACCAGACCTCAATATAACTGTTTATATTATAATTATTTGCTATTTTTGAAAGTTTTAGTGAGCACAAGCTAATATTGACCATAAAATATTATGCAATTAGCATTTCATAAATAATATCAAAATTAGAAAAGAGACCATGAATGATTTATTTCTAGATAAACCTTGGAAACATAGATTTAATTAGTTTTGTTAAATGTATTAGACATTTCAGGTTTTATGAATATGTATGAAAAGATTTTTCTCTCCCCCATTTATATACTTTATATTAGTTATATATGTGCATATACATCTTTTTGGCCTTTTAGATAACGAGAACACATTGCAAGAAGATCTAATATAAGCACTCTTGCCTCTGATACCTAGTGTTATGCAACTATCTCATCCAAATTCATTTGTGCCTCACATCTAATTTCAATTGTGCCTCACAAAGAACCCTTTAAATTTATGCTTTTCATTAAGATAGTGGGATCTAATCACAATTAGATCATGTTGTGACTGGCATTGTTTGGCACAATGAGAAATGACTATTTGGATATGTGATAAAAAATAGCAACTACATCAAACACCCTGACATCTTGCCACTCTGGATAACAATATACTAATGCATCAACTTCTCATTTATTGTTGTACATACCAAAATAGATGCATTACTTTTTTCTTTATATGCAACTAATAATTTAACAATAAAATTTCTCTGACAAATATCTTTTTTATAGTTATCATTGTTTCAAATATTTTAGGTTAGTTAATAATCTAGCAAAGCTTGAAGCAGATACAAAGGACAGGAACATTATTCTATATTGACAATGAGTGCCAAATATTAATTTTAAATTTTGATGGGCCTTACTTAAAATACATCTTATGATAATTATGAAAAATAAGTAATCTTTGTTGACTGAACAGCCACCCTGTGAACCTTAACATTTGCATTATTGTCCTTGGCTCAGTCATTATATAAAAAAATAGCTGTCACTTCTTTTTTTTTTAGAAATAGTGTAAAGTGAATGAAAACCACTGTTATGATGAGTGACATATCATATTAATGCATCACACAGTGCACAGCATGTGGGTGAACACACATTATCACTTATCACTTAGTTTTTTTTTAAAGAATGTCTGTAGAACAACTGGAAAGCGAGCAGCAACATTTGCCCTTACAAGGAAATTTCTAAAGTTTGGTGAAACTTAACAGGCAATATAAAAATAACCAACTTGTATTTTCAGTGATTAATGATTAAAATATAAAGAAATAATATTATATAGTTTGGCAGATGTGGGAAGATTTTCATTCAGCAGCTACCAATCTGGATCACAGCTAAAAGTTCCTTCTATAAGGAATAGTTGTGGCTCGAACAAGTCGGCACACTTTTAAAAACTACTTGATCACTTCTTTCTCCACCAATCATTTGCTTAAATTACAACAACGATGAGCACTTTTGGTAAAAAATATCAGCACTACATCTGAACTCTACTCCAAAAGAAATATCATTACAATACTTGAAACAAAAATTTGTCACCAGCATGCTACGCAGGATGCCTACCTTGTTATACATTACTGTAGTTACTCTTGAAATCTATTACAACTAAATCATTTTTGCATGGTAAAAATGATCTTGCTAATTCAGTTCAGTTTACAAAGAATGCACTACAAGAAGCTGCAGTCTTCATATAAATAAACAAAGAATATCTACAAGAAGTCTGGTGAGATAAACATGACAAGAAATTAGAGCATATATGTCCAAGCAACTGAAACCAAGAGAATATTCAAAATACATAGCAATAAGAAAAAGTTTTGTGGTTCATTGTAATCACAATTTGCAGAGCTCAAAGTTAACCCCTGTATGAAAAAGCCACTTCTGAATTTTATAATAAACATTCGCCTGTTTGAAAATAGCTATGAACAAATATAGAACCTTCTCAACAAGAACTCTGTGTACACTATACGTAAATAATGGTCCTGCCATTTATGTTTTGTATATATATATTTTTATATGTTTATAATCATTTTACATTTAGGCCTATTTAATTACCTAGATGTGTAAACTAATAAAATACTCTATAATTACACCATATTTACGTGACTGGGTGTAAAAACACAGCTCCCTATTGACGTTATTGAGCACCCTAATTTAAAGCTATCTTATTTTGTATTCTAATATTGCACAATTTCTAGCTTTCTCTTGGACAAAAGTCTGTCACACACACTATTAACGAAAACAACATGATGTAATGATGCTGGATCTTTTCTTATTGTTGAGCACCAAAGATAAAACAAATTTCTTTGTTTTTAAACATATTTGTGTCAAATAACAACAGTAGTGCTCCCCATCCAGTCCAGTCATATGGCTACACGCAGAAGACACACGAGATCCAACAAATTCCAATTGCGAATATTTGCACTGATTCATCATCAAAAAACGTGGACTTCGGCATATTTTATTTGTATACAAAATCGATTTACCAAAATGTATAGTGTAGTATTTCTCACTTTAGCAGCAGCAGCAACAACAACAAACAACATGCACTGTTCAATGGTGTCATTGGAAAGCCGTGTCTTTGTGAAAAGTGTCGGACTTGTGGAACATGGGCCGGCTCGTGCGATTCATGGGCAGCTGTTCCTGGGACGCAAAGTTGTTTTCTGACTTGGGCCTTGGCAGGTTGAGCCTATGCAAGGTCTTGCCAAGCTCATGGAGGTTGCGCCCCAGTTCGTGAATACTCTTATCACTGGACTGGTTACCCATCGATTCTTCTGAGGTGTTCACCTGTTCTGCCTGCTCAGCCAGAGCATTAACAACTGCATTGATGGTCTTGCTCTCACTGCCCATGTCCTCTTCTCGGTGCGATACCAGGTTCGGGTTCTTCCCGATCTTGTTCAGTCTGGAACAGTACCAACAGGCAATCCTATTGAGAAGTCTTAGCAGGATCTTGGAAGATCCAGGCCAGGCACGCAATGTTACTTGCGTAACCTCATTTGACAAGATCCATAAAAATCCACAGAGACCTTTTTCGGATTTTGTCAGAATGTACCCAGATTTTACCAAGACCTTCTTGTAATCTCATGACCAAGCTCTGAGCTTGTTTATAAGTTTATAATAATATTTAAATTAGCAGGGCAAACTTAGCCTTCTGTCTGGTAAAGGAACCTTAGTGTGTTTTTTCAACATGTTTAAAGCAATGGGCATACTGATTGTTAAAGTGTAGATGGCATGTTCATATCATATTATTGGCACTGTTCATATTGCTTTTCTAATTTATATTCCCTACATTATTATTTCCTATACCATTGTTTATGGTTTTTCCAATTTTAATATTTTTGTATTTTCACATGCATATTTTTTACGTGTATGCATACTATTATGAATGCTATTTTCCTGATTGTTTAAGTTATTACTTTAAAAAAAAAATATATATATATATATATATATATCCCAGTGTATATTAATATCACTATTATTGAAATTTATTAATGTAGTTAACTTACAGTTTATAAGATGTTTGGTATTTCTGAATGAAATAATATATATACTCTCTTTTAGATTTAGTGCACTTAGTCGTTTAATTCATATTATAAACAATTGAACTTCATAGTGCACTAATTTTTATGAAGTGCTTTTTATTTTATGTTCTGTTTTTGAATTTGTATGGCTAGTATAGAATAGTAGTTACAGATTTTAAATAATATAAACTATTTCTTTTATAAAGTTAAAATCAATAACAGTATATATATATAATAAAATTTATCATTTAGCACATGAGTGAGTGTAGCATAAGCCTTCTTTACAACTTAGCTTCAAATTCAAGGCTTATAAATCTTGTGTAACTTTATAAATTGAAGAACTGAAAATTTTATTCTAGTGTGGCTTTAGCTCTTTTGATAACATCAATTCAAGAGAATTGTTCATAATATGATAAAGTAAAAACCAAGTGATTAAGGAGCTATTTTGATAATGCTGATGTTCACAATCTCCTCAGTATGTACCAATTATATTGTGCAGTCTGATATACTGTTGTTTTATTTTAGGTTATGCTGAAGAAGGAACTGTTATTTTTAAGTCTACCGAAGAAACAACTTAAAATTCAGCTCTTGCCATTGAAATATGTCAATAATAAACTTCATAGAATGGCAAATAAATGCTTACCCTTGCAACATCTTCTGCAGTAAACAGCTGGTGTTTCAGTAATATATATATGAGAGATTTACAAATTTAAAATATTGTTTGGAATTTTGCATCTGTTCCTACTGTGCAACTCTTAGAGAGAGCTTGTGTATCTCATACATTTAAACTATCATATTTTAATTATGTTTAAGTTAAATGAAGACTGCACAGTTTATTGAGTTGATGTTTCTCTTGTTAGCTGTTTGTAAACTAGAGAGTGTTATCAATAAAATTTCCTTCTTTCTGTTTATTTTCATAGTAATTTGTAAAATCGTTCTTTTTAGAGGGTTTTTGTTTCCAGTCTAATTTATCAGCTGCTCTGGGATGAAATCAAATGAAATGAATCATTTTGGAAAATATTAGCCTGTATTTTCTTGATGCCTAAGTTATTTGCATTCATTCTCTCAAATGGAAAATAGGCCAAAAACTCGTACTCATATATTCTGTTAAAAAAACACTTATTATCTATAGAATATAAAAAGTGATTATTTGCTGTCCAAGACACAATGGTGAGCTCACTGGTGTTTCACCATATAAAAGGCATAATTAGCATATACCTACAACTTAAAAGACGCATTTATTCCTTTTATATACAAATGAGTCAGTATTAGGTGACACTAAAACTTCACTAACTGATTAATTCTTCAGAACATGTTTCAAGAGCATTCACTCTCATCTTCAGCTGGGGGCTGACTTTACAATTCAAATGTAACATTATAATTTATTCCTTTGTTGAATTTAATTGTGTGCCATCTCACAATCATTTTCAAATCTGGAGTATCAAACATGTCAGGTAATTCATGCTGTTTTAATATTTTTATCTTAAAAAACACATTTTGTGATTTTCTTTCTTTTTATGGTAACATATGTTTATTTTTCCTCATAGAGCTGACTGTTACTTTTATATTTCTGTTCATATATCAGTTTCATTTTGCTTGATGTCTAGGCTGTGCTAATATATTTTATGCTGTTTCAATATCCTTTTTGTTTGTTTGTTTGTCTGTTTCTATCTTTTCTTTCAGATCTCTTCAGAGAGAACAGAAACTTCAGTTTCTGCAATATTTTTCAGCTATTTACATATGTAAGCTATATGGATTCCATAGTTCATGTATAGTTCAGCTTTAATATATTACCATTACTTTTGAGAAACTTGCTTCATATCCTACACTATAATACTATTTCAGTTTCTTTATAGCATGCCTATTATTATTATTATTATTATTATTATTATTATTATTATTATTATTATTATTATTATTATTATTATTATTATTACTACTACTACTACTACTACTTGTATTTAACTTCTGCTTTTTTAAATTAAAGCATATTTCCTGTGTTAAACACTAAGTTTTTGCAGATCACATTTATGTTTGTTTAAAGCTATATTTCTAATCTTCTTTAGAATGATTTATTTAATAATTATTAATAATTTATTATATCTTGATTCTGATAGTAGTTACAAAAAAAATTGTACCTTTTATTAGTAAGTATTAACACCAAATTATTGTTCCCTTTTTAAATGTTTAGGTATTTTGTTAATTATTAGAGAAGATGATCAGAGCATGAGTCATTGCGATTCCAATTCTGCATATATAAAACAAATATATATGTATATATTGCTGACAACAGAAATTTAAAAATCATGAAATTATTGTCCTAGAGTAATGAAACTTACTGCTGCTGTTATATTTATTCCATAACACCAATGATGATAAAATCTACTGCTTTGTACATAGGAGGATGCAACAGAAAAGGTTGTAAAGGTGAAATAGTGGTATTTTTTCTGTGAAATTGAAAAATAAATTAGGTAAATAAATATACCTAAATTCTAGAAATGTTAATTGGAACTTGTACAGTGTATGATTGAATTGAACTACACACTTTCATTGCTCCACTTACTTGTTTATAATATGTAGTGTTAGTTTAACCAACACATTATTTGCATCTTCAACTCGTCCCTCATAGAATAGCTGAGGTTGCAATCAATGGGTTCGTGAAACTAGTACTACATATCATAAACAAGTAAGTGGAGCAAAAAGAGTGTGCACTTCCACTCAATCATAAAGTGATCTTAATTATAGCTAAATTCCACTTGGTAATTGAAACGTGCCAAATGGGAAATACCTACGTTCTAGGATGGAATGATGGGTACCAAGTAAGTAGTAATTAGTAAGTATAACATGCTACAAAGTAATGGTTTGCTGACAATGAACTGAGTATTTACTGAAGGAAATAAGAGGGTAAAGATCATATAGAGGTTTTTCTTTCTGAGACTTTTTTGTTATAATGAACATAAAAGCATCAAAATGAAAATAAATGTCTCTGTTGTCCATAAAAATGTATATATCAGCCTGTTGCAAGTGTGAATTAACTAGCAAATATGAGATAAAATCACCACTCTTTCAGTTTAAAATTGTAATGAGCAAAAGAAACCTATGTTTCAACTTACAAATGGCTTGACTTTTCTCTTTTCTCTTGAGACTTTGAGGGTCTGTTTGTACAGATATTATTACTGTAATATTTCTGTTTCATTATGCATAACTGTTGTAAATAACTGTTCATTATGTGATATATTTAATGGGAGTGTTTGCAGAGCTGACCTTTTAAGTTTAGAAAGTTCAACTAAATCAAAGACTTGTGAATAAGTAGAAGATGCTATTAGAAATTCTCACAGGAAACATGTGCTTTTCTTTACTGATTTTGAAGATTTTCACGGCTACAATGAGCCATAATTACTGTGGTGCAATATAATTGTACTCCACAGATTTTTATCATGTCAAAATATCTTTCCAATGAATTTGGAAGAATGTAAGAAGAATGTTATGTGGTAAAATTGATGCAGAGTTGCATCAAACCATAAAAAATCACAAATATGCAAAATAATGTTTTGTCAGACTGTTTACAGGTATTTTAGAATATTAGAAAGTTAGATAGCTTTAGAAGTTTTAATTTATGCATATAAATCACCAATATTCATGAATTATACCATAAAGTCTTCAAACTAGGAGAAGCTATGAAAACTTAAGAGCATCACAAAAGTTAATAGTGTAATATGCATAAAAGTTTGGCAAGATAATATAATAAATGAAAATAATTGTTGAAAAAGTAGTATAATGAGACTAGATGATATAGAGAGATAATAGAAAGAATACTTTCAAAGAGAATAGGTGTTACCTGAGCTTATTTTAGTCCTAAAAGATATAGGGGTAAAGAAGGAAACATTAATAATCAAAGTAATAGAGATAGAAAGAAAGTAATCTGGTTTACAAAGGAAACCAGTTAGGTAACTATTAGCCTAAGAGCCTACAGAATTTGCTTATTTTTCTAGAGAGAATTTTCTATTCATATAGTGTTTAATTATAAAAATGCAGAATAGTACGGACAATAATTTATTTTTTGGAAATTGAAAATTGAATAGAAACATGAACTTAATAAAACATTTTTTTTTCCCTTAAATGTAAATTGGAAATTGCACAGTGAAGCCAATCATATTAATTGATATCATTGTATGATTCAGTTGAACTACACACTCTTAAAGCTTCACTTACTTTTCATAAATGTATGGAACTGGTTTCGAGAACATTTTGTTCCCATCTTCAGCCATGCTAAAGTTCAACTGAACTTTGAAGTTGAAGTTGAACTTTAGCATGGCTGAAGATGGGAACAAATGTTCTCGAAACCAGTTTCATACATTTATGAAAAGTAAGTGAAGCTTTAAGAGTGTGTAGTTCAACTGAATCATACAATGATATCAATTAATAAAACATCTTTATCATGTTAGGGAAATTTCTATACAGAGTAAGGTGGAAAGAAATAGGGGCCTCAAAAAGAGAGACCATAATCAAGGTATAGTTTAAGGCACTCTTTATAGGCATCAGTGTAATATATTTTATTTAATTTAATTTTATAATTAGAATTAAGTAACTAGTATACAGATTTAGAAATGGGAGCTAAACTTGGTCATAATTGTGAAATACTTTAGGAGCAACATTAACTTTGTAGCATTAATAAATAAATAAATAATCAAATAATCAAATACACTGAAGAAAATTAACAGAAAATTTCTCATGGATGGGAGGTGTGCAGTTTAACTTCTGCTAGGGCCTTCTTTCCTAACTGAGGTTTCTTACAGTTTTCCTCAGTCCTCATCAGAGGCAAATGTTGGGAAGGTACCCCATTAGGACTTTCTAAAAATTCCTTCTCTAGTTTATCATTTAGTTCATGTACCATCTTTGTTCTTCACTTGTGATGCCATAATAATAAAAACAAGCATTAAACCCTATTAAAGAAATAAAAGCAAACAAATTATCGCATTTATTCCCATAAAAATTAAAATATAACAACTGAAATAATGAACTAGATGTTTTATTTCACTTGGCCTAATTTATTCTGGCCATAAAACCTATTAGATAAGTCATTCTTATTTTACTCTAATAGTGGAAAAGTTTGAAAAATATTTCCATTATCCAGTTAATTAATGTTATTTCAAAATGAAACACCCTTTTATCCACAGCTTATTTTATAAATCTTTTTGTTTTTAAATAATGTTTAATGTCCATTTTCACTACTGAGGCATCACAGTGGTGGAAAATGTTAATACATGAAGTGAAATGATAAATTAGGAAAATAATTAGTTTTTTGTATCGGGGATTTTCACAGTTAAATATATTATAATTTGTCACATTAGGAAAATAATTTTGGGAAGGAAGTGTTCCAGGCCCTTGGCAGTTACCACTGTAAGGATGGGAAAACCTGAATCAAGGAGGTTCTGACAGGATTTGAACCGCAGACCTCCTGTTCATGAGTTCATGCCTTAGAAACTTGGGACATTAGTATTGGTGCTGCAAGCCTCTGCTCTGTACTATTTAAAAATGTGCATTAACAATAAAATTAGTTTGAATGATTTGGAATTCAAAGAAACTGCAGCATGTTTGTGCAAACTGTTCAAATTTGGTATTTTTTTTTTGTTTAATTTTTTATTTTTCCCAAGATTGAATACTAAGTAGGTTGGCATAAGGAAGGTAGTGGAGATTGGAAAATAAAACAGACAGCAAAGGATATAGGCTGGTACAAAACTCAGAATCTTGCAAAGCAGTGAAGAAGATGAAGACCATAGATCAGATGATAACAACAAACACCACCACCAACCAATAACAACAATAGCTCTCTACAACATGCTATGCTAATTCACAGCTGATAACAACAAAACTAAGTCATGTTTATAACAAGCAGGGAAACAATTTGTATTACCATGTTTCACTTGTAGTAAGTTTCATTACAGCAGTTCAACATTTTCATGAATGTTTAAGTTTCACTTATCAACAATTATTTATACAAAACATCAATACAACACATACACTGCTACCAACACAGCATGCACATTGTCAAAATGTGCTTCATTTCTCTAGGAGTTAGTGAAGAGGACCTGAGACTCTAAGTACAGAATTTGATTGAAAGAAATTGGGCCGCATTTATTTTGTATTTTTAATCTTCAGAATTAGCATGTAATTTTTGAAATAATAATGGGAATGCTCTGATTTTCTTCACTTTTTAGCTCAGGCACAGGTTTATAAATGACAAGCACCTAGCTATATATATATATCCAGGCTTTCAGGATTTGAGTTCATTAAATACTTCCATTACCACTTCTTCACATGATTCATCAGCTATATTCAAGCTAATTTTAAGATGTTTTATTTTCGTGCAATAGAATTTTGTCAATTGCCAGAATAGAAAACATCTCAAGAAGATTGTACCTGATTATAGTTGTTAAATCATAGCTGAAAAGCCAAATGCCGAAGGACCAATGTGACTCAATCTTGAAAGTTAAAATGTCACAACAACGATCGCCATAACAATGAACAATGCCATCTCACCTGATATGTGGGTGTGTGTGTTTATGTTTAAAAGGTTCCTTTATATTTGACAGAAGAGCAATGAATGCTCCCGCAAATTACCTTTCTGCAGCAACGCTCTCCATCGTGCGACGCATCAGTGGATATTGGTCTAGCACCACATTGAAGTGTTCCACTGAGAGTGAGAAGAGATTGCAGTAAGTTTCAGCTCTAACGCTGGCAACTCGGCGAGCATTTGTCAATAAGCATATCTCACCAAAGTAGGAGCCATCACTGAGACTTGTGGCCACTTCACCATTGGCCATTACGATATCCACAATACCTTCCTGAATGAAGTACATTTTAGTACCTATTGTGCCTTCCTTAATGATGATGTCTCCTGCAAACACATTACACATATTAGCAAACGATTATCTTTTGAAATCATTCATAAATAGAGACAACAAAATTATATGCACTGTATGCTTTAAGTCAATGTGTGAAACATTAAAATGTTATAATTGTAATTTGAATAACTAAACTTTTATATATAGTGATCTGGAAATCCAATGAGCAATCACCAGTGTGTGAGATGGAAGTAATAAAGGAATACTTATATGCACAATTCTTTTAGTTTGTGGTGATTTTAGTAGGAGAAAAGAGTTCACAGTTTAGGACATAGGAGAACACTTATCAAGGAGAAAATTAATTTTTTGAGAATAATGGTTTAATATAAATAGTGTGGGGTAGAATAAGGTAAGGAAATGCACTTTTGTGTATCTGGATATTGTTATGGGTTATGCTAGTATAATCTTGATATTAAGCAATTTTATTTTCTACTTGTGTTTTACACCTGTTTTTACTATTGACAGACAGTGGGCACTGATGGCACACAAGATAAACAATAAATTGGAAAAATATTTTTTTTGGGAAGGCCTAAATTTATTGTAGCTCTCTGGTACTTGTCATTGATGAAGACTGGGGAAAACCTAGATAAACTTCAGTCAGAGTGGACAATCTTGGTAAGAACTGAACTGCAGACCTCCCATTCATGAGTCTGTGTTTTAGCAACCATGGTAACATATGAAGCAATAATTTTAACTGTATGATATTGAATGTGGAAAGTAATAGTTCTCATTTTATGTAAATTATTGATATGACATTCAATCCGAGCCACAGAGTAGTAAAAATAATCTTAATAGCAAGGTTATTACAAAATACTTGGAATTATTAATTTGGAAAGAGTATGGAATAGTAAAATTTATTAGAGTTTTATAATTTATTGAATTCCATAATGATCAGATCATCTGTATGGTATTATGAATCTGAAAATTGCAGTATGTAAGTATTAATGTTTGAAAGAGTAATCAGTTTTTTCCATTTTATCAATTTGATACAGTATATATAAATATATTAATGGTGATAAATATAAACAAATATAAACAGTAAAAGTAATTTAAAGATTAAATAAATGACATCAATGTAATGGATTAAGGAAGTAGATATGAGAATTTATGTCTGTAAATTTGTGACTATATCATTTAAAATATCTATGCAAATAGATATTTACAATTTTTTAAGTATTTTACAATTTATTACAGTTTTTAAGATATTTCTAGTTTAAAATTTGTTTTGAGCCCATTATAGAGTAAAAATTCTCTCTTATTGAAAAAATAAATTTCAAAATATCATATAGGGCTGTTGTTCAAATAATTAAGTGGTGATGATGATTATTGTTTAAGGCAGCAAAATAATTAAGTGGAATATTATACCTATACATGACGACCAATGTAGAGAATGGTTTTGTTATATATGCTAGATAATAAGGAAATTCTTTTTCCTTGTGTTATGTGAATATAATTCATGATAAATACTGAAATTAAATTAATTTTGGATGATAAAGAAAATTAGGGAAAAGAAATAGTATAAAGTACAGTTTAATAAGGAGAGTACAGACATGAGAAGGCTGGTAAAGAGGTAATAGAACTAATAGGGAAAGAGAGAGAAAGAGGAGTGGGAAAGAAGAGTAAATAAGAATAGTGGGAATGAGAGAATCTACAGCATGTTTTCAGAGATTTTTTTTTAATAGCATTTAACAACTGTTTTTACTGCTGAAGTATTACAGGCAGTGGACACTGGAGATACATGAGATGAAATGATAAATTTGGGAATATCTGGTTTAAAGGAAGAAAATGTTCCAGGCCTAAGTTTAAGATATCTCCCTGGCATTTGTCATGCATGAGGACTGAGGAAAATCTGGAAAAAACTTCAATCAGGGAAGATGGCCCAGGAGGGAATGGAACCCAGATTCCTGCTTACGAGTCCATGCCTTAACATTATTGAAAGAGAAATGAAGTACTTGATATTAAATCAGAGAGAGCACAGCAGGCTTGGGAGATTCTTACTAAGTGAACAACAGATGGTTAGAAGTTAATTGCCAAGCTATAGAATGGATAAATTATATGACTATGATAAATTATATGGTTAAAAATGGATAGTTTATCAGGAAATCCTTTATTTACTTTATTTGAGCAGATTGATAAGTCTGGTAAATTTCAAAAAATGGTGGGAATGTTTGTTAAGTGACATTATGGTTGGTAATGGCTTTGTTCAAATTTTTAAATAGATGCAATGCGCAATTCTTTTATGGCAGCTATCTCAAGTAATCAGTATAACACGTTTAGTAGAAATGGATAAAGACGAGTATTGTGCACTGATAAAACATTTTTATTTAAAATGTAGACTGCGAGGAAGTTTATGGGGACTCTGCACCATAATGCAAGACTATTCATTACTGGATAAATTAATTTAAATGTGGCCATAAAAACACTGCAGATGCTGCACATTCCGAATTCTTGATTGAAGTTTCTTTTAAAATTAATGGTACTGTTTCGATAAAATTAATGGTACTGTGATAGAAGACCATTGCATTAAGATTGTGAGATTACTGAGACGGTAGGCATCTCATATGAATGAGTACATAATATCCTACATGAAGTTCAGTATAATTGGCATAATACGTTCAGAAATGGATAAAGACGAGTATCGTGTACTGATAAAAACTTTTTATTTAAAAAAATGAACTGTGACCCGGGAACAAACTGAACTGAGGGAAGTTTATGCGGACTCTGCACCACAACGCAAGATCATTTATTGCTGGATAAATTAATTTAAATGTGGCTGTACGAACACTGCACATGCTGCATGTTCCGAATTCTTGATTAAGGTTTCTTCTGAAGAAATGGTCGCTAGTTCTGTGATAGAAGACATAGATTTAAGATTTATGAGATTGCTGAGATGGTAGGCGTCTCATTGTACAAATACAAAATATCCTGCATGAAGTTCTGCATATGAAAAAGATAAGTGTTATGACCGTTGACAGCAGACCAAATATGTTCGAGGAAGGACATTTCAAAATCATGTCTGGAAAAAGTGCAGCATTATCCGAATGACTTCTGGAGTCATATTGTGACTGAAGATGAAACTTGGATCTACCACTACATACCCGGAACAAAACCACAGTCAAAAGAGTGGGTTGGTGCAGGTGAAAGTGCACCGAAAAAAGCTATAACCATTTTGTCAGGGGAAAAAGTGATGGCAGCCCTTTTTGGGGGACTCATAGGATATCATCATGATTGGCTATTTGGAAAAAGGTAAAATAATGACTGGTGTTATTATGCAACGTTATTAGACCGTTTGCATAGCGACCAAGTTTACCGAGCAGAAACATGTTTATCCGCTAGGTGACTAGAACATGAACCTGCTCATTCATCGACTGCTGTGAAGGGAAAATAGTACAAAGTGGGCTTGGAATAGTTTCCCAGATTTGACCTCATATGAGTTTGATGAGCTGAAGATAAGGGGTTCAGTGGTTAGTTAAGTAAAAGAAAATAAGTAGTAAATTTGTTTATGTAAAGAATTACTGGTTCATAAATTGATTCATATTCATGAAATGAAAAAGCTATACCTGCATTCTCATAGCACTGTTTACTAAATGCAGTGTTTGACTGACTTCTGGTTGGTACTATAATCCCTTAGATAGCCTTAGATAGCCATGTCTTTAGCATTACCAAAATTGAAATCATACATTTAAATTAAATACAAAATCTAAGTTAGGAAATATATAACAAATAAACAATTTTAAAAAAATCATACATATAAGGTATATATGTATTGATAGAATTGCTAAAAACTCACATAATGCCTAATATGATATGTTTAGAAATTTTGTATTCATTTAATGCAAATAGCCATGGTAATCAAAAAGAAAGCATATTTATTGTGCATCCTGGTCGCAACATTATTTCTGATTGGAGAAATTATCTTTTTTCAAGCAATAAAGCTAAGAAATCTCATGCAAATTCTTACCTGGTTGGAAGACTTCGTAACGAAGTTTAGTCACCACATCAGATACAAAATTTGAGTCAGCATTTGCAAAGAATGGTACTGATGCTACAAGGGAGCGACAATTGTAGTTTATAACATCCTGTTGAAGTGAGAAAGAACTGTATTAGAAACTATAAAATCTGATGAAGCAACAATTTAATCTTGAACTCTAAATGATACATTAGTGTTAGTTAAATTGCAGTTTAAATATTCAAAAGCTTGCATCTCTTTATCTTTGTTCCACCATTTATGATAAAGCTAGAAAGCCTACATACACAGATGCCAGAAGCTTATATAACATTATAATTTACCAAGTTATTTAGTGAACCAATAATATTAACTGCAGAAATTCTACAAGAATGACATATATTTCAGCTTTATGATAAAAAGACAATAATAATCTATTCAGTGCTGAAAATAACATGTAACTAACAAGAAGTAAAAAGGTAAAAAAGAGTAACTTTTCCCATTCTACAGAACTTCTGTTATATGCCTTGAATTATATTTTATCAAGCAAAGTGATATTCATAGGTAACATTAAAAAAAAATATATAACATTTTTCAGGTCCCATATTCCTGCAGAAAAGTACTAGATACATTGCTCACACAGACTTGACAATGAAATGGAAAGAATTTTGATGTTATAGGTATTTGACTGATATATTTATTTTATTTAATCATTTATTATCCTGATCATATAAATTATATTGGGCATGTCTACAAAACTTACATTCCTAAACCGCATTAATACATATGTATCTGAATATAAATATATTAGCATCATATAATACATGTATTTAGTACTTTAAGTTAAAATAAATTTATAATCAGTGGCAATTCCTTAGATTTTTTATATTAGGAATCATCATTACAAACATAATATTAAAACAAATAGAATAACAATATTTATTCTAATAAGTAATGAATAACTATAATAGAAGGGATTGACTTACCATACTGGATCTATATGTAATTTCAATACACTGCCTAAATTATTTAAATCAAAGATGCACCCAAAATTCCAAATACTTCTTTTGTGGAACAGAACACCAAACAAAATAATTTATTCATGAAACTTTGCTGCTTATTCACAGAAAAATGCAGTTTCACAATTTTGTGATTCAAGTTAGGGAGGCCCTTTAGAGACAAATTCCTTTTTCTTGCACTGACTTAAAATATGAAATAATTTTTCAAAAATTTTTCAATTGCTTATTTATATGATTAATTCACCACTGTGATAAAAATTAAAAAAAAAAAAAAAGCTACTAAGCAGAACACTGAACACTCAAGACAAGGTACATTGACCTGCTGAAAACCTTGCAACTAAAATTTAAAACCAATGTATTTCAGCTCATATTTCTCTATTATTTCACATAAGAATGCTTCAGCTTTCTTTTGACTTGTTACCCTAGCATTGACTGAATGCTAGAAGGAAGTTGTACTCCCTGATTCTTCTGTGTCAAATTCTATGCACCTAAACTCCGTGTTATCTTTTGACCCATTTTCATGTCTTATCTTCTCATCATAATTTAAACACCTGATTGAATAACACTTCCATTCTCTCTCTATATCCTTACATCGAACATCGTATTTTTCTTCATCCTTCACAGTTTCGCTATTTGTCTCTGCAACTATCTGTCATC
This sequence comes from Metallyticus violacea, assembly GCA_030762175.1. Taxonomy (NCBI): domain Eukaryota; kingdom Metazoa; phylum Arthropoda; class Insecta; order Mantodea; family Metallyticidae; genus Metallyticus; species Metallyticus violacea. The sequence continues at coordinate 47,207,833 of CM060838.1, read as the reverse complement.
TTATATCAAGGACTGCCAGTCATAATGGCAATTTAGAATATTTTCGAATATTATTTATTTGGAAAATGCAGAATTTAACAAGTACTATGCTCAAATTGTAATTCCCTTAACTGCATTGTATATGTTTTGTATATATTGTAATTGTAATTGTCCCTGATGAAGTAGAAAAGAGGACCTCATGGTCTTAACATCACTAGGTATTTATTATTATTATTATTATTATTATTATTATTATTATTATTATTATGGCTTAGTAGTAGTTGGAAGGGTTAAGACTTCACAGAGCCTGTTTGACTTTCAACAAAATTTTAAGGTGACAAATACAATATCTCTTTCTCTATCTAATTTGTTATTTGAGAAATTCAGGAGATTTTCTACAATCTGCTCGAAAACAGCATGAATGAGCTATTCCCTCCTGTCCCAGCAATCTCTCTCTTAAGCTTACAAGTTGTTAGAGTTCTGGCAAAGCCACTACAGTTTTTCAACCTCCGTGTAACACCTTCATAAGAAAGCTGTATACATTTTCACAACATCTATACTATAAGCCAGTTCATATATTATAGATAGTTATATATTTCCTCATATTATAATTATTATGAGTTATCTCATGCTTTCCTATAGGTGAAAATAAAATGTAGGAACTTCCTTTTGGAGAAATTGTGCTATTGCTTTGGTAATTAAAAAAAACCTCAACTATACTATAGAGGTAATGAAAATGTATGCAGAAAAATCCACCACAAAAAAGCATTTGTTTACTTTACCATTAGTTTACCATTCATTTTATGAAACACATAAATAGTGTATTAGGTATATACGTGTATAATCCGAGCACCCGGATTTTAGGAAGGGCGATTTGAAGGGGGAAAAAAAATAGAGTTGTTTGTACAGCTGTATCAAATATTTATATTGAAAATACTAAATACTACAATACATTATAAGTTAAATTGTTATTGTACTTAAACATTCTTTGCGTCGTAATCTTCATAAAAACTTCGCGGATGCAGAACCAACAATACGCTGGAAGAAGAAAATGTATACACTTAAGTCAGCATTTTAATTGTTCTATTTAGCATAAATAAGTAAGATAAAATATTGATACTTTCATAATTACGCGTTGGCTTACCTCTATCATCATTTTCGTCATCACTACAAGGAAAGTCGTCGTCGTCAACGTCAGCATCACGATTTCTATCCTCCCACGTATATCGATATATCGTTCTCCGTTCCATTCAGGAAATTCGAAAAGCTGCATTTCTTGAAGCTTCTTTTCGCCAATGGCAGAGAAATCGAGTCCTATGCATTCGATTTTGGATCACCTTCGGGCGCTTGATTTTACCGCTCGGAGTGAGTTGGTGCTCTTCCTGGCCATCCATCCCGTATAACGTTCTTTTAATGCAACTTCAAACGATCGATTGACGCAGACATCCAAAGGTTGGAGATGTAAGTCCTCCAGGAATAGTAGCCAAGCCAGTTTTTCCCTTGTTCAAAACGTTTTGTGCGTTGTCTCATTGGGGTAACGGAGAAAGGTTGGACCTCCCCCCACTGCAAAGCTTAATTTGGGCCCCCTAACAAAACGATTCATGTTCAAGCATATGGGGTTTAGTAGTATGTCTTCGATCGCGGGGAATATTAAATAGGATGACAGGATTTCGGAGGAGTCGGAGACATTAAAATTTGCTGTATTATTATTGCCTGTAATTGTCAGATAGTGAAAGGAAGATGAAATGAGTAGGAAAGGGTATGGAACTAGTTATCTAGCATTAGTTAAAAGGATTCTTATATACCAATAACCAGGGTGTTAGTGTATATAAGTTCCTAAGGAATAAGCAACTCTCAAGGACAGAAATTTGACCGAATGGGTTTAAATAAAAAAGAGGAAAGGTTTAGTATTGCAGGAAATATAACTTAATATTATATTGAATGTATAAATTACATGTTGTGTTTTGTTTTTGGTTGGATCGAAGGCAGGTCCCCTGGATATTCCAGTAGGTAGCTGCTGATGAACCGGGGACTGGGGGGGCTGAGCCAATCAAATTGCAATAAATTTTGATTGGATTCAGTGCCTTCTGGAATTGCCGAAGGCACTGCTCCTAATTGTTATATTTAAAAGCAATGTTTCCCCCCCCCCTCCAGTTTGGGTCTATTTTGTATTTAAAAAAAAACTGTGTGTGATGCATGAGAAATAAATGCTACTACTATTACATGTAGACGGTATTATTATTATTATTATTATTATTGTTGTTATTATTGTTATTATTATTGGTACTGGTGGTGTAGGAAATTAGGAAATAATGCTACTTTTATTTCCTAGATGCTAGATATACAGTATACTCTGTTTACCTTCAAAATGTGCCACAAACACACTGCAATATATAGAATCCTTAAAGGTCATTGGAAGCGGCGAAGATGTCAAGCTCTTATTGAGGCAAAAGTTTTTACTACTTCACTCACGTTATTTTTTCGTGCTCTCTCACACTCAACTTAAAATACTAAGAAGTCCACTTAATCGCGCTTGTGACATGGTACTACGTAAATACGTTTTTATTAGTTTTAATTTTGTAAAGAATCGCTCAGCCGACGCAACAGTTACAGGTAGAGAGAGAGAGAGAGAGAGAGAGAGAGAGAGAGAGAGAGATAACATGAAAACAGTGCAAACGTCTGATGTACTTAGCGCTAAAGCGTACTTTTCGATTAGCAAGAGGTGTGACAATTCTTGAGCAGACGTTTTGTTTTTTAACTCGTTTTAATGCACTTTTGGAGCACTGTAACCGAAATGAAAAAATCTTCTATGAAGTCTCCAACAAGTTCCATTGATAAATGTTGTGCTTTACTATGCTATTCTTCATCTTTTGCAGCAGACAGAAATTGTGGGGCGAGTACATTTCACTTAAATATTTCATGTAATTGAACCTAATTTTGATTTGACTAACAATAATATCTAATATTATGTGAAACATATTTACTTGAAAATATTTCCAATATCTGACAGACGTTCATGTAAATGCCTCTTAGTTTTACGGAATCTCTTTTCAAATTTGGCGTTAAATCTTCATTAATTTGCAAGAGACATGCTTGTTAACAATGCTTCTTGCAAATTATTTGTGTAATCACTTTGTGAATTTGCAGCGGTTTGGAGTAACTTTGAAGCTCGGAAAAGACCAAGGTCGTTAGATTGCAGTAAATTTGATACCAAATTAACGGCTTCATGTATTTTGGTACCTAGGACAACTTGAAAAACCAATTCAAAATGTTCCATTTATTTTTTAAGAGCACTGGCTTCATTACAGTCGTCGGTATATTTTGATTCCAACATTATTGCAGTTAGTGCCTACTTAATATCTAAATAAATCTTTACTTTCTGTGATAGCGGCTGAATTAATTCATTTTGGAATTTTGAACTGAGGTATTTTTCAGATACTTTCGGTCCATGTATTGCCGGTTCATGCTTAAGACAATAAGTCCACAATAGCTAGAAAAATTCCACAGTGATCTTTCCCTAATTCTTCTCTATGACCTGGTAAGCTAGATTAGAAACTGATAACAACATTAATTATGTGATCAAGAATTGTTTCCGAATGTCAATTTTGTTCTTTAATTCACATTCAGATTACAATCTACCGTTTCTTTCCTTCTCCAGATATTATAAATGACACATGTCTCCAGATGGAAATGAGATGTTGGCGTGTTAAATTATTTTTCATAAGCCCTGCCAATCACGAGCGCCCTTCATTCAGGCAAATTGAAAATATTCTGAACTCCTGTTAGTATATAGCCCAGCATCGCTCATAATAAACAAATCATTTTTTTTTCTAGAATAACAGAGTCATTCTCTTGCCATTTTTAACTAAGATTTTGTTAATTTTTTATAGTAATTAATGGAGAAACAATTATTATTTTGCTTAGTATCTTTCGGAAATGGACCTTGGGGTTTGCAAAGCTCATGCCGTATTATAAACTCCCTTGCGTCGTCATTTAAAATACCTGGAAAATTTGCACAATCAGTAGGAAATTCTTTTCTAGTACTAGTAATAACATTAAAAGAAGTACTTTCATTTTACAGGGAGCTATTACTTCCATTACCAATTTCAGTAGAAATATCAGGTTTCTTACATCATGATTCATACACTTTTCATCTTCACCACTAATATTCTTCATCACCGCTTGAATTTACTTACTGTCATTTGTTCTTAGAGAAAGAGATGACCTACTAGAATATGGGCTATTACAATTTTTATTTGTTATTTATGAATTAGTATTAAAGAAAGGATCTAGTTTCACTAATTATGAAACCGATGTTTCAACCTCTCTCTCTTCCGTTTTTGCGCACCATTCAAATAGTCATAAGAAAAGAAAGAAAGGAAGGAAGGAAGAAGAAGAAGAAGAAGAAGACGAAGAAGAAGAAGACGAAGAAGAAGAAGAAGAAGAAGAAGAAGAAGAAGAAGAAGAAGAAGAAGAAGAAACATAAAACACAAAAATTGAATTTCTAGGACTGGGTTATTTTTAATCTAATATTGTAAGTGACCCGACTACACTTGAGTATTATCTAAGCGAAACAATACTGCATCTGTCTCAATAATACCTGAAGCAACGGAAAATAAACCAATACACTCACTAAATATGCACTGTTGGCGGCGCGGAGCAGCGACAAGCGACAGGCTCTTACTAATTTTCAATATTCAGTTGGCTGATTGTTGACATGTTACCGGACTGTTCCCTGAAAGTTGGGAACTCCTTCTTTTACTGCTTTGCACGTCTTTTTCTCTCTATTATGACAACCTGTCAACATCCGTCCCCCCCCCCTTTTCCCCGGTTATTATGTTCAAACTTTTCGTTTTTTGCGGGCAGCGGGTCCCCTAGGACCTCATTCTCATCCCCCTCATTGCGGGGCCCTAGGTTACGCCCCCTGCGTTGTCTGCAGTATGACCGTGGTAACTATCCAGAACAAGCATGTTCATTTAAGTTGAGTAGCGCTTCTGGGCAAAGTTGCCAAACTCGCGTCACCCAGTCATCCAACCTTAAGAATGAACTCAAATGATGAAGGCGTCCTTCACACTTTAGGAATGGCTTTTCGTTTGAAGATGATAAATGGTGGTAGCTTCCTTCCATTTGCATTACACACAGCATAAGTACATATCTTGTTTTTCACCGCAGTTCTAATTACCATGCTGGATTCGCCCTTTTTATTTATTGTGTAGTTTTGAGGCATTTCAAAGTACACTTGCGTTTGGCCTGCATTACCAACTTGCGAGAGTAAATATTGATTTCTCTGGCGCAATATGATGATAAATCTGTGGAACACGTTGAGCGATGATCGTTTTCCTACGAAAACTAAAGCCATTATGTTGGAACATACGCGCGAGTCATTCACGACTAACCTTAAAACCAGCACCGGTTTTGTTTAGTTCTCTTGCTTTCAATTGGTACATTTCACCCATAACGGCACGTCCAAACATCTCTTTTCAGTCACATACTCACATAGTCTAATGGCGTGATTACCAGTTTGTACTACCTCTTCAAGATGTGAAGCTTTTCTTTCGCTGTGAACGACCTTTAACGATGTTTCACATTAGCCATCTTGAACTTGTGATTTCACTTCAACTGACACTATGCAAATGACCAATGACGCGATCTGCGAAGCTGTCCAGAAAGTATTCAGACATTTTGAATATCTAGAGAATTAGTTGCATGACCTTGATCGAACTTTACCACTAGTTAGAGAAGATAATATTGTACAAATATGAATTGTCACATTTCTATGGAGCTATTTAGGTGGTAGATTAGTAAAAGTCACAGAATCAGCTTGTGTATTATGTAATGGTAAAATCAATGACTACTTACTTACCTGTTCATCTTTCATGTGCCAAGTAGAATGTTTTGGTAGCATGCTTAGGTCACCCAGTCTGATCACTGAACATAGTACTGAAATAGCAAGCTTCTGAAATGGCACATTTAGAACTGTTCTAATTTATTGTTTGATCCCTCAAAATGTATTACCCAGTTAGGCGCCAAAAATATTGACTTTAGAATAAAAGTATGCAAGTTGGAGCCAATTTGGATTTATTCTGATTCATTTGACAAGTTTTCTTTTTTGGTCTGTGGCAGTAATGAAATATTGTTACCACTATGAACTGAATCATAAAATTAAAAACATGGAATGGTCACATTGAGGTCTCCTTTAACTTCATAAATTTGACAACAGAAAAAATTATAGGGACAATATTTGGAGATTTTGAAGGGATTTTGTTGACTGAATTAAAACTGAGATTACATAAATACTGAACTCCTGCTTTGCAACAGCATTAAAAAAATAAAAAGTAGAAGAAAGTTTCTCATGAAATGGTAAGATAAATGACTTGCAGTAACAACTAATAAGTTAAGAAATGGCCTAAGTTGTCATTGCTTTAAATTTGCCCCTTGGAGAAAATTGACTCTAAAATGAGTGATTCTCAGCTTAGAAAAATTTCCAAACTAAACATAATAAGTGCAATCTTCCCAGTTGTTCTCAGAATCTATAGTACTGGTATCTGTAGTACTTTTAATACTGATATTTATCTGGACACCAAGGCATTATATCCCTTGTTGCAATTAACTAAATAAAGACTGCAAAACTGTTAAGTCACAAAATTAATATTTCTCCTGGAATAAAGGTGACAAGGATAAGTCTTCAGGTAGTAAACTTATATGCCATTAATAAGACCAGAACAGAAAACAATTTATTTTTATGATGAGTTTTATATTTTCATCTTGTCAAAAATTATGAAATGCAAAGTTTGGTTGACTTGAAATTGGTATTACTGTTCTTGAATGATTAGTACCTAGGATATGTATAAATTCCAGGTATTTCAGTCACATATCCATCATTAGGCAGAATGAGATGCATGAATTCTAAAACTAAGTTAATATTTATTAACTTAGTGCATGTTAATTTTTCCATTTAAATAAAAGTTTTAATCACCAGGTAGTACATAACCTTTTGTCCATTTTGATGAATAATTCTAGTATTCATGAAGTAAAATAAATGAAATTTCTAGTTATTTGGATTGATTCAAGTCTTTTTTGGAACACACATATTGAAAAGCTAAAAGACAAACTTTGCTCTTTCTGCTAAGGATTCAGAGTGCTTAGTAAAGTTGTTACCTCAATATTTTATGATCAGTAAAGAAAATTTTGAGAATAATAAAATATGTACCTGCTTATACACCTAATAAAGACATTTTTAAATAATTAAACATATAACCTGTTCTTTCTAGCTATATTTTACAGATGTTGTGCTTTGTTCATTAGGATTATTGAAATAAATTTTTATTATCATGCACATAATACTAGATTGGCAAATAAAGTTGCACCTAAACTCTTGCAGGATAAAAATAAGCCTTAACAGCATCATCCATAAAGGAATATAAAAACTATGAGATCAAATTAAACAACTAAGTAAGCAACCCATTAAAAGTAGATTAAATACATTTTTGTTAAATTATGTGCCATATACCATGGAGAAATAAAAATCTTAAATCTTAACCTAGCCTGAGATAAAATTCACATAGTAGCAATATGTTCCAGTTATGAGCACTGTTCACTGGATAATGATTTTTTGTGAAGTGATGTGACTTAATACTGTGACACCTCAAGTACTGTTTAGGTAGCTCTGAGTATAGCGCTTGTTTTTTATATAATTTACTATACTATATTTGATATGCATATGTAATTGCATGTCTTTTCTTTAAATTGTGTTTATATTTGTATTGCTTTTAATTTTGTACTATGAAATGTTTTATTCATCAGCTTATGTAATTTAGGTGACTTGTTCTATCCATTAATTAAATGTTTGGGTAAAAATAAAATATGTACATGTAAGACTGGTTGAGTAGAAGAAAAGGCCCTAAGGCCCTAACTCTGTCAGAATAAATAAATAATAGTATTTAACATCTATTTTTAATATTGCGGCATCACAAGTAGTGAGCACTGGTGGTAAAAAAGATGGAATGATGAAATAGGAAAGGGATTTTGGGAAGCATTTCAGCCTAAGTTTACAATATGTAGCATTAATAAGAACTGAGGAATGAAAATAAAAGGAGGGAGAACTGTCTTGGAGCAATTCAAACTTCAGAAGTTTTAAGTAGTTTTTTGTACCTGGGATTTTTATAGTGAAATATAGTATAATATGACAAATTTTTATTACAAAATCACTCAAATTTCACTAATTTTGTTCCACTTACTTGGACATGTTTCAAAGGCATTTGCCTCCATTTTGCCAGTGGGACCAAGCTGAAGATGGAGGCAAATGCCTTTGAAACATGTCCAAGTAAGTGGAGCAAAATTAGTGAAATTTGAGTGATTTCATAATAAAGATTTGTCATGCAGAACTTTTGTTCACAAGTCTGTCCTTAGTGACCTCAGCCATGCACACAAGAGGGTTGATGCCACGGTTGGGAGATTAAGACTATTCTCCTGTCACTAAGGTGACCTCAGTTTAATCCTATTTCCTATAAGTGGGTTTCGTGGTGGAATGAATGAATAGTGTTTAACGCCCGTTTTTGCTACAGAGACACCACAGGCGATGAACACTGATGATATATGGAATGAAATGGTATATTGGGAAAGGATTTATTTTTAAGGCAGGAAACGTTCCAGGCCTAAGTTTAGGGTACCTCTCTGGCATTTGCCATTTATAAGGACTGAGGAAAACTTGGAAAAAACCTCAGTCAGGGAGGAGTATTCGAACCCAGACCTCCCGCTCACGAGCCCGTGCCTTAACAACCTCGGCCACCCATGGCGGTGCTGTGTGGTGGATGAAGCTTCATCTGGGAAGGTTTTCTCCATTTTCTCTAGCCAAACATTCCCCCCATTTCTTCATTGTACTCGTCCCTACATTTACCTTCATTATCTCAGTATAATGTAATATGCCAGCTATTGAGTGTGACTTGCTAATAAACTATGTTGCTGCCCAAATGCAGAACTCCAATGCCTTGCTAGCAAGTGATTTAACATTTAGTATTAACAATAACATTCTGAATATTTCATTTTGTGTGATGAGAGGTTGGGGGGGGGGGCAGAATACCTGTCTTCTGGATGTTCCAATAGAAAGTTATTGATAAGCTGTATCAAGGATTTAGTTTGTATAGTTTAGAAGGGGAGATATAAGGCTTATTAAGATAATCATTTGTGATTATTAGTTGAATATATAATTTGGTCTTTGAATGCACTGTATATGCAGAGAAGAATAGAAGAGAAAGTGTGATCACTTGCAGTCTTTCCCATTGTAGCACAACTGCAAACTTGTTAGTGTGCGAGCTAGTTGGCAGTATGTCAGTAAAGATGCAGATTTCTGTGTGCTGGTTGTAGTATGCATATGGTATATAATGAATTTATTTAAAACATAATATTGATGTGGTATGCTTGCCAGTTGGTATTTATGCATATACATGTGTGAGGATATGTATTAAAAACAGTGTTCTATTTTAGGGACTTTTAGCCAAACTGCTTTATTTCCAGCTGCAAGTTAACTCATTTTAACAGCAAATTTAACCAAGATTCTTCAAAACAGCATCTCTTAAACTTATAAATCCTGGTGGATCCTGAGAGTGTTTTTGTAGGTTGTAAAATATCTTAACAGGGCAAGGGACTTTAATACAGTAATTTCATTTTCAGAATAACTTTTTTTTTATTAGAGTGTTCTAATTTAATTTATGAGTTTCATGAAATTTCACATCCTTCAAACTGGGGCCTGGATTTAAAAATATTGAGAATTATTGCTCTAGAATGTCATTTTGGCACACTACGATGCCTGAGCTGTGGCGATTACTCATCAACAATCCTCCATTTGCACATGCTATAATGCATATATGCTGCCAAATTGACTGTTTCTACAGGAGGGAACTATGGATTTAAATCTGAACCATCATTGGCATCATTCGTTAATGTGAATGCTTTAAATGGATATGATAAAACATAATAAAAAAATAAAACTAAAGCAGAAAATTCAGTAAAAGAGAAATCACTTTTGTGTAAGTGAATGGAGTTTAGTGTAAAAAATGAATACCTAAGTTGAGAAATTAATTGTTAATGATGCTTCAATGCTTCCACAAATTGGGAAAACATTGTGCCTGTGCTAGGTTCTAATGAGTCAGATATTACAATAGTATGTTTGGTATATAGTACTTTAGTAGGATGTATTATAAAGCAAATTTATAAAATAACATATTGTGTTAAATGTAAAACTTTACTTCATGGAAATCCATACCAGCTTTCACCAACAGCATCACTAACATTTATTAAAAATTATGGTACTGGTACTAAGAAAGTTTATCTTATACAATCATTCAAAGGAATGTATAAAATGCATTACTGCAGGTTGAGTATGTCAGGCTAAACAAATCACAGGCAGTGGTAAATTATGGAGTGATGTATTTTTTGAGTGTTTGGGCAGTGTATCTGAAATTGGTTTCAAGCATTAGAAATTTGCTGCTGCATAGAACTTGCATCACACATAGTTCTATAACTCAGTGCATTATGTGAATTATATAAATACTCAGTAACCGACAGTGAAACCATGCTGATGATGAAGGCAAAAGCCTTCAAAACATGTCCAAGTAAGTAAAACAACATAAGTGATATTTGAGCGAGTTTCTCATAAAAATTGCAATATTATAGATTTTGTTTTTACATGGGGCAGCAAAGGAAAGAGTTAAATATATCACAGACAGCAAAATCACAACAAACTCTTCAAAGTAATAGATAAAAAGGTGGGGTCTTTACCATTATTAGTGACACTATAGTCGCTATAGTGTCACTTACTTTTATAAGTGTGTTTGTGAAACTTAAAGAGAGTTTTAATGTGACGACATGATTTTTAGTGTTTTACTTTAAATCAAAATAAGAAGCTTTAAGAGTGTGTAGTTCAACTGAATCGTACAATGGTATCAATTAATCTGTTGTTTGTTGAATTATTCAGGAGTATTATTTACTCTTTCCAGATTCATTTACTTATAATTTAATCAGGATCAGGATCTGATTAAATCTCAAGTAAGTGAAACCAGAAAGGTGTGTTTACTAACAATTCAACTCACAAAAGATTATTAATAGCTCCCTCACTGTGTTAGATTCCAAATTTAATTAATATTGAAAACTTTGCATGTTTCTCTTGTTAAGGTGTTACAGCTGAGAGACCACAGCAGCATTAGATTTAGTTGCTAAAAATGAAAGGAGAATTGTAGCACAGAATATTTCATATGCATATACTTTGTATTAAACACAAAATTATTAATTGACCATGATCAGAAAAATTTTGTTGAAACATTGCTCATGATGCTTTCATCATAAAATTGTTATTGTTGTTATTGTTGTTGCTGCAGTTATTTTTCAAATATACTTGGTGGTTCAATTCATTCTACAGATTGTGAAGTAGAGCAATCTCACTGTTATATGGGACTTCACATCTATACTGTTCCAAAGCACTTTCACTAATTCAACTATCATGCTGTATTGTCCTACCAACATCTTTCTCTAGCAAACCAGTTACTATGCTTGACTTGTTCACTACAAATTATAGGTTAGGGAAATTACTGCTTTTTATTTATGTTCATAAAATGTCAAGAGCTCCCTAGATGTAAATTGCCATGGGTGGCCAAGGTCGTTAAGGTGGGAACTGGTGAGAAAGAAAGTCCAGGGTTCGATTCCTGCCAAGACCATCCTCCCTGACAGATTTTTTTCAGGTTTTCCTCAGTCTCCATAAATGGCAAACGCGGGGAAGTACCCGAACTTAGGCGGGGAATGTTTCCTTCCTAAAATAAAAATCCTTTCCTAATTTATCATTTCATCTCATATAATATCTGTGTCCACCACCTATGGTGCCTCAGTAGTAAAACCAGGTGTTAGACTCTATTCAAATAAAAAAAAATTCCCTAGATTTACAACTTTTACAAATCATGCTCTTATTCATAAGCATTTTAAACTGTGTCAGACTAGAGAGTATTTCAACATGCTTTGCAATGCACTCATTCAAATCAGTTTTATTTCCCTTAAGCACTTATACAAATAAGAGAATAAGATACAAAGGCACAGAAATTTAAGTTGTTCCATACTAATACTATGCTTTTTATAAAACATAAAACACTTTCTGTGTTTTATTACATTTTCATATTTTTATTCATTTTTAATATATTTATAAATGTTCATAATCAGATATACTAATGCATAAGAATTTAAAACAATTGAGTCAAATTTGTAACACTTACATCACTAATATTTTAAAAAAGGAAAACTCATTTTTTTAAAATATTAGAGATGTACATGTTACAAATTTGACTTAATTATTTTAAATTCTTAGTATTAAACATCACTGTTACAAAAGTCTACCATATTTAACTAACAAATGCATATTCATATTCTGGTAAGTAGATTATTCTCATTTTCTCAATAAGGATATTTTATTATTGTTGTTGTTGTTGTTATTATTATTATTATTATTATTATTATTATTATTAATATTATTATTATTATTATTATTATTTTTATTGTTGTTGTTGTTATTTGGTTTATTTAAGAATATTTTTAACATCTCTGGTCATTAGCATCCCATTTAATTTAGGGCATGAAATGACTGATAAATTTTGCTCAGAAGCCTCTTATTTCAGGTTTGTGGTTCTGTTATGTGGCTTAAATCTATGACATAGGACCAATGGCTTTACTTCTCGTCCAAAGGAAGCTATACTTATGATTTTTATGCCTTAAAAGTCTGTTGATTCTGGCCAAGTTTGAACCCATGATTTTGGGTCTATAAGGCTACCAGAGCTGACATCAACTTATCAAGCACAAATCAAAGCAAATACAAAGTAAATTTTAAATATGTCTATAATTCTTTATGAAACTTTTAAAAACCACTATGGGGTTAAAAATAACTATATCACTTTTTCACAGTCTAAAATTATGTATTAAAAATAGTAAGAATGTATCATTAAAAAATTTTTCATTAGTGTCCTTACCTCTCGAAGTTTCTCAGACAGCTCACCCAATATGGCTTCCTCGTCAAAGAACTTCCCTTGATATCTATGTTCAAAATACTCTGTTATCCTCTGGCGCATTTCTCGAGGCAGTTTCCTGTAGGCCATGTACTCTTCAACTTGCTTCACCTGAGTGCAATATATACCATACAGCATCCAAAATACTAGTAAAGCTTAATAATGTACAGCAGAAAATTATTACTATATACCCCATTTAAATGGTCTTAAGGAAAAGCTTAATTCTTTAAGAAAACTTCGCAATCTATCCTGTTTCTCTGGAAGCTCTGATTTATCTGGAAAAAGAATGTGTTTGTAGAAATACAATAGCACATACACAAATAATTAACATTACAGAACAAAACAAAATACTGTTTGTCTTAAAGGAAATTTGTAAAAGTTTCAAGTTCATAGATTTTGGAGCTTGAAGCCAGAAAAATGAATTATTTAAAAAATTAGCATAGTACACAAAAAACTTTGCAATGTAAAACTCATATCATAATACATTATCTTGCTGAATATCTGAAAAATGAAAGTGAATATTTGGTAACAGTTTTGTTCAATATTTATGCTAATCAGATTTCAGGAAATTATTTGCTATCATCAGGCAATGTCAATGGCAGAATATTACATTTTGTTTTAAACAAAGACAATTTTTCATCCTGCTTTCTTTTATATCAGAGGAGTGAATATGTAAACAAGCATGCAGTTCATTATTGACATGAGTTAGCCATTCCTATTTTACTAAGACTGCATACTATGCATAAAAATTATCTTCAAATAATATTAAGTATGTTTTAAGAGACCATATCTTCTGTTAAGTGATATCAGTGCTTTGTTTCGTGAAATACTTGCTATCATAAAAAATGTTGTTAAATGTTTTATTCTTGTGATACAACTTTTTGTCTTCTAGCTCTAATTCATAAGATTTTATCAAACTTTTGACTGTTAGTGTTTAATTACAGCAATATCTTTGATTACCTTTACACCATGCCTACCTTTTCTCGATATTGTCGTCTTGAAGAATCCAAGCTCTGGATGAGATTTGTAGCGTGACCAAGGAAGAGTGCATAGCAAGTGGCACCACTAATCATGGACAGCATGGTGAGCCACATATCCGTGAGGGACTGTGGTGGGAACCTCCCATAACCAATACACAGCATGTGCGACATTGCTTTGAACAGTGCCCATGAATATTGCTCTAACCAGAAAGCTTCCTGTAATGAAACATAGTTTAAACAATGTTTTATATCTTTTACTTTTCTTGATGAGACTAAGTATCTAGTTATGTAAATTTCAGCATTTCATTTGTGTATTATAATTCAGGCATAGATCTTTATTAACAACTGTGAAAATTTGCCTATAAAACTAAAAATATTACAAATGGATTGTAAAAATTATAATTGCATACTAATTTAAGAATAATAAACTTTAACAAAGTAGAAGGTTTCTCCAATATTTTAAAAATTTGGCAGATATAACAACAACTTTGAACTGTAGGGCTGTCATTGGACAAATGATCACTTTTGTGTTGGCTAATTTTGAGGTTAAGCAGCCATAAATGGGATCAATAGGACAAGTGATATTTTTAAATAAGATTAATTCTTTTTCAGTAATTTTAATAGGATTTTATTTTATAAATAGTTTTGCAGAAGAAGACAGTAGTTCAAAAAACTTTATAGTTGCCCCTTCAACACAATATAAGATAATTTCTTTATGCATGCCTGGGAATGATGGCTTTCACAAAATTTGTTCCCTTTTTCTTAGCATTGAAGTAAATAGAATGGTATTTTCTATAATTTATGATTAAAAAGTTGAACATTGTGATACATGACTGAAGTAGTTATTTTTTGTAAAGGTATTTCATCTATGATGCAGTAATAAGTAATTAAGATATGTTGATGAACATCAGAAACTGTTTGTAATTTTAATATTATTATTTTAAGCTCATCATGTCTCTCTCCTACCACTGATCAATCAATCCTATGGAGTTAGAATATACTATTATTTGACCTCTGCAGCATCTGAATAGAAGAAAGCCTAAATTACCTCTCTAATTGTAAGCTGTCTTTTTTGTTGTTATTATGCGCATTTACTATTATATTCATATATTCATCTTCTGATGCCATAAGTAAAAATCCCAAGCCATAGGCATATTTTTGAATAGTATCAGATCAATTACTTAAGATATGTACCTTGTTTAGCATAGCATGTATTAACATTATGCTGTACTAAAAGGTAGAATTGATTATTTTAGGCATAATTAATAATATTGTATAACTAAATCAGGCTGCAATAGGTAGGTACTAATAATATTCTTCAACCTATCCATCCTTCCTAACCCCTTTTTGACTGCTGTTATAGAGAATCCTTGTCACACTTTGTTTGTCCATCCAACAAACTTGTTATTATAAGAACTTACTCTCATTCACTCCCCTTCAAGGGACTAAGATAAAACATACAGGTCATCATGCCTAGGAGTAATATAGAGTACAGAATCACAACATATTTATTTAAGAGAATATAATTGATAATATTTTTATTGCCAATGTTATGGTTCTCTTCCAGCATCTCTTTGTTCTTGATGTAAATGGCACAGTCAGAATTTTCTTAAGAAGAATGCTTCAGTTTTATATTTTGAATGACTAGGGGATAAAAAGTGTGTATAAATATTAAAAAAAACTACTTGCTTTATTAATTTTATAAAATGGATAGTTGAATATTGGAAGCAAAGATTCCAGGATTAGAATTTATGTTTTGAATAACACATTGGAAAGTTTAATATTTTAGTAGAACAAAGGATAGATCCAAAACCAATAATTGGTGGATTAACTTGTCACATGTTTTAGTAGTGAGTGAGTTGAAAAATGAAAGAAAACTGATCAAGTATTGCTCCCAAACTAACCATTCAAATTGGTAACATGATTGGTACTAGATCCTGGTGTCAAAGGCTGGGCCACAACCAATCAGAATTGCTGCCATTGGTCATTGTACATATCTAAAACTGGTCAACATATAGGTAACAAAATTTAAATAATGATTATAATTTTCAAGCTTAGTATGGTATGAAAATTTGAAAACCATACTCATAGATTAACAATCAATCAACATATAACTTATATATTGAATAAAATTATCACTGTAGAATATAAATCTCTTAAAAAATTAAGATGAGATTCCTCATTGTTGATAAAATATAAAATTATCACTATAAAATTTAATTTAAAACTGTTATGTTAACACAGTTGTTTCTTTGCTTGAAGTGCATATACATTTTTTGGCACTCTCTGTATTTATCAATGCTCCTAATCTACAATAGCAATGGAAAACGTGAATCTAAAATCGTTCCTCTCAAAATTATTTCATAGGCTGAAGCAAAGAATGAACATTTTTCCGAGAGCCAGTGATGTTCACAACTCCAGAGCCGTTAGTTTCTATCAAAAATGTTCGAAACTGCTCAAGAGGCTACAAGGATGCTAAGTACATGACTATTATAAATAATAGTAATGTTGAAGCTCTAAATAACCATCGACTGAGAACGGCATCATAGCCTCGCTGCAAGCATGAGTGTTGCCAAGGTAACCGATGTATATAAGCAGCTACTTTGAAAATGAAAATCAGTGTCACAGCCATGACCAGTCTCTTTCACCTCCCAACTTTGAGAACCCAGTGTGAATTAAACCTGGGCGAGCGGAAAGCGGGAATTGTGCAAAATAAACCTGAAGAAAAATACATTAAACAATTAAAATGACATAGAAAAACAGACGAAGTGCTCTTTACTGGCTTTGCCTTAACAGCCGCCTCTGGTTATTAGTGTTTACTGCTTTCTCTTGTTCCTAATGTCTATTATTTATTCCTTGCATACTATGGCAACAGTGGCTCCCACAGTGTCCATTTAATATTATGTTCTTGCTAAACTAGTGATTTTTTTTACAAGGGGCTTAAACATTGAAGAAAAGAACTTATTTAATACTGCTATATGGATGACTTAGAAACCGGTCAATTAATCCACTAAATTCCAAATTATATATTTATACCTGAACAGCTTCTTATAATGAATCCTTAAGAGGTACAATCATTAAAGTAAGCAAACTGTGCAAAATATAACAGCATTCAATTAATATATGGAATTTCAGAGATTATTCAAAGTATGCTAGGAAAACACTAGTATTGCTCTGTAAACACCAATGTGTTTGATTAAGATATGGTTAAGAGGAATGTTCGATAAGTGCGTGTAAAGTCAAAAGTTGCTAACACTAGACTGTTTTCAAGGGTTACCTTAGTAACCTTTTTATTCGGCTTATTTACGGACGCTCTTTAACATCTCAGGTCATCAGCGTCCCATTCGATTCAGGGCGTGTAATGGCCTATTAATTTTGCTCAGAGATCTTTTATTTCAGGCTTGAGTTTTTTTACCTCCGTAAATGTACGACACGGACCCATGGCTTTACTTCTCTTAGGCTCGAAAAATCCACCAACCCTATGAGGGTTTGAATCCGCTATCTTGGGTCTACGACCTTAGCAACATAGCTAGTTGTTGAAAGATGATGTACATGGTGATAAACAGTTATGAAACTGTCTCTGTTTGAGATCCATTTTCCCTGCGTAAATTGGTAACCACGCGTTTAAAATGTAGAAACACGAATTTTTGTATTATTAAACATTACGCAACGTCCACGGAAACTAAGACAAAGGTAAAAAATATGCCTCTTTGTTTAGATGTGGCCGAAAGAGTACAAGCGATGCGGACCGTTTCGGACGTCCTGTCGAGATAACGATTTCAAAATGATTTAAAAAATCCAACTTACAACTCTGCTTTTACCCGCTACATGTTCTGTCAATGGCGCCGTGAATATAGTGAACGAATCTTACCTCCCTTTTGGCACAAGAACTTGAACTAAACCGAATACACTTAAAGCACAGGCTATAGTTGTGGTACATAAACGTAAAATAAACTCAAATAATGTGCCGCCCATCATAATAAACAGCGTCATTAAATACGCAACACGGCTAAATGCTTCTATAGACTCTGATCTCGAATAGCACCGCCAGGTAACCTACACATACAATAACATCTTTCATTTGATTCACACATTAAAACATGTGAAAAAGATCTACCTCTGAATCTGAAAAGATTCAATATGCATTACTTTGATCACTGTGATGTGTTGTATTCTAATCTGAATACTGGGAAAACCGACAGATTACGACGCGGCGTTCATAATGTTTGTATTCGTTTTTTCTTTAACACCCTCAAATTTTATCACGTGAAACTCTTGCGCAATCATCTCTACCTCTAAAAGAACGTAGGACATTCCACTCCCTTACGCTCCAGTTTAAAATCCTCCATACCTCCATTCCTCAGTATGTCGCCTCTCGTTTCATATATATGGCCCTACCCCAGACACGGGATATCCCTTTACTGTCTATCCTTCGTCATCGAACACATTCAGCGTGTCACTTTCCAGAGTTTGGAATCCCCTCCCCCTGAAGTCAGATTGTTGGGACAATAATGTAGTTCAAGCGCAGATCATATTGTCATCTCTTTAATTCTAGGAATCACACTAATTACTCTCTAACTTCTTCTTCTTTTGCTCCATCTACTCTCTTCCTTCCACCCCTTGTACTTAATTGTTGAACAAGTGGAATACGAACACTATTTTTATCAACTTTCTATTATTATAAATATATCATACTTACCTGCAGTATACATATATCTTTAATTTGTCTCTGGTATCTCTGTATTTGGTATATTATATATATTGTAATCTGTATTTCGCTGGTGTTATTCGCCTGGTAGAGTGGAAGAGAAGGCTCTATGCTGTTAACTCTTGCCAGGATAAATTAACAAGTAAATACATAAACAAATAATAAATACATGATGCTGAGCAATTGGAGTCTGAAGCTACGGGGGATTGCTGAAGTTATGAGCATTTCTGGAGACCGGGCACATAATGTTTTGCAGAAACATTTGCAAATGAAAAAGTTATCGGCGAGGTGGGTGCCGCATTTGCTAAAGATTGGCCAGAAAAGAAAACTAGTTTCCGCGCAGAATTTGGAGATGTACAAATAGAATCTAAGTGAATTTAGGAGACGATATGTGACCATCGACGAAAACATGGATTCACCATTACTCACTGGAAACAAAAGAGCAATCGAAACAACGGGTTGCAACTTGAGAAAGCGCTCCAAAGAAGGCAAGAACAATCCCTTCAGTAGGAAAGATAATGACTGTGTTTTGGAATTGTCATGGTGTAAATTTAATTTTTGAAAGGAGCAAAATCATATCCGGTGAATATTATGCTATGCAACTAAAGCAATTAAACGGCGCAAATCAAGACGAATCGTCCTCACTTGGCGAAGAAAAAGTCCATTCAATCTCGATAATGCACCAGTGCACAAGTCAGCAATTGCGGCCTCAAAATGATTGGACATAAAGTATGAAACCCTTCCTCATTTACCTACTCTCCAGATTTGACTTTCGTTCAGCTTCCTGTTCGAAAGGCTAGTGAGAAAGAAATTCACATCAAATGAAGGTTGACGCAGAAACAAATGCGTACTTCGTAAAGCTGAAGAAATCGTATTTTATGAATGGGGAAACAAATTAGAAAATCAATGGAATAAATGTTTGGGTTGAAAGGGGATTTATTTTTAGAAAAAAAACTTTTTTTTTTTTCAAAAAGTTATGTCTTCTTAATTTTTACATGGACTTATCCAACAGAGTCATATCTTTTTCATTATACTCGAACATGCACTACCAATTTTAGAGAGTAATGATGGAAATAACATCCATAATTATCCTGAACATTCAAGTGAAAACTAGTCCAATTCAGTCATTTTTCAAACGTATACAATAATATTTTAAAGACGCATATTCATTTGCTGTAACTTTGAATGATGATGAAAGTAAATTCGGAAACAATAGATTACAATTTATTTTTTATTAATTTCGAGTCATAGCTACTAGCAAAAAAACACTGCTGAATCATAGACCAAAAAGCATGAAGTAATTTTTGGATCTAAAGAATGGTTGTGAAAACAGCAATCATTTGAGGTAATCAAATTGCATCAAGATAGGTCCAGACATTTGTGGGGGAAAAAATTCTCTAGTTCAAAACAGCAAGTTGTGTGCCTAGACTTTTAGAATTTGTCTGGAAATTTAACTTTGGATCAAGTCTTAAACTAAGCTGCAAGGAGGTTCTAAAGAATGTTAAGAACATTCCTCATGCTCTAGGAGAATTTAATGACTTCATTAATGTGATCTAAGCCTATCTGTCATTTGCATTTTTAAGGTGTGGAGGGAAAAAAAAAAAATAAACACCACCAAGTCTGATAGGCTTTTGCATCCAAAGAATAATTATTACAAATTGTAGGAGATATACAGCTTCAAAATCAAAGAGTAAGAAGAAATAAAGTAGATAGCTAACTGAATAGGAATTCATTAAACATACACATGTTATAGAGCATGTTTTACAGTTATTTAATCTGGTTAAATATTCCTGAAACATTGCATAGGTACGACATCGTTATCTAAACTAGGATTAGGTTTAAAGTATGATTCTAATCCTGATGGACCATATTAACAATTGGTTTGATGGACAATATTAGTGACCTACAACATCCTTCTGGATTGCATTTTGCTCCTTCCAAGACAAACAGAAGACAGCGATGAGAGTTTGTGGCTATTAAGCTAAAAGATGCAATGGAAAATGCAAGATCAAGGTAGCTAGTCAGTTGATGTTGATACAAACAACAACAACAACAACAATAATAATAATAATAATAATAATAATAATAATAATAATAATCTCTTGTCTGGATATTTTTTCTGCTGGGGTTGTACGAGGGCCATCCAGAAAGTAAGTCCCAATCGCTCCTGGAGATGGAACCACTTGTCGGATAGGAATGCGCATGCGCAGGAGTAGAGAGGAAGTATGTGGGAATAATGCAGTAACGTTTCAGCCTTGTGACGGCCGTGGTTACTGCGCTGTGCTAGGAGAAAATGGCTGCTCTGATATTGTCTCCCACCAACTGCGAGGTTCGTGCAGTCATCCGAGGTTTGCTCGCTCAAAAGCAAAGTCCAGCAGAGATCCACCGCCAATTGTGTCAAGTGTATGGACACGACATTATGTTAAGACGATGGTGCAGGCAGTTCACTGAAGGACGAACCAATATTCACGACGACGACCGTAGTGGCCGACCGTCCCTGGTGACGGCAGAAGTGTTGGAAAGTGTGCGACAAGCAATTGAGCAGAACCGGCGCTTCACAATTTCAGAACTCTCTTGTCAATTCCCCAGATGTCTCGCTCCCTTGTGCACGAAATTGTCTCCCGGAAGCTTGACACAATTGGCGATGGATCTCCGCTGGACTTTGCTTTTGAGCGTGCAAACCTCGGATGACTGCACGAACTTCGCAGTTGGCGGGAGACAATATCAGAGCACCCATTTTCTCCTAGCACAGCGCGGTAACCAAGGCCGTCACAAGGATGAAATTTTACTGCATTATTACCACCACATACTTCCTCTCTATTCCTGCGCATGCGCATTCCTATCCGAATAGCGGTGTCATCTCTAGGCGCGATTGGGACTTACTTTCTGGATGCCCCTCGTATTTAAATGTACAAGTTAGTTGTAATGTATTGATTGAAGTTGTGGAGCTCACACTTAAAATGACTGATCTAAAA
Source organism: Metallyticus violacea (assembly GCA_030762175.1). Lineage (NCBI taxonomy): Eukaryota > Metazoa > Arthropoda > Insecta > Mantodea > Metallyticidae > Metallyticus > Metallyticus violacea. The sequence goes on along the minus strand of CM060838.1, from coordinate 47,186,154 downwards.
TCAGGTGGAAACCACTTTGTATTTTTGCTAAGCATTTTAATAAATTTCGGTTTCAAAGCACATGTACTACTGAGACAAGGATGTGCAATGCATTTATTGATTCAGGTTTCCTCAGATTTGTACTTAGGTACAACGGTAAAATATATTTTAACAGATTTATACATATGTATTAAAGAAACAATATTTTTTTTTATATTTCAGATTTTGTATTGTAAAACCCTAACAAAAAGACCAGTTTGCCTAGCTCCATTTATTTGGAGGAACGAAAAATACAGATAGTAGTAAATAAAAGTTTGTATTATAACATTTATTCATAAATGAAGAAATCATATTTTACTACAATTTATGGTGGTGTTATGTTATAGCCATCTTATGTGATAAAATAGCTGTGTGTTGATTGGAGAGAGAGAAAGAGAGAATAAAATTTGTCTTAGTAGATTCATATATGTATCTTATAAGACTAAAATACATATATGTATGGGTGATACAGGATAGGGCAAACATTCTTAAAATTGATATAAAAATTGTGGATTACATAAAGCTATTAATATGCTCTAATATTAAATATATATTGGTAATCTATAGTATTATCTAAAGTGAATCACTTATTAAGATGCTACTTTCAATACTGTTACATTAAAATGTATTCACTTAATAATAAACAATAGCAGAAATTTGATTTTACAGAGTATATATTGTTTTTGTTATATAAAACTCATTGAATGAGTAAAAGCAATCGTCAAATAAATATGCCACTACTGTGCTTTTAAACTAATTTTTTTAATTGCGGTTCATAATTTGTTATACTGTTTAACAGATAATAAATTTGCACTGTTTTGGCATGTCTTGTGTTGGCTCCAATGAATATCTATTTTTGGTTTGTATTGTGTTGATGTACTATTTAGTTAGTAGTTATTTTGTAGTAAGCTTGTTCTTTGTAAATAATATGAACTCATATGTACATTCATGCAAAATTTTCAAATTTAAGAAAACTGGCTTGGATGAAGACTTCTGGTTTGCACGAACTATTATTCTGATACTTTTTTTTGGCATTACATTTTTTTTTTGATGGCGATAGTAACCCCAAAGCAGAATAACATATTTTAGTCCAGTGTAAAGGTAATCAAAATAAACACCTCTAAGCATGTTAACATTAAATTGTTTACCAAGTTCCTGAACTAATAACCCATTAGGCTAATGTGTATGTTTATGTTTCTAGATTTTTCAGATTTACAGACGATTTTATTATATCAGTCTAGAATTTATTTTCATAAATAAAAAAAATGAGTAACTAATTCAATATCATAACTGCTTATGAAAGAGTGCGTTTTATGAACAAAGTTATAGCAGCATGATTTGTTGAATTGCAATATGCAATTGATTTGCTTACAAAATTTATTCATCAATTACTGTTATAAACTACCTGATTCTAAAGCATAGTGGTTAGGCAGCGTTGTGAGGTCTCAGTTGTAAGCTAGCTTTTCTACTTATATTCGCCGCAAAGAAGTTCATTGGTTGGTGCCGCAGTCACTCTTCTACTACAGCGTGGTGTGATTTGATTTTATTTCGTTTATTTATGAACGCTTTTAACATCTCAGATCATCAGCGTCCCATTCAATTTAGGGCGTGAAACGGCCGATAAATTTTGCTCAAAGGCCTCTTTTTTTCAATCTTAAGGTTTTCTATCGTGCCGTAAACCTACGACACGGAATCCACGGCTTTACTTCCCTTCGGAAGGAAACCATACTTAGGGGTTTCACGCCCGAAAAAAATCCATCGACCCTGGTCAAGATTTAACCCGCGATCTTGGGTTTAGGATGCAAGTATGGTAGTGAAATGTGATGCTTCTTTAAAGCCTTTTTCCACTCTTTGAGCGTGTAGAAATTGAAACCGTTCAGAGAGTGATCAAGAAATATCCACCGTTGTATGCATCATGTGAAATTTAATGTTAGTCTTATAATAAAGAAAAAATCACACAAGGGTTTGTGGAGAGATAGTGAACATCTTGAATTTATTTTCATTATAACATTATGATTCTATTGCAGAACATTTTTAAGTACTTGTCATTAATTTTCAGGTAATCTGATTTTTTATAACAGAAGCCAGGATCAGCAGCCTGACAAGACTCAATGCTAACCACAGCTTTGCCAGAGGGTAGTTCTGCATTAGAACGGCATAAATGCCTCCGTTATTTAACATAACTTCATAGATAAAATAGATGAAGCCTTTGCGATTGATAGGAAAAGAATTTTTTGTCTATTATGTGAAAAATACCACATTACATTTAGAAAGTACTCTTATAGCTCATATTACTAGTGTAAGAACAAATTATAATTCTCTAAAAGAAACATTATGTTCGAAAAATAATTTCTATAAAGCCAGGTGCAGTGCAATGATAGCTAATTACACACTAGCAAATCTGTTAACTATAAGCTGCACAGTTTCGCACTTCCTTAGCGAAGAGCTTCAAGAGTTCACGCCAATGAAAAGGACCTGAATACCTGTTACGAAAAAATATGGAACGAAAGTGGTGAATCGTTGATGAAACAAAAGAACCAACATTTTGAGAATGAGAGCCAATGGTTTCGGAAGCTTCAATATGTAGCCATAGCAATCGATATGACGAATGGTCTCAGACAATATGTAGATACAGCAATCGATAAATATCAACATCATAGCTACGTTGCGATGTGATGAGTGTTCATAACCCGTGAAATGTAAACTAATATCATTGGCAGAGGGCACCGCCATGGGTGGCCGATCGTTAAGGCGCGGACGAGCGGAAGGTCTGTGGTTCGAATCCTCTAAGGACCGTCCTTCCTGACTGAGGATTTTTGCAGGTTTTCCTCAGTCTTCATAAATGGTGAAATACCGAAAAGGTACCCTAAACTTAGGCCTGGAAATGAATCCTTTCCCAATATATCATTTCATCTCATGTATCATCAGTGTCCATCGTCTGTGGTTCCTCTGTAGCAAAAACGGGCGTTAAACATTGGCAAGGACATCATAAGCTTGCAAATCATACTCTGTCACTCAGTGTACCAGTCTTCATGGAAATGGTAAGGGATTTTGAGAACTATAGTAGGGAAGTTTTATGAACGATTACTCTCTTTGAACTTCAATTAATTAATATTAAGACACGCGTTTGAAAAAATAAATTATTTTATTAAAGTGAACTATTGGTTTCAGGCATCTTAGCTATTCATAAACACATTCATTATTTTGGAATTAACGCCTGCAGCACCACAACGAAGCTTCCGAGACTATTTATTGATATTCTTGAGATGCCCATATTTCAATCTCATTTTACTCCCAAGTTCTTTGTAAATATTTTTTCCGCATTCAGTATATTCCGCTCAAATACATCACAACGTAAAATTATGATGTGCTATCCCACGAGAGAACTTTTATACTATTTCTCAGATTTCCGTTGCAAAGCCATAACTCCTTGCTAAATGACTGTCAGCAATTAAGAAAGCTTTTCTTTACAGCATCGCCTTGTGCATACTTTTCACTTTTGCCTTTCTGCATGACTCTGCGCTGTAACAAGCAGGTTTTCTTGATTGAGTAAACTCTTATTTTTGTGTTATAAGAGTGTTTAAAATAGGACTAATTACTAAATAAGTGTATGACATCTTAAAACAAAACTTTATGTAAACAAATGAAGTCTTGTCTGTCTTGTGATTTGTTGGACACCAAAGTACGCTGTTGAACATAGTGCCGGAAATATTTTAGTTGTAGTTACTTTTCTTTCTTTGTACAACTCGTGAAAATAGTAGATTTAGCAAAACAACTTATGCATTTTGTGTTTAAACAAGCACTGCACGGGTGATAAAAATAACAATTATGTTTATAACGATCATTGTTATCATCTGGTAAAATGGCGGCATAGTTGGTGTGGTTAATAATAATAATAATAATAATAATAATAATAATAATAATAATAATAATAATAATAAGCAGAAGAAGAAGAAAGGCGCACGAATGTACAAAGAGATTAGTATTGATGTGGTAGCTGTTACATTGTGGTGAATAGCTGTTTAACTAGTGGTATTGAAATTTTCGACAAACTGATGCAAAAAAATTCAACTGTTCTTGTGAACATTTTCTTCCAGAGACATTTGCCTGGAGGTTCGGGATAAATCAACACAGTGATAGTGCACAGAATTTTTAATTCATGATCCCGCGTGCTGGTTTTGCGTTGCATGCAGCAGGCATGTGGTACAATTAATAAACATGTATTAGCCGGGACATCCCTTTTTTAATCTCTATTCCGTCTTTTTAAAGGTAAAACGGAAGGCCAACAGGTTCCTTTTTTTGGCAATGACTTACCGGCATTAAATCCCACATTTCTGAATGTATTGCTTAGTATCAGTTTCATGAAAATAATTAAATATTACTGACAACTGACAACGCAAAGCGCTGTTTATGTTATCGGTATGCACCTGTAACAATGTGGGGATTTCTCACGAGGAAGTACAGTAAATGTCTGATGCAGCAGACAATTGAACTGTGCCTCTCTGCTATCTCTATGGAAGATGATGCCAGCTAGCTAATCTTTATCTCCAGAGCCCGGAAGTTCAGGTATTAATTTTTATTAAAATATAAAAAGACACTTAAAATACTGAAAATATGCTGTAATACGAATATAATTAAAATCGGAATTTATTAAAAGTGAAAACAGGGTAATATCATTATTACCCTGTTTTCACCAAATAAACCAAATCATTATTAATGATTTGGTTTATTTATGAACGCTCTTTAACACCTCAGGTCATCAGTGTCCCATTCAAATCAAGGCGTGAAACGGCCGACAAATTTTGTTCAGAGACCTCTTTTTTTCAGGTTTAACGTTCTTTATCGCGCCGCAACTGTGCGACCCACGGCTTTACTTCCCTGCCGAAGGAAGGCATACTTAAGCTTTTTACGCCCGAAAAAATACACCGAACCTGACCGGGATCGAACCCGCGATCTTGGGTTTACCTTTCAGGACACCATAGATGTTGATCAAGACAAAATAAAGTAGTTTTGAATAGTTCTGGCGAATGAGCAAAAGATCCGCAGCGGTCGAGTTCATTTTCTGTTTATGCGTTTATAGGGGGAAAAGGCTAGTATCTCTCTTACCTCTGCACTAAGCATATTTAGAGACGGTTTATTGCACAGCTGTACCGCTGTTATCGTTTTCGCTTGCAAGTTTGTTACATTTGTGCAGCTGAGAAGTTACCCCACCACAAATTTCCTGGAATTGACTGGCACAGATAATTACAAGAGATAATTCGCTAAGACTATTCAAAACTATGAGAATATTTCCCTCATCCTCTCTATTTCCTGGTATTTGTATGCCCGAGGTAACCATGCGTTCCTTTCACATAGAAAGTTCTGTTGTTTAAAGAGCTTAAGTGAGTGGGTTGAGGAGAACGTTTTTGACTGCTCGGAAAGAAATAAATGTATAACTAGAATCTCAATAATATTTTTGTGAGGTGAACATGACATTTAATTTTATAACTTTTTTCATTTCGATTTATTGAAATTCTTTCAGTGCTTTTTAAAATAGGTAAAAATCGTTAAAAAAATGCACAACGCATCAAAATGTTAAAACAAAGTTTTAAACCTTAAAATAAGCAATAGAAGTCAAAACAAGCAAAAAGGACAAATAAAAACTGGCCCTACCGGCCCCAAGTGTACGGAAACGTGTTCATTTCTAACTCTTAAATATATCCATCCAAATAGAAAAGACATATTTCTTAATTTCCGGGCTCTGGTAACCACTCTGTTTTATAAGAATGCCGCCAACAATATTGAAAATTGCAAACACATATGCTTGAGTCGAAAGAAATGAATTACAGTTGTGACTCTGATAGAGGACAGTATTGTTTTCTGAATTTGTGAAATACAAAAGTACAGTGTAATTTTGTAAACTGCGAGGGCTAAAATGCTTAAAAATAATGTCATCGCCGAAAAGGAAGTTTGTGTTTTAATAGAGACCTACAGAAGGATTGTCCGGATATTAAAAAAACAATTTCTGATTCAGAAGTTCGATGCAATAAGTGTATTGTGACAACACAATTAATGAAAAGTACAAATCACGAACGAATTGTGTTCGCAATTGCATCTTTTAGCACTTTTATATATTAATTTTTTAAAAGTGGAAGTTTTGGCGAAAAAGATATGAAATTAGCAGCTGTTGAAGGAATGTTCGCTTATCATACTGTCCACCATAACCAATCTTAACATCTATGGACTGTACTTCTAAACTAATCTAATGTACTTTTGAACCAAAGTTTACATTCGGCCGTAGCAAAGCCGAGGCAATTGTATTAAATGTTTTAACCCCATTTCTGAACCAGAATCTGATTTACAGAAAGTAATTTTATTTCAATAATGCATGAATTGAACCACAAGGATGTAAACATATTTTCATTACTTGTTAGGTATCTTAATCCTAATGAGGGGGTTCAAGTTAAAATATTGGATCTTAAATCTTTGCCTGGAGAAACTTGACACAGTTATTAAGGCCCATTTCCATTGAAATATAAATATATAACATGTATGTTTCTTACTTAACTATCATAATATTTTATATATTATAATTAGTAATGTAGATATCATGTAAATATGTGTATAATATGGCATAATGTAAAAATGGGGCTTTAGTATCAAAAAAGAAAAGAGAGAAAGTTTCTGGTTTTCTCGGTTATGATAGCTTGGAAAGTCAACAAGGTCACAGAACTTTATATACAATAGGAAGAAACTCTAGGGTCGAGTGTAAAGGCTCCCTTTTTAAAAGGATTGCAGTTGTAGGGCTAATAAACTAAAGGACTTTTAAATCCGTTAGGGGTTTTGACCCCGGCAGGCGTTGTACCGTTAGCTTTTAAACTAGCCAATGCCAACAAAATATTTTAAACTTTCAAAAATAGCGAATGGTAACTATGGCAGGTGAATTTATACCAGTCAATGGAAAATGCATGTTTGAACTTTTAAAGATAGGCGTGAAACTTGCGCTTGCCTTTGTGACCCCCTTTGACGTCATTAAGCCAAAGATTACTTAGGTTGAGTTTAATATATAAGGAAGCGTTTACTCTGCTGGAGCAAGCAGTTCTCATTCCTCAGTAAGTAGTACTCAGTTCTCAGACGCAGTGATAAGATCTATAAGCGACAAGATACAAGATACAGCACTACTCAATATAAGTTCGATGTTGCTGAGCCAAGCAGTTCACAGAATCAGCTCAGACGCAAATAACAAGTTCTACTTCGAACTAGAACCACAGTTCTGATACCCAGTTAGGCAATTTTTAAGCTGATACTCAGCAGAGAAGCATTTATCAGTTACCAGTTCCAATACATCACGCGCTAGGACACTCATCTTTAAGTTTCACACGCCACAGTTAAGTTTGTATTAGATGTAGCTAGGTCTATCGTACGCAAAACACCAGAGGACGCGAAAGAATTTGGGTGCTTATTTCTACAATTGAAATCCTCTCTGTCAAATAAACAAAATAGCAGAATTCACCCGAGAAATTGATGTCATTGAAGCGTAGGCAACAACATCGAAGCGATTAATACTCGATTTATGAAACCGCTTCAAAATTGGCATCATAACATGAGGACACTCATCGCTACGTTTTTGAGTGAGTGTTTGAAAAATACTAAATTAAAAGAAAAAACAATCGTTCTTTGTGCAGATAATGCGAACTGCAATTTTTGAGATGTGTCTAGAAAGTGCGTCAACAATGTCTTAACTAAACTGAAAGGAAATTTATGGATAACTTTATTGAGGTTCAGTATTCTGCTCATATCATTCACAATACTATTCGGATGGCTGCTGACATCCTTCCTATTGATACTGAAGGCATTGCTTCTAAAATGTATTCTTATTTCTGCGTATATATTTATAAGAGTTGAAAGTTTTAAAGAATTTTGTGAATTTGTAAACCAGAAGCACAAACAAATTTTAGGGTATAGCAAACCAAGGTGGCTTACTTTACTTCCTGGATCGAATGTCTTCTGACTATATTTGTTCTTCTGGAATCATATTTTGAATAAACAAATGTCCATTTCCAATCAAATCATTCTTTGAAAATCCTTTATCAGAAGAATGGCTGTATTTTCTTCACAACCACAAACATCAACTTTTCACTCTACAGTTCAAAGAGTAGAGGGGGCAAACAATTACAATTTTTGAAGTAATTTCCGTGTTAAATGATTTAAAAACTAATGTAATTTGTTATATCCATTCATTTTATCAAACTGAAGCCGAATATTTAAAATAAATGAATTGTACCCATGAGGGACTACAATTGGGCAACATTTAAGGCAGGGATACCCCAGTGGAAGGATATACAAAAGAGTGAAGATTTCATTCGCGAAATGGCTCCTTCCTCTATAATACATAATACCGGTCTGTATGATGAGTGTGTGTATTAAACAATGCATAGGAACGAAAACATTGGAAAAAAGAAGCTGAAAAAAACACCGCTTAGCAAAAATTGGGTAGAAATTATTTCACATTTCAATGTGAACAATGCATCTTATTCCAATTTTCTTAAATTATTGCAATATCTTCTTTGTTTACCTGGAACTAACGCCCCCACTAAATGAGTGTATACATGAATGGTTTGTGGACAAATGACAAGAACGCTCTTTCAGTGCAAACTTTGAAAGTCATGTTGATTAATAAGGTGAACTTTAATCATACTTGTGTAAACTTTTACAAAATGCGTGCGATAAAAACGATTTACTAAAGAAGATCCATTATTCAGCAAAATATCAATGAATGCTGCACTAATAATTCTAAAGGATTGTGAATTCAATACTACTACTACATCATGTAGGTTACAAAATAATTATTTATTTATTCTTAGTTTCAAAACCTAAGTATTTGTGACAAAACAAGTTTTAGCGTTCATTTCTGCCACTGTTTTCTTGTTTTAAATATATGGTCACCTTAAACAATGTATAGTTAGGTATTTGTTCTAATTATTCTTAAACTCACATTCTTTATTGTAACATTCTTCAGTGTTTCAATAGCATATAGTGAAAATGAAATATTAATGAAGAAACATATAGTAAAGAGCTGTAAATTGGTTCATAATTACAATATTATACTACTTAAGTTATGCAATGATTAACAATAATCGCATTTTTTACATTTAAGGAACTGGGAAGAATATAAGACGAAGTACCAGTCTATTTTATTATGTTATATTTCTTACGAAAGAGGAGCGTTTGAAAGAATCTTGGGGGGGGGGGGGAGGCCCACTGAAAGTATATCTGAAATAAGATTCCTTGTGAATGACATCGTAGAATTAACCGCGGACAATACTGGTGAATCGGGGTGGAGAGTGCATGCGCCCGTAAATAATGATTTTTTTTCTTCTCATACCATAACACATTGTTAATATTTATATTCATTTTAACATTCTATTTTGTTTAGAGCATCAATATTTGAATTCTATAATGCAACAGGCACAGCCCACCAATTTACCATTCATATTCTAACAGCCAATGATTAGAGGCAGGCCAACTAGTACATAGTAAAATAAAAGTTTCGTTTACGTTAAATTTGTTTCTTACGTTGGATATTATATAGTTGTGTATTTATTTCGTTCATCATAGGAACACTGTCATGTATTTATGAACTTCATACTATTGCCACATTGGTCATAATTTACATTTATCAAATTAATAATGCGAACCCGTATTGTATTGAGAACATTAAGGAAGGTACGGATTATCTGTTAAGAAAGAGATATTTATCGATCAAGGTGACTGGCTGGTGTTTCAAACCTGGGGTTTCCTCGAGAATTTGCATACTGTATTAAAAGTATTAGATGCGTTAGCATTTTTGTCTGTAGGCTCATACACCACATAAAGCTCATTCAATATTTAATTATAACCAACATCATCGTCTGAAGGCTTTGGCTATAGCAAAAGACATTAATGCCAAGTAAATAAATATTTATTGAATATTTGTCAATGTCTTCCAATTATATGCTGCATTTTACAACTTTCATCCATACATAGATGTTTCATAATGATACTATTATTTTGAAAAAGAACGACTTCTAAATAAATAAAAAAACCTGTATCAATCCCAGTAAACAGATCAATCTTTACACAAGGTCTCCCTCCAAATCTTCAAGTCATTTAACAATAATTTTATTTGTTCTTATTGTGGATAAAATTTAATCATGTGCATTTCGTATTTTTATGTTCATCTGGCTCCCCCCCCCCCAATTGCTGCTCTGTTCCTTTGGAACTTGGGTATTTTTCCCGCTGGCACGATGGTATTGTAGCTGTCTTCTGAGACCGGACCGCCCATAGCTACATCGGCCCATGAGGATGATGAAAATGATGATGATGATGATGCGCAGGGGGTTACTTAAACCTAATGAGATCATGGGCGTCATGAAAACCTTTCCTAGGCAGGGAAAAAGTCCCATGACATATCCGGAAGGAATCCGGACAACAGGGTTAGTAGCTAGGAAAGTTTACCCATAGCATAGAGCTGGTCTATTCGTCAGATATTTATTGAACTAGTTCATAATGCAAAATATATTAATAATTATATTTTTCATTAGGAGGGTTTTTTTTTTTTTTTTTTTTTTTTACCTCTTGAGCATGTTTCTGCTGATACAAAAACCAAAACGAAATCCACATGTACGAGAAATACAAGGATAGGTCCATAAGTTTCCGGCTTAACCATTTTCTAGGTATGATAAAGATAAAAACTATATTTTATTTATCAATATAGCTATCCTTTATTGCAATACACTTCTCAAATCTTTGAATCAACATTTCAATCCCCCACCACAAAAAAAAAATAATCATAAGTATTGTCTGCAAAATGGGCATAAAGAGCATCCATCACTTCTTCGACACACTTAAATTTCCTTCCTCGAAGGTCCCTTCTTTAGTTTAGAGAAGAGGAAATAGTTATTGGGAGCTAGATCTTGCCTATAGGGTGGATGGCCAATCTCCTTAAAGTCACATTTCTTCACAGCCTCCTTTGCAACAAGAGCTGTGTGCACAGATGCGTTGTCGTGAAGAAGGCTTTCCTCGCCTTTACTCTTTGATGGAAGCACGTAGTCTGTGCAATATGCCAGCATAATACTCCCCATTTACTGTGGTGTTCCTCTCCTTGAAGTCAATGAAGAGTCCCAAAAGACTGTGGCCATGATCTTCTTGGTTGACTGAGTGACCTTGGCCTTTAGAGGTGGTGCTTCGCCAGGTTTATGACACTCCATTGATTTTCTTTTGTACAAAGAATCATAGTAGAGGACCATAGTTTCATCTCCTGTAACATTGGATTGCAGAACTTCTCTCTCGTTGCCACGGCAGAGCTCCAAAAATGCCTAACAGCAGATGACTCGTTGCTGCTTTTAACTGAGGAAAGAAGTCTAGACACCCATCTTGCACTAACCTTATTCATGTTTAAATGTCCATGAATAATTCGAAGGACTGTTGTTTTAGAAAGGCCCAACCTTGCTGCTATTTTTGTAATTTTAAACTGCTAGGTCTTCCATAATTTATCCTTCCACAAGAGCGATGTTTTTAGGAGGGAGTACCTCCAAGGACTCACCTGCACGCTCTTCGTCTTCACCGCTTTCTCGACCCATTCGAAAAAAATTGGCCCATTCTTTTACGGTAGAAAATGAAGGGGATGCTTTCAGATATATGTCGTCCAATCGCTGTTTAATTTAATTTAGAATAAGCCCTTCTTTTGTGAAGAACTTAATAACAGCTCGAAACTCCATTTTGAGCATGTCATAATCTTCTACACATAGCCTTCTTTATGCAATTATATCAAACAAGTGAACACAGCGCGGTGGAAGTTACAGCTGCAACTATTTACTTAATAGATAAGGTATGGCACCAGAAAAGGTGTTTGTGAAGGCGATAATCCTTATCGACGAGGTCGGAAACTTATGGACCTACCCTCGTACGTAGATTTTGCATATATTGATGCATTTGAAACAAGGCATTGAACTAGTGGCTGACCAAAAATGCTAGCCAGTTGTTTAATTTTCTCTTTTATATTCTTTATATGATCTAACAATCAACTAACGTTTCATTTATTTGAAGTTCTATTGTGGAAATGAAGCTACACTGTTTTCGGTTTTTAAACTAATTAGATATTTTGTAATTAGCTGCACATTGGTTTTTTATTTTCTGTCCATAAATTGCTTAATAAGTACTTTTTTTAGTGATTCGACATCCATACCGTATATTAGTTATAATTACAAGGGCAAGTCAAAAAGAAAGTTTCCCTAAATGTTTGCAGGGAACGACAGGAAAATATAAAGAACACTTTTATTTCATCACCACTCCTCATTATCACTAAAGTTATTCGAGTGTTTGTCATAATGTAAAATGAGTTTTTCGATATCCATAATATAGAAACTGGCCTCCTGCTTGTTAAGCCATTTCAATACCTCATCTTTCAAAGAGAGGTTCTTTTTCAATTTCCTTCCAAATAGTTGAAAGTCGGTAGTGGTGGGAAACATGTTAAGCAGATCATTTGTAATTGTTTGACCTTCTACAAATTCATGGCACCATTTTCGTACCTGTTGATATCCTTTCCATACAAAGATACAGTCCATTAGTAAATATTTACAGGTTCTGTATTTTATGCCCACAGAAATCGAATAATTACGCCCTCTTCCTCCACTCCCTTTATTTCAGTATCATCGCCATTTTGTAATTGTTACAGCGCCTCCTGGCAGCGGGACTTCGCGCCAGGGGGTACGTAAATTGCAGGAGTTACTTGCTTTTGTTTGAAATAATAAAACAGCGGAAATTTACTGTATGTCACTCTTGTACAATATTTTCTTACTGCAGGTAATGGGGACTTGAGGAGGGTGGATAACGCATTTGGAGTTTTGCATACCCATATACTTCTGCTTCATTTATATAAAGTTTAAAGACCCTCTGAGATGAACATTAATCCCCAAATAACTAGTTTTTATCATCATATGAATAAATACATTAAACAGATTTAAATTAAATGTTTTGTTTATAAATATTTCTTTTGCTGCATTTAATTATTTTACAGTATATAATAGTCTCTTAGTTTATGCAAATTGCAATGAGCTGTTGCATTTTGAAAAACCACAATGTTCATGTATAAGCAAATCAGATATCATATGTAGGGATTAGACCTAATGTCTGTTCCGAATCGTAACGAACCACTCAAGATAAGGTGATACAGGTAATGCAAATGTGATCATTATAAATCGCCACTACCTATTAGACAACATAGGACAACATATAGAAACGAACAAATTAAAATAGCCTTCCTCCTTTCTTTCGGGACAAAATATAGCGACTCGCCACTAAGAACAGGATGAAAAGAGCCGTAAGAAATAAAATGGATAAACGTTAAATGAAGTAAAGGGTTTTCACTCTCTCTGAAGAGAAATCTGTTTATTTTGTAGATTCTCCTGTTTAAAACGTTTACTACTAGTACCACATTATTATAAGGTTCTGTCTTGTTATTAAATTTGGTCATAACAAAATTAGATGATACCAGCACCATTCAACTGGGAAAATTTTGACTCCTTCAGAACTATTCGAACTTGTACAGAGAAGCAAAAGATTCTCCGAAAAAGGAAAATATATTACAACTAACTTTTACATTACGAAATCAAACTGTGCTATTATTTGAAATGTAAATAAATATTATTTATAACAAAAGGTAGCTATTAGCGCAGATTATAGCTGCAAACAATAATTTAGACAAGAACCAAACTCTTCTCAATCAAGTTAAATAATGCAATTTGGAATTTTAGCAACGTGTTAATTAAGACTATTACATCATAATAACATAACTACAAAAATGTGTCTAAACTAAAAATAGTGACAAATCCTTCTATTTCTAAATTAAATATCCACACTCTTGCTTACCTTCCTTTCAACCACATGCAGATATGTTTTCTTTTCCTTGTACCTCTTAAGTTTATTTTGTCTAGAGATAATTTAAAATGTACAAGTGTGCTGCTTTTACTGTATTTCTGTCCAACTGCTCTTAGAACCCTCAATCAAACATTCCAGTACTTTTTCTTGTTGCATTATACTTTTAAATGCAGTAACTTAATTGCTACATTTCTGATATTAAGTCATAAACGAGGAGCTCGATCTTAAAACGTGGTAGCTAGCAATTTTGCCAAAAATGAAATTTTGCTGTTAGCACATCCCATGAACCTTGAAGAACAACCTGTAAATCTTTTTTTGAAGAAAATTTGTTTTAAACAGGAAAATGTTGGCTATAGTATATGATGTGTTTTGTTTTCGTGAAGAACTAGGTAGTATCCACTTAAAATGGAGATTAAAAGAAGGCTGTTTTCAGACTATTCACAAGTAGAACAGAGTGTGGCTGTTTTAGATATGATTTAAGAACGTAAAAAGGTTAGCCACGAAGATAATTGGCTCAATCATTATATGTTGGTGATTATTTAGAAATTTATCAAAAAAAAAAAAAAAAAAAAAAAAGGTAAAGAAAAATGCTCTCTCTATTTGAAGCTTTGACTGTATAAAAAGATATCTACTGAAGTTACCATTCTACTCACCGAAGCAGATGGTATAATCTAAACGTTAGACAATGAATAAATGTTTAAATAGCATTTAAATGAAATTTATTTAGTATAATAACTTATATACTTATAGAAAGTTATAGTATTATTGTATTGCTAAACAGTATGCAGAAATGTAATCAGTCCTGACCAATTAAAAAATACTGCAAGATGTGCTTAGTCTATTGGTTAAATCCCAGAAGTGCACCCAGGGTACTACAAAGAACTGAAATCAGAACTTGATGCAGTTGGTGAACAAAGAAAGAACTAGGTATATAAACCTGTATTCTTACTAATTCTAATGTTTTTCTGCAATGAAACAATTGTTTTAATAAATAACCATTCATCTTCACTTTCTTTAAATTTACTAATCACAACCTACTGAAATGTTGTAACCAGTTGGCATAACTGCCACTTACAATTGAATAATAAAAGGAAACAGGCAAGTAAAACATGGTAACGCGTGTAGACCTTGTTATATCTTATGGCATTCTTAAAAAAAAGTTAATATATCAAGTCAATGTGTTTTAGTATTGTTGTTTTATGCCAACAGAATTTTTCAAAAACTTCATAGGCAATTTTCAATATTTGCGTTTTTGTCAGCTACCATGTTTTACGGCCGAATGTCTCATATATTACATATCACATTTATAAGATTTTTATACGAAGATTTTAAATAGTTTGAGGCTCATTAATGGTAACAAATACACAATGAAGTAACAGAAAAAGCATTGAAATAAAATAAACTTAATATAAATGATCTCTTTGTTTCAATATTTTATTTTACCTTAATTAAATTCTCTTTGTTAAATATGAAAGTTTGCATTGGACTAAAATAATAATTATTACATGTTGTTTTGTGAAACGCATTAACATTTTTCTCTCTCTCTTTGTTTTAAAATTCCATTTTTTCTTGAATATAATGGCAAGAGATCTCATTAACTGAAATCTCTGTTATTATTTTTAATAATTTTATAATTATATAAATACAAAAATAGTATTCCTTGTTAGAAAAATAATTTGACCTAAAAGGGGAAACAATACTTAAAAAAAAAGACAGTGAAAAAATAAACAAATTTATGTAGAAATAATCTAATAATAAAACAAAGAGTTAAAGTATAACATTTCTATGCTTCAAGGCAAAGATAATTTGTTGTGCTCAAACAGTTCTGCTCCCTGATTGGATGGTATTACCCTCATTCCACTACGCAATCAGAATTGTATACACTAATGGAAACGTTGACTTCAAGTGGACACGCAATTCTCAATAAGACTGGAATTAAAGTTCTGCTGTTGCAGGCAGTTGAGCTTACTCAGTCCTGTTTATCACACGAACTCTTTCAGTTGCATTTACAAGAAGTACATTTTACACTTTTTACTGTGTATCTCTATATTGTGGAGCATGCCGAGAGTAAGATATAAGGTAGAACTAAGAATATTTATTTATGATCGTTATGTGCAAGAGAAAGAGTACAGGTAATATAGGAGGGAATATTGTGCTGTATTTCCAGGAATAATATCCTATCGGGAAGTGCAATTTTCAGATACACAAAAAAGTGAGAATTCGAGGCGTTTTCATTGACAAGAAGTCCAGACAAAAAAAAAATTAACAAGGAAGGAGCTTGATGAAATAGGCTATCGATTAGAAATTTCTCCTTGAAAGTCTTAACATGATTAACCCAGCAAGTTGGTTTAATTGTCAACAGTGCGTACAAAGCCACTCAGCTGCTGCATTTACATCCATATAAAACCAATTTTAGTCTCTCAGGAAATGTGATTCGGAAAACAAGAGGTAATGCACACTGCAGTAATGTCAATGGTGGTAGAACAATTGACCTTGTAATTTATGACCGAAAGATAGGCTGTGTGTGCGATTAGTGCGGACCGCAGCTTTGGGTTCATATTTTATGAAGGTACTTTTAATGCTCGCTATTATACAAACCAGATGGTGAATATTGTGTTTTTCTTATTTGGCACCTGCAGAAGAACATGGGCATTTTATGCAAAATGGTGCGACTTCACACATAGTTAGAGAAACTTTCCTAGCATTGCTCGGCCATATGGTGAACAAAATGGGGAGGCTAGAATTATTAGTTCGGACTTGTGGTCCCCTGGATTTACATAAATCCGTGCAACTAAAAACATTATATATACCAACAAAGTACTTGATCTGAAGTAGCTGAAACAAGTATCCAGGTGGCAGTTTACAATATTCGGGAGGTTGAATTGCGGCGAATGTCTCAAAATATGTTAAAAGGATTCAGGCGTGTCTCATGGCGGAGAGCAGGCGATTCGAACATATGCTATGGTATACACTACAATATTAATTACTATTTAGTGTTAATAAATAACGAAAGAAACAAAAATGCGCTTTGAGTTCCGACCGCGCGACATGATTTTCTTCAGCAGGTAGCGAGGCCTACTTCCGTTGGCAAAATCAATTTTCGATTTGCGTAGCGGAATGTGGACTCTTATATTTAAGCATTTAGAAAATAAGTACAAAGAAAGAGGTTAAGTACAGAGAAAGAAAGGAAAAAGAAATGAACAAACTAATAAACTGAGAACATTGAATTTGTTTCCACCTTCGTTATATTGCAAAAACCGAACTAAGAGATAGTGTATTTTCTTTTCACTTTTTAAATGAGTTTTCGGAAAACGTGTTTAATTAATTACTTATTTGCGTGTGAATTACTCTGGTATATCATGTTGAAAATATAAAAAGCTTGTCAAAATCATGCTGAATCTAAAATCATAATCAAGGGGTTAATTCTAAATTTAGGCTAAAATAATGACAGTCAAACTAATTAAAATAATTGAAAAAATAATAATCTATATAAGGTTATTGTCATAATAATGACAAACGATTCATACAAATGCAGGGTTCGAAAGCCTACAGAAGTGCATGAAGTAATCTATTCAAATTTTACAATTAAATAAATGAGCAGGTAACAAACCGGGAAAGGAACTTCCAGGCCTAAGTTTAGGGCATCTCTAAGACATTTGCCATTTATGAGAACCGGGGAAAACTTGGAAAAAATCTCAGTCAGGGAGAACGGTTCTGGCGGGAACGGAACCCCCGAACCGTTTCTCCAAGTCCGTGCCTTATCGTGCTCAGTCACTCGCGTGGATCTTAATGCGCTTGTGATACCGTACGCATCTTACTGAATATATACATGACATGAGGCATTCTTACACACTGAATAAAACTTAGTTGTTGATTTGTTTTATTTACGGACGTTCTTTAACATCTTAGGTCATCAGCGTCCCATTCATTTCAGGACGTGAAACGGCCGACAAATTTTGCTCAGAGGCCTCAGAGGCTTGAGGTTCTTTATCGTGCCGTCACGGGACCCACGGCTTTACTTCCCTTTCGAAGGAAGCCATACTTAGGATTTTTACGATCGAAAAAATCCATCGATCACGGTCGGATTTGAACCCACGATCTTGGGTCTACGAGGCAGGTAGACCACCAGAACAGACTCTGAATAAAAGTGCATATTGATTTGGGCAGATAGGCTTAAGCGCATGATTCTCCTACTTTACACAACGTGTAGTCTTTTGCAAGAGTAAGATTCTTAGATGTAAAATAAAATATTTACTCTGACTAGTTAGTGAAAGATCGCTCATAAACTTCACAAATAATTAATTATGCTAAAGAGAAAACAAGTGCTGGTGAACAAATCATATACATTATATCAATATAAGCAAATCTGCTGATTGTCATTGTGCACTAAATGGCTATGCGTGTGTTGCAATAGAAACTTACTAAAGTATTATTTGTGTACGCTCTTGGTTAGTCTTTCTTGTGCTGCAGTTCGATACATTTGAGCGGCTAACCATGTCAGGATATCATGAGCAGGCGCAAATGATAATGGACGCAAGGCCACACAGCTTCCTTGAACGAAGGCAGTCAAGTCATAAAACCTTTCTGCTTTGTATCGCTGAGTTGCCGAGACAAGATCGGTAGCTTTACAAGTTGCGGATCGAGAAAGACCAAGAGATCCTCGTACGCCTGATCAACAAGAATTCATTCTACAGAGTGTCGAAGGTTCAGGTATCAGCAAAGGACGATTGGCCGTAGCATTTAGACTTATTGCGAAGGATGGCTACTCACAGTTAACGCAAATAAAACGAAAACAATGATTTCCAAGAACGGAGCAGACTACAGCAGAGAAGAAACTTGGACTTAAGGAGGTCATACCTTAGTTATTAAAAACTTCGCGTGCTTAGAACTTATTTAAAACATTGAACGGGCAGTGGATGAAGTACATTGACACGGTGAAACACAAGATGGGAATGAAAGTCAAGGAGATTGTTCGTATACGCAGCAGAAATCCAGATCTGCCGAAGGCTTACTGGCAACCGTTTACGGGGCTCTGGTCAGATCCACGATGAGATATGGCGCAGAAATCCGGGAGTGAGCGCAAACAGAGAACCTAGATCAGGTGAGCACGCGCTTTTTCAGAGGGATTTTGGAGGTAGAAAGGGGTACGGCGAAGTGCGGATTAAAAGGAAATTTGTGACTCATAATGAGACAATAGAATGTAAAATTAGAAATATTGACTGCAAATTATTCTGGGAAATCAATCTTTAATTAGAGCAAATTGTTTCAAGGAGCAACTTAGATTGGACAGGAACAAGACATGGGCCTTCAAAGTGAGAAAGGGGTTGGGCAATATTTGGACAGTGGTTAATAAAATAAAGAGAACTGCGTGGAGAAAGGTTAAAAAAAACCACTTAAAGGATATAAACAGACGCGCAATGTGGGGAGAAGAGTGGAAACGGGATTAAATCTGGGGTGGGGATAGGGTTAGATGGAGCGTTACATCAAAACAGGGATCAAACTCATTAAACAGGAACTTGGGGGTTTAGGCTTGGAGCATGGCGGTAAATCAGGGTCTCGGGTGAAGATGGACTGAGAATTTGTTCTAAAGGAGAGGAGAGAAAGATTCATGGTCGCACATCCTAGGTCTTGAGAAAAAGTGTCTTTCGCCTTCCTTTACTGACAGAGGGCAAGGGGCATGCTGGGCTCAGCTGGGGGCAAGGATGAGGAGCAGGTAGGCAAATACTTGTCGAAGGTGAGACAACTCAGGTCTGAAAAGGCTGAAAATATTTGAGATTTTGAGAGGGAGGGGCAGGGTAACTAAACTGAATTAAAAATGTATGTATAGATGATATTGTATTCATTTGTTCTATGACAAGGGGAGAGAAGTTGCAAATTCTGGATGTTTGCATTAAGGATATATTGCGACTATTATAATTATTATTATTTGAACTATTATTTAGTAATTTATATAAATAATGCACCTTTTTGAGTATTATGAAAGACACGCACGGTCCTGTGAACCCTTGCGAAGGTTGGAAAGTTAATATCGTATATGCTAATTTTAATAAATACACTCATTCATACAGGATCCATGAACAACTTTTGTATCCCATTCATCTTCAATGTGTTCAGGGCCTTCTGCCTGCCACGCGACCGCATATAAAATGTCTGTCTGCTCCAGATATGAATATTCTTTCGTGGTTAGCAGCTCAAATGTAATTTAATTGCAGTACAATCAAAACGTAAGAAACGGACCACGAATGTACACAAATGAGTAACAAGTTTCCATGTCAACATATCACTATCTAGGATACAATGTATATCAGCAGATTGACTTGTATCTATAACATCGTTCGATTGTCTAAAAAAGTTAATTATTACCTTAACAAACATATGTTGTTGGTTCGCACCTGGAAACGCGTTGAATGTTACCTTCCAATAATAACTCAGATAGGATTTTCTGGACACATATTTATATGAATTTTTTTGTGTTATTAGAAACTCGTTCCCAAAGTTTGTCCCAGTATCTTTGTTACATTTCTTCCTTTGCGCAATGGAAAATTCTTTTTGCCAATGGGAAGTTGAGCCTAGTGACCTCGCCACCTGCCGAGGAAAACCATGTCACACGGTCGGAACTCATAGCATGCATTTTTTGTTTCTTTCGCTATTTATTAATAGTAAATAAAAATGAATATTGTACTCACTATAATAGTAGATGCCTGAAGGGCAACCCTTCTCTGTGAAACATATTTGAATCCTTTTGAAAATGTTTTGAGACACTCGCCGCAATTCGTCCTCCGGAATGTTGCAAATTGCCTCTTGGATATTTTGTTTCAGTGCCTTCAGGTACGGCAGGGATTTTATATGGATGAAGATGCAGTGGCTGAGTGGATTTTTACGCACTTCCGTCAAATACACCAACTTGGACTTTTCGTGTTAAAGACTTTCGAGAATAAGCTTTTTAGTTCATAGCACATTTCATTAAACTTCTGTTAAAACTTAAGTTTTTGATCTCTACTTCTTACCTTGGAATCGAAATTTTTTTACCTATCTGGCATTTTCATTTCGCAATAGGGACTTTACTTCGGGAAAATTAGCAAGAAATTCTCTTCTGCAATACTTGTACGATATATTTTGCACATGGAAATCGTATATAAATATATATTCTTTATTCTAGTGTATATCTTACTCTCTGCCTACTTCACAATACACAAATACACGGTAGGAAGTCTAGCACATATTTCCTACAGAAATGAAACAAGGCTGAGCAAGTTCAATTGTCTGCTTAAGTGGAACTTTAACTCCAGTTTTAACGGGAAACGCGCATCCACTGAAGATCATGGTTTCCTTTGGTGTATACAAATTCCGATTGTTTAATGGAATGAGGGCACGCTGTATCACTATAGTTTATCTATAATAAAACCACTGCTCCACTATAACGCCTTAGCATAATGTCAGCTTAAGGAAGTTTTGCTCAGAATTTTCAGTAAAGGCTATGTGAAACAAAAAATACTGTGTATAGTTTAAGTTTAGGAAAAAAAAAAAAACAACAACATTTAAACTAAGTGAATTATGCCAACTTATGCTCTTTTAAATGACCTCACCTGGAGTTCGTTGATAGCGACCCAGGAGTTGGAGGGGAATCCCTGTAGCATTGGGACCAGGAACTGGAGGCAACCTGACCAGTGTCCGATCAGCAACATCATGCAGATCAGATTGAATATCCTCATGAAAACACTTGCCATGTTGAGGAACTGCAAAGCGAAATTGTAGGATGCATTTAAATGTTATGTTTTCAAGGATAGAAGTACAGAACGGAATACATCTTCTTGTCAACGAACAGATAACACTTTATTTCCTCCACATTTACAACAATTTGACAATTTACATAAAACATATTGCATTATACAACCAAACTCTACGTACATTTAACATTTTTATCTTCTCTGCTTCGATGAAACTCCATCTGGGACGTCAATAACTTTATAACAAACAGGCACAATACTTGCTTCTAACTGGAGGTTCATCTTATCTGATTATGAAGCCTAACTGCATATGAGATGCGCAATAATCTTACTTTCATTTCGTTACTCGGAATTACTTCACTCGAGAGCAAGACTTTTATCTTCTGTCACTTTGCCATTCATCAAGAACAAGAAAATGCTTGTTTGATGGTCTTATATTGCAAATAATGCGCATACGAAATGTAGATTCGGCCAAAGACTAGCAATAATTGGTATGAGAACGTTAATCTTGAACGTAAACTGCATGTGTTGAAAATCAAAAGGTGTCTAAAACTACAAAATAACACAGAAAACACCCCCGGGTAAGAAAAATAGAACAAAATCCCAAACTAGTCAGCCAGTGCACTTTAGAGAAACTAAACAGTATGCATCAGCCATTAGGAGTCATTTAAGTGTTCGTTGCCTGCAAGTAATTTCATACAAACTATATACTCTATATGTTGAACTGAATGTACGCTTGAGGGAAGTTTTCGGATTCCCCCTCATAAATTTAATTTAATAAACAGTTGATGACTGTCATAGGGCTAATGACAATCATACAAAAATAAGAGGCTTACAGCATGTTCACTTGTACTAGCTAAATTGAAGTTTAAGCTATTTAATCCTTACAATAATGTAATTTAAGAAAGTGATATATACAAAAAACTCATTTGTGCCAAGAGTATTGCTTTCTTGCCGGTAACTCACACACTAACGCTAAATCCGAGAGGAAAAGCAAACTTCGTTGGCACTCGAACGGGATGTAATCGTTCTTGGCTTGCAATATGTTTGTCACAATCCAACATATCGGTTGGTTTACATAAAATAGATATTAATTTAACTGCATTGATTTACTTTTTATGTCAAAATCATGTGCATATAATTTGTCGGAGCTCTCATGACATTTTTCATTGGGCGGAAGCCTTACTGACCAAATTGCAAGTGCAGTTTGTTATTGTAGTGTTCTGGAAACGGAAGTGATGTTTACTTGGTTACCTCCTCGAGATCGCAAATATCACTTTATTTGTATTATAAGAATATGCAAACGAAGTTATTTTTCTTAAATGGGAACACGAAAACCTCTGTCTTCAGTAATGTTTAATTAATCTGTAAGTGAGGTCTCCGCTAGCTTTATCATACACGGCGGAGTCCCTTAAAATTTGTTAACTGAAAATCCCACGCAAAACAATTCTTATAAAAGAAAATGTTACATATGGTTCTGAAGTAGACGTACTTCATAGCACGAGTTCAATGTTGTGCTATGTCATGTTCAATGTACATCTAGATCCTGGATTGTCTCCAAAAGCGGTGGTGGTCTGAGGAATGTGCTACTAGTGGTCATGTTAACAAGCAAAATGCTCATTTTCTCGGCTGTGAAAAGCCGGATAAATATGCACAGGGACCTTACATTCAGAGAAAGTGACAGTATGGTCCGCTGTCTCTTTCCAAGGCATCATTGGTGCGTACTTCATTGAGGGTACATGGAAACAAAATTATCGTCACATTAAAAGTGTAGAAGGAACCAGTTATTGAACGTTTTCAAGGGATTGGTCACATTTGTGATATGCACAAGCTGTTTCCCGATCAGTTGATTTCTGGACAGTCAGATTTTTCATTTTCTTCACAAAGTCCTGATTTGTCGTTTTTGAGGGGGATACTGAAAAAAATCAGTGTTTCATCTATTGGTCGTAGTCTAGACGAACTTTGAGAAAACATTGAAATAGTTCTGTACAGTGTAACTGAGCAGTAGTGGGATGCTATGGTTACCAGGATGATAAGCCATGGGAAACATGTACAACACATAGTTTTATGATAAGTAACATTGGCCTGCAGGGAAAGAAAAAACATTTGCCTTCTCAAATGTGAATGGTGATTTTAACTAATTTTGGCATGCTAAATTCAATGCTGAAATCAGTTTTCTCCCATCATGTAAGTTTTTTTTAAACAAATGGTGAAAAAGAATTTGAAAAGAAGTCGATTTTTGAGAAATAAAGAGTATCATAAAATGGAAACTAAAATATCATATTCCTGCCTAATACACAAACGGCTACCTACATACCTTTAAAAAGTTCCATGTCTGAAGATCTGAATATTTTATTTGCTAGGAAGGAAGGATGTGTTGATTTACATTTAAGTTTTGATTGAATATCCTCTCTCTTCAAGGACTACTGCTAGTCCGCCAGCATTGGTTCGTTCCATCTTCCCTGATATCTTCATCTCCTTAATTTCTTGATGAAAATTTTCACCTTGCTCATCACCCATGAGACCCAAATTAGATGTAAAGTATTCAAGGTGAGAGTTCAAGAAGTGAGGTTTCAAATTCTTGTTGCAACCGAGAACTTGCAGTCTTCGTAACACATTTCTTACAATTTCTTCACGTCTTTTACGTTTCCAAGAAACTTATTGTAGCATCTTTGATAGCACATCATGCCTGAAGTGCTATATCGTTCATAGTGGTCAAAAAGTCAGTATCCTTCATTAGATGTCTGATTTGAAGTCCATCAAATATACCCTCTTTTATATTAGCCTCAGACAAGAGTGAAAATTTATGGTATAAATTCTTGAAGCACAAGCCATTCTTGTCTAGTGCTTTGGCGAATTGCTTCATTATACCAAGTTTAATATGAAGCGGAGGCAATAGCATTTTTCTAGGGTCAATTAGACTGACACGTATAACATTTTTTTTCTCCCTACGTTAAATATTTTCTCTTAGGCCATTCTTTCGTTGACCAATGTCTGTTCCTGCATCTATTGCCCCATCCGCACAAAAAGCAAGGAAAGTATGTTGATAAAGTAAGATACCACGAACTTTTAGATCTCCACACAGTAGTCATTGATATTCCGGGTATTTAATGTTTTCTAAAATGAATTTCCAAGCATATTTTTAAAATAATATGCAAAATATACTATCTTAATAAATAGAATAATATTATTTTTCATTTTTTAACAAGTACGAACCACATATGAAATAGAAATTGTTTGATTGCTCACACATTGCCGTCTTGTATTCCACAGCTTGAAGCTGGTACTTTATGCATAACACAAAGAAAAACTGATATAACTAAGCAACAAATACACTATCGACTACCAAGGTGAATGAATTTTAACTGACATCTTTGTGGTTTTAGACTACGAAGCAATCACTTCCCTTTACTTCCTACCCACGCTTTGATAAACTTCATTCGCAATGGGAACTTTAAACACATGGCAGATGAACTAACAAGAAAGTAAATAAGGGTTGCTTTTCATTCTCTATTATATTTTATATAAGCATTTGTATACCACTTGTGTGTATTAAAGTTATTTATTTTTGATATTGTATCAATATAGCAGTATAATCAATAGAATGTCAGATTACTAAAAAAATAAAAAAAAAGTCTGTACGTTTTATGAAAAAACTGATAATTTTCGAAATCAGGAGGCCGTTTTCCATATAAATTGTTTATTTTCATCAAGACAGCAAAATCATTGCAAGCCAGTGAATCGTTGTGCACAAATACTACTAAAGTATTTCAGTTACAGTTTTATATAACTGCTTTTTCTTAATACGCAAACTGTTTTGTTATTAAATTATGTTTTGTACTTCTGTTTTCATATTTTGTTACTTCAACAGAATTCATCAGGTCCTTGAATTACTTTCAGAAAGAACAACATGTCTTAAGAATTTTAGAACATCTTTGACCTTAGGTATACAACAACAACCTCTGTTACGTTCAGGTTTTTAGTTTCACCGGCAAAGTGAAAAATAGTTATCTAAATAAAGACAACAAAATAGTTGTGACATAAATCTGGCATCGTTGACTTCAGTCAGTACTTGAACAATAACTGAAGATGATGAAACGGCGAAAGATATGAGATTTTAACTCCAAACCGTTTTCAAACTGATTTATGAGTATTCGCATTTTCTGACAGTGACTGGTTCTCCTGCTCCTTTAGCCATTTATTAAGTTTATGTTTCCTATCTTGGTATCTGATAATTGAGGCTAAATATCTCCACACTTGCTACAAAGTTCAAATGAATATACAAAGTTTATAATTTGCAGTACATATTTAAACTTGGTACTTCTTTGATAACAAAAACAAATCTTAGAAGTTCAAGGACACAGTCTATCATCCTCAGCATTTATTCCTTAGTGAAACTTAGTGTAGCCTTCCATATGCATAAGTGTAACTTATGCCCTTTAAATGTTTGCAAGAACCAGAATACGGGACATTTCGTCTTAAGATTACTTTCCTACACATTTGGTAGAAGCAACAGAAAATGGGCAATTTGCAGTGAAATATCCCTGCTATGATATCACACGGGGAGCATAAACTTGGAACACACAAAGTTATGTTTACATGTAAACTTATAGGTGTCATCAAGGAAGGAGTATGAAGTTATTAAAATTGAAGCACCAAGAATGCACCAATTTTTAAATACGAAATCTGTACTGATTTGGAATAAATTAAGGATTTTTCTCCGCGATTCAGGTGAACGCTTTCTAAGCTAGTTACAGAACAAATGAACTGAGCACTGAAAACAATCAGAAAGGATAGGTAACAGGGTCATCATGTTTTGTGATTAGACCTGTAATTTTTAGCTTTTTCAGACGGAACAAGTTTGTATTCCGCGTCTCCCGGACTTTTTCTTGTCGATATTAATACCATGATATAGAGTTTATTGTCGTGATCACAGAAAGTATCGATGAAATAAAAATAATGAATGACAGAAACAAAACTTGCAACAATATCAAATATTGAAATGCATTGTCTTTATCTGGTTTTTTTTGTTACTGGTTTTTCGACGGAAAGGTTAGGTCACAATGGTTGACTCTTCTTTCAAGTTTTCTCTTTGTATATTTAGTCTGTTAGTCAAAGCTGCGGAATTAGCAATGAAATGTGAATAGCCAATAGAATTTGATTTCTGAAGTTGTGAAATTAGGAAAATAAGAGCTATTATTTTTCAGAATCTTAGAGGGAATTAATCTCGGCCGAAACTAATCCTGTATTTATTTCTTCACAATAAATGCATTTTACTAATTCTTATGAGAGATCCACAAGATTTATATAGAATAAACTTACAACCCGGTTCATATCAGGGGCGGGGGTTAGTGCAATATTCTAACATAATTATATTTAACCTTATATAAAAGTTATTAATAATACCAGTAAGTCTGGTGAATAGTCGAAAAGAAAAAAAATCTTTTTGAATCGATATAATGTTCTAAATATTAAGAATACATTCACCGAATTTAGAGGAACAGTTAGTTTCCTTTGATGTGACGGAGATCTGAAAGGCTCTTTTCATTATGGGATGTCTATGTCTATTCCTAATCTATTCTGTTGCAAACCGCTCGTAGGAAATTCTTTTAGACATGGTCGCTAGTGTGATTGTTTGCATTCGATTCGGAAGTTTAGTAAGATTGGTATTTATGGCACTAAAACCTCTTTCACATTCTGCAGAAGACGCGGTATTATTTGTATCCTTGGCATCAGTTTCCTTATATTTTACAAATAATTATCTTTTTTTCACTTTCTTCTTTAAAAGTTTTAACAACAACAGAAGTGTAGGTATTTGAAGACACTAATTTCAAAGGAAACATAAGGATTGGATTTTTTCATCACCTAAAACCATTGATTAATTTTCTTCCCGTGGTCATCACACTTTATTTAAAACTTGACACTTGTCAAAAATTGAAATAAGAATAGCACTGATAGCCTTAAGGTCATATTTTCCTCTAATCCTAGGAAAAATTGTAGCTTGAAATTTGTGAATGACATTTTAGCTGTTTTAAAGTTCGGAGATAGGTTGACCTTTGAATCTTTTTGTAGCTGAATATTAGACTTGGGCGGCTGGAAGATGAACACCATATTTGTATTTCATTGCAGTCAATGCATCAATGCAACTTTTTCCCCCTAAAGAAGCCATTATAGCGCCAGATTTCTGCACTGTAGATACAGGGAAATTGACTTTGCTGTCTTCAGAATATCCCTAAATAGAACCAGTTCCATGATGAAATTCAAGGAGTCATTTTTGGAGCAATCCACGAGATGCTGCTCTGTTTCATGAAGGCAGTGGACGATCTTTTCCTCGACTTGCAAAATATGAATAAGTGATTTGTATAGCTTGACATCACAGCTGTCACACTATTGCTGAGGATGCTATCCAATGAATTTCAAATATATTTCTATATTTATAAGTTCAAGTACCGTTGCTATGGCAATTTCAATCAATTCACATTGGTTTTTCGGGCTAGCAGAGAAGTGGAATACAATGTGTCTATGAAGGACTTGAAATGGAGCAAAATTGATAGGGTATCTATCACATCAAGTACTGCAAGTTCCAGTGTATGATTCAAACAATGAATAACTACAACATTAGAATTTTATTTATTACGAACGTATGTAGGTGCTCCTTTGAAAAATCCTTGTAAATGTCAGATTCCATCCGAAAAAATCTTATCAACTGCTTAGATAAAATCTCTTCAGAAATACCATTACTAATAAAACAAGATGTAAAACTGTCAGCACGTTTTTTTTTTTGTTGAAGAATCTAAATGTACTATATCATAGAAATAGTTTCACACGAACTATCATAGACGCAACAAACATGGACAATGAAGCATGATACATTTGCTTCATTAGTGCTTTCGTCAACCAATATACTGAAATTACAACAGGAGTCTATTATGAACTTCAATAAGAGTGACGACCTATGCTTGCTAATGAAATGTAAAATACTTCCACAGGTGTAATCTGAATTAAGAATGCTTCCAATATCCAATCCGTTCAATGCTTGCAATTCACACAAACGTTTGAAAAGTAAGAATGATTCATTTTCTAAAAAACATGGGCGTTCACTTGTAGTTTCCTGAAACCTTCAGAGAGAGATTTATTTCTTTTTTTTTCATTCATAATCGATTCACACTTCAAGTGAAACTGAATCCTCTCGTGATTACTAATTTCAACAATGTTGTTTGCATTCAACACTTTGATAAACTTTGTTTTGATGTCTATAATAGCACCTCGACTTTGAATTAATGAACAGTACAAGCATACAATCCCTCCGGAATTGTTTGCAGAAAGCCAAAGACGATTTGTTTTTCATGTTTTGAATCACTTGGTCTATACAGCCCTCGATTAGGCTACATCACTTATCTCACAATTTCCACCGATACTTACTCCCGCCACTGCTGCAATTTTAAACTGTTGAGTAGAAGACACAGACCTTTTACTACTTGATGCACGAGACTCTGATAGACCTACACAATTTGATTCTATTACGTTACGCATTTTTATCACAAATTTATCCATGTCAAACAACTATTAAAAACATTCACTCTCCTTAAAAGACGCACTCAACTGACTACGGCACAACACCAATCACTACTGCACACGTCGTGGCATAGATACATTTAAATTCTATCATTGTCTGCTCAAAGAAAACTGACACAAAGCAGTAACGTAAAACGTACATTGTTGCATGTCGAACACATGTTAGATGATTTATAATTCTACAACTTATCGTGTATGTGATTCATTCGCAAAACGTCATTATGAAGGAACTCAAGTGCGTGTTTCCACAAGTGCATTGGGCTTTTAAAAACTTGTGTAAAATTACACATTGACGTATTTGAAACGGAGGAGGGGGAGATATGTGCCCGGCAAGCAAGGAATTTTTTTATTTAACGAGAAGAAGAAGTCTTTGACGAGAGAGGGACATCCTCACACCCCCATTTTTATTAAGGCACATATAATTGACTTCAGAATAAAGGATATACGCAAAAAGTCATCTCAGAACTAAAAGAAGTGGTAGAAAAGGGAAAATACACAAAAATAAATTTTCTATCTATACCAAATAAGATAAGTTATTTTTCTACAAATTAATGAATTTGACCTAAGCGACTTCCCCTAATTAGCGCACTTAATGGACGCATACTTCCTAATATCCTTTCGTTTTCGTGGCGTTACAGCAACTTACCCATTCATGTTATACAATTAAGCAAACTTACTAAATTTAGAAAGATAATTAGACCCATTCTTTATTGACATTCCTTCCTTCTCTAAATCTATATTATGTGCATAACAATGGTCATCTAATGTTTATTTTAATTAAAATACAATTAATGTATTATAAGTGGATATACTATTAGATTGCAAACGTTTTTGCTGCTTTGTACACCGCTATTATATCTACACATAATATAATGTTGACGAAGCTGTCATTTCTGTAAATTAAATTCTACGGCAAATAAATTTGATTATGAAAATTGCTTAAGTTTTTAACTAAATGGAAATTATCAATACGGTCGCGTATCTTTAGTTAAGCTCTGAAAAATAGTTAACTAAAAGGAAAAACACTTTGTATGTAATATTACGACAAAATGACCTTTCTTTAAAGGTGTTTAACGCCCGTTTTTACTATTGAGGCACCACAAAACGGCGAACACTGATGATATATGAAATGATATATTGGGAAAGGATTTTTTTAGGGAAGGAAACGTTCCAGGCCTAAGTTTAGGTTACCTCTCCGGCATTTCCATATATGACTGAGAAAAACCTGGAAAAAACAAACCACAGACCTCCCGCTCACGAGTCCGCGTCTTAACGACCTCCGCCACCCGTGGCGTTACAAAATAAGTTTGCCTACATACAGTAGGCTACGCTAAGTGATCCATCGTACTCCGTACTCATTGCACTCAGCGTTGCCAATTTAGCCCTTTTCGGGGTAGATCTAGTCTTTTTTACTTCATCTTTGGCCCCCATTTTTGGGGAAAAAAAACAAAAAAAAAAAAAAAAACGGGCTTCTAACTCATTGAGATAAAATCTGGCGTAAAATCCGGGGTTTTGAAACTTCTCGAGTAAAATTAGGGTTTTATGTTAATGGCCGATTCTTTCATTGATTTAGCATCCTTTGCTGTATCCATTCTCACGCTTTCTCACTCTAATGGGGATATAGAACGAATGTTCAGTGCAATGAATGTAGGGAAAAACAAATCAAGAAATAGAATGCAAATTCCTTTGCTATCTGCAATTCTCTCCATACAGATGGGATGAAAAGAAGTAACAGCAATCATTATGCGTGTAAGTTACCAAAAGAAGCTATTGATTCCACAGAAATGGGTGTTAAGCATCACAGTGATGATAAATGAACGCTCAAGACATTGAAACAGCTGACGAAGTGGAGGAAAACGACCGTTTGATAATATTTTAGCAATTATACGCTTAGAGAAGCATCGATTGAAGGTAAATTTTATTATTATTAATATTATTATTTGTGGGGATGCTGTTGCGATAGCAACGTCGACGATGGAAAATATTTAGCCACTTTGAGGTGAAATTAAGCTCGTTTTTGGTACCAGTCTAGCCTGTTCTTAGCCAAGCAGTTGGAAACCCTGATTGCATTACTCCTGATGTTTGAAAAATCTATTGGGCACATACACAATCAAGAAGTGGGCCCTATTGCACAAAAGTATAGTATAATACATTACAAATTCCTTGTAAAGAATGGAGTTGTAACTTGCTGTTGCACAAAGTACTGTACAATACTTGTAAAGTATTAATAAAGGGTTACAAGTGACTTCATAAAAGAACAAGATGGAGAAACAGATGTTTGCCAGACGACGTCATACCTTGAAGTAGGTTATGTCCACTCCTTAATAATAAACTCCTATCTTTTAATGCACAGAAAATATTTTTATTCTTGTAATATTAGTGTTATATTATTTCTAAAAGTATTATTTAAATACTTTTTTATGCATTTATTAGTATTTAAGTGCCAGCCTGCACTGTGAGATGAGGTCATAGTATCAGTTTTAGTGAAGAGAGGCAAAAGAATCGTTCTTCTAAATAGCATTCTGTCAATTATTTACTAGTCCATTCATGTACATTTGTTTGTATAATTAGACAATCCATTTTTGTTACAAGTAAAAATTGTGAAAATGGTGTGAAAAGAGACTAAATAATTACTTTAAAATCTGACAAGTATTTTAGTGGTATTTAGCGAGAATCCTACACTCAGCTTAAACTAAGATATGAACTGAAACAGGCAAGATCAATGTCATCTATAATTCTTATTTAAACTGCACGTAACCTAAAACGTTCATTTTACTCAAATATGGAATGGTTATTTTTTTATTTAAACTCACGCTAATTCTAATATTATCATCACTTTCGCGACTACTGCGACTCATATTTAGGTCAACAGATTCCATAAATTATGAAAACGATATTAAATAGTGCTTAGAGTTTAAGTTATCAATATTCGCACACTTGCAGAGAAATCTATAGAATTTTCAAGAGAGTGATTAATACTAATATTTCTGTGGAACAAAACAATAAACATACTTGTAAATATGGAGTTGTAAATTACAAGTGTAGGAGAAAATTTTGTGGAGCACAATTCTACTAATCAGTTCAATACATTATAATTTAATGAACCATATTTTTATGAAATAGGGCCCTGCATGTGGACAATGGTATAGGATAATTCAGATAGGAAACAAAGTCATCGTTAAGATAGTTTTTAATTTATTAATAAAGATAATAGAGGTGGTCATGAGCAAAGCAGATAACAGTGTATGGCCCACACTGTGAGCAAGAGTGTTTGGAAATTATTTGCCGATTTAGTCTGTATTCACATTTTTTATAAATATCTCCATAATTCTGATCCTACATTTTATTAATAGTGCGCTGTATAGAACCTGTTGGGCGGCATTTATCGTATATCCTGTATACTTTCATTTAAAATCTGCTTGCGTTTTTGTTCTACATTTGCTTAGCTTATATCCCTACC
Source organism: Metallyticus violacea (assembly GCA_030762175.1). Classification (NCBI taxonomy): domain Eukaryota; kingdom Metazoa; phylum Arthropoda; class Insecta; order Mantodea; family Metallyticidae; genus Metallyticus; species Metallyticus violacea. The sequence goes on along the minus strand of CM060838.1, from coordinate 47,153,478 downwards.
ATATTAAGATATTATCGAGCGGGGTGGCTAAGGTTGTAATGCTTGGGACTCGCATTCGGGAGATCCTAAGTTCAAATCCCTTGGGGCCAGTCATCTTGATCTTGAGTTTTTTTTCCGTGGATTTCCCTGGTCGCTCAGGCTAATGCAAGGATGGATATTTCATTTTCACAACTTTTCCGTTCGTCCATTTTATATCATTGCATTGCATTGCGTATTTCTCCAGTTGTATGCCTAGTTACACGGACGTAGATGCGAAGGCAAGTTGGGCTGGTGCGGTGTGACGGTGGCTTGCACTTTATAAAGGTTTCCGGCGTGTGATATGGATGTGACCGTATCAAAGGGGTTGAACCCGAAGGCTTCGGGGAGTTTTATCTGGAAACAATGATAGGGAACTTCTACACCAGAGTCTCACTGCTCACAGATCCTGGGCGCATGATGTCACCGAAGGATTTCTCTTTTGTGGCGTAGATACAAATATCCTTGAGCCCTTGAGCAAGGCTGAAGCATAGAACTATTCTTCTCTGATCCTAACAGTCCAATCCAATTCGTTGCGAGGTTAAGATATTAAGTTATTTCAAATAAAGCTGCATACTAATGAAGGCATATCACCATTTTAATTCTTTCTACTCTGAAAAGGTACTTAGTGAAAAAACTGATACGGTAAACCCCTTCACTATTTGATATAGTAGAGTAAATTGTTATAGTAGTCTCATTTATTTTTAAGTATAATTCCTTTTCCTTTTTTCCAATATTGCTGTCAAGCGTCGGGATTTTTTGCAGTTCTCTGCACTTGTTCCAGTTTAAGTAGTCTTACACTGTCTCTCTGAGACAGTGTAAGAGAGACAGGTGGTCAATCCATCACATAGTCTATTGCTATGTAACAGGGAACCAAGGTATTATTTGAACGTGAAACGGCCGAAAATGTTGTCCAGGGACCTCTTTTTTCAAGTGTGGAGGTGGTTAAAGTGGCCTAAGTCTAAGAAACGGAACCCACGGCTTAAAGTCAGTATTGAAAGAATTGTGTTGGGATTTTTACGCCAGGAAAAATCTATCGACCTTGGTTGGGTTTGAGCCTTGGATCCAGAGGACAACATGCTACATCGAGGTAGACTGTTATTACTTCAATGTGAGTTTCTTACTTTTTTCAATAACACTAATCCAAAAATCGTAGTATTTGTCTACGCTCCTAGGTTGATATTTGTTATTAATTTTAATATTTTAGAATTTAAGAAAACATTCACAATTTATAGCTGTGGAGTAACTTTTATTTATTGTCAGTAATAATGATGCATAATAAGCACTCACGTTGTAAGGTTTCGGAGATTACGGCGATTATAAGCTAAAACTTATTCTTTTCAACGAGTATAATTTAAATAAACTTTATTTGGCAAGCTCTGAAAGAACTGAATGTATAATAACATTTTTACCAATTTCGATTGTGATGTAGCTAAGAAAGAAGTGTCTATCTAATCTGTTTAGTTATAGATATTCAAAGTAATATCAACACTATTTCATAATTTATCTTATTATATCTTTTAATTGTAAACTGAGTTCTAAGCGTTTTTCTCCATTTGTATTTTTTATGTAACACAATGTTAAGATCATCACAGATTAACTGCTATTTAATTCTTTCTGTATATATAATAATTATAATAGTAGAAAAGGATAAAACACTAACACTTGTCTTCTTGCCATAGAAGGACTCCACGAGTTCGAAGTATAGCGATCTCAAGTGTGACTTTTTCTTAGTGTTTTATCCTTTTCTACTATTATAATTACTGTTAATTTGTTACATTGTTAATAGTTTATTATTATTTATTTTTATTTTATATTATATATATATATTATTTACCAGCAGTCTGATACTCCCTTTTCTTAGAGAGTCTGTTCTAGAATGGACCAAGCTATGAGTAGCAAGCAAGCAAGCAAACGAGCAAGCGTTGTCTTCAACACTGGGAAATGTTTGCTACTAAACATATTTCTCGGACTAAATCTCAAAATTTTGAACCTCAGTTAAACACATATTTTTGGAGCATTCAGAGATAAATTTTAACAAGATTGGTATCGATGTCGCTGCTAAGGCACATACTCCTGAAAGGGAGGTCTGTGACTTGAAACCTACGAGAATAGTTCACCCTAACCTCATCGCTCTTGGGAACGTGTTATGAACTTAGACCTGAAACACTTCTTTCTAAAAATTCCTTTCTCAAATCATATCATCCCATTATTATACTAATCATTTGTGATGCGTTAATATTCATTAAAAAAAAAACAACATGGATAATTTTGTTAAATGCGAGTCTCTTTAGCTTGTTACAAGCAAGCTCTAAGCAAACCGCACTTGAAAAATATAGTAATATTTAATGCTTGTTTATCACAAGATGCATTTATAGTGCAATATATTACAAACAATTTGAAAATTCTAGGCTACTTAGGCAGTTATTTTCTTTGAATGATTGCACAGAAAGTGGGCATTATTGTAGTAACACATTGCTTAACAAGGCTAATTAAAATATGAATCCTTCCTTCCTTCTGCAATTATTATTTTTCTACTGAATATATTCCTCAGCTAGAGTCGATAAAATTTTCACCTGTCTAGAATCTAGATAAAACAAGCAGTCTGTGCTTCCTGACTGTTTCAAAATACATTCAAAATACAGCTACAGCTTTTGTGCTTCTAAACTTTGTCTCCCTCTGCAGTGAAAGAGCCATAACCACTCTACATCTATTGTATGCTTGTTTGCAAAAGTGTAAAACTTATAGCAAACACATATAATAATGAAGTGTCAACACTTTAGCTCTGAAGTAAGTATACTTGTATAGCAATGATCATAATATCACGAGCACATTGTAAGTATTATGTCTTAAAACACATAGGTGAAAATATAAACCTGAAAGAACAGAAGTGAAGTGAACCAACATCTAGGTGTGCTCTATGCGAAATGTTTTTAGTTCTACTCATATCTATATTTATTATAAAGGATATAAATGTTTCAGTATCAGGTTTTCGCCCACGATTTTGTATATACAGGATGAATAGAAGCTATCTGGACAACTTTCAGAAGGCGATTCCTGACAGGAAAAGGTACAAAAAAGTTCATATGAACACGTCCGGAAATGCATATTTTCTAAAATAAATGGCACATGGACGGCATCGTTCTATCACAACACTCAAGATTGTTACAAAAGGTGTTCAAAGTGGCCTCCACGCGATGCAATGCAAGGCGTTCTCATGTTGCATCATGGATTGCCTCACTTTTGCGAATGTTTCAGCCTACACGGATACGCTGTCCAAGGGTTTACATATCAGGAACTAGCTCAGCGTACACAATAATTTTCAGATGCTCCCCACAAGTAAAAGGAGGTTTAAGTCCAGTGATCGAGCGGGCTATGCAACAGGGCCTCCTCGTTCTATCCATCTTCTGGGAAAGGTGTTATGAACAATAATGCGAAAATGGGCTGGCACTCCATTGTGCATCAGTCACATTACTTGTATTGTCAAAGGCACATTCTCAAGCAAAAGAGACAGTGTGTTTTTCAGGAATTCCAGTTAAATCTGCCTGTTAAGGCGTTGTGGATGAACAATTGGTCCAAATACTTGGTCGCCAAGAATCTCTGCCCAAACAATAATGCTGAGCCGTTGCTAAAGAGCATTGTTATGATAGAATGATGCCATTCATCAGTGGATTTCTAAAGAAGAAAATATACATTTTTTGACATATGTTCCTATGAACTTTTTAGTTCCTTTTCCTGTCAGGAATCATCTTCTGAAGTTTGTGCAGATAGTTTCTGTTCATCCTGTATAGGAAATGAAAATAAAATGTTCTAGCTTCGCTGTATATATGTACAAGATGTATAAAAATATGTGTCAAATTTAGAAACATGTTCCTAAAAACAAAACTTAAAAAGTCCTTTGTTTCAGATTTATTCAATTCTTTTTTTTCTTCTTCTTTTTTTTTCCCCCCACGCAGAGCAGTCGCTCAAGCTGCTTTCCTTTTGTAATCCCTTTGTTTTTTAAAGTAGACCATGAACTTTGTTTTCTTTTGTTTTTGCTGTATTCCATGAGTAAAAGATAAATATGTATCACATTACAATACATGTAGTAGGAATTGTTTGCGTAGGCACCTATGATGTTATTGCTCCTAAATTTGCTCCCAGATGGGTTTACTTCTCAATATATTCATCTGATGTCACTTACATCGCAGTTGTTTAACGAATAGCTACTAATCGTAGAAGTTACAAATTCATGAAATAAAACGGTAACTGTAATGAAAATTAATTTTCTTTTTTCAAAAAAACATGAAAGTACAGTATTTGTCACTAAAATAAAAGGTGATTATGTAGAACACCACATTAAAGTGGGTAAATCATGATTTTTTACGCTGGTTTTCAGATTTCCTTGTTTATTGGTTTCTGAATGATGGCCAAGCAGATTTATGCATTATTATTATTATTATTATTATTATTATTATTATTATTGTTGTTGTTGTTATTTTATGTTTACTCCTAAATTCCTTTTTTGTGTTTACCCAAGAAATTGTACATTTTGACTTTTACCCAGATAGGTAAAAATTAGGTTAAGGAACTGGTGATAAGCTTAGTTTTACAGTTACTATAATTGACTAATCTCTGAAAATAGTATGTTGGAATTCTGACCCTTTATCACAGTTTTACCATATGCTACTTATTGCCTTATAATCGAAATGAGGGATGAAGAGCAGAATATCATAAAGAGCTGCGAGTGGTATTCTGCAAAAATTACTAAATAAAATAAACCTTACCCAGGAGCAAATTTTATTCCACAAATACTACCCAGAGCTGTTAATTTGTTATATTCATTTTGGCAGTATTTTTGCCGCCTAAGAACAGCCTAACTTAACCTGAAATAATAATAATGAAGAAAGAATTACCCGATTTGGTATTAGGTTTTTAGTATTAGTTTTAATTATTCGGTGGTACACTTTTCATTGTTTTTAAGATTTTTCAGTGGCGATAAAGCATGAACTTGAAAGTTATAAGATCATTTGGTCAGCTTTATTCAGAGGGATTCGATTGAGCATGTATTATTGTATTATAGCTCTAACCAGAAAGAATATGCGGGGGCTTTAATTCCTGGGTAGGACCAACATAATCTCCAACACCACCAAACCGTTGACTTTGGCATAAATAGTAAATATTTCGGAATGCGTATATTCGGCAATAATTATTATTAGGGTTTTGATTGTATACATATGACTGATATCGTTTAATTTATTAAAATATAATAAATATTCTCGTTTTTGCTCAATTCGGTCATAGGGCAGCTGAAGGAGAATACAGATAGTAAAACAAGTTCGTGACATGCGCACTCAGTGTTTGGTTCCGCGAAATACTCAACCGTTCCTTCTATAATATACTATATAGAATATATAGTATATATGCTACATATATATTAGAGGAATTGAATTTTTAAGTTTTATTTTAGGAACACACCCCAAAACTATTTAACATATTTTATATACACTCTATAGTTGGCGTGATATAAGTTGTGAACACTGAACTAGAAAATTTGCTGATAAACCAGGAAATTCCGTGTATTTGTCGCACTATTATATCATGTATGCTTTTAATACTGTTCAACTATATGACTACAAAATATATTAAATATTGCAACATATATACGTGTTAAAATAATCGTATTGATAAAGGTCCTGAGCTACCTTGTTTGCGTATTTTTTCAGCCAAGATGAGTTCGAATAGTCATTGGACATACAACTGTAGGCCTTTAGAAAAAATAATGTACAGATAATACAGAATCAAAACGAATAATTTATCGATAATTATTGAGGTTTAACACATTTTGGTCGAGGATTACAAAATATTGAATAAGCGCACTCTTGACCGAAACCGTTTTGAAAATATACATTTGAAACTAATCATCAAATTCTACAACAATGAACTGTGATCACTCTATCACTAAACTATTCTAATCACAGAATACAATATTCACGTGCAACAGAATAAGCAACGATATTTAGAATTCAATTGTTTCGAGATAAAACATCGATAGCAGTGAATGGCGTGTGAATAACTAAACGACTCCAACAAAAAGCGGCAACAGATGGCGCTAACTAAAATAGCACCTGGCTAAAGGTACATTTCGTGACTGCCAGCATTTTGACTGTTTAGTAACACTGGAAAGGTGTGCTGACTGGGAATGAGTTCTCGAATTGCTATACATTGTTAAATATGCAGCCTGCCTACGATTTACATTAAGGAAATCAAAAAATAAATAAACAACTGAATAAATAAAATAGCAGAGAGTAAAGAAAAAAGAAAGTTCGGCAAGCTTCGGTTCTTAACATATAACATTTAGATTAAATGTCAAAACATCTTCAGAATGTATAAATGATGGAATGATGGAAGAACCCATTTTTAAAAAATGAATTAACCTCCTGTTATGTTACAGGAATTTTCTTTTAGAATAACATGGTACTCATGTATTTGCTTTATATTCAAGTTAAATGACATTTTACTTCAGTCTTAAATTTTATATATCCACACACTTAATAACAGTTGTTATTAACCCTTAACAGTGTAATATAAAGCAATGTCTAGTGACATTTACCTTATGGAGGTTGGTACTCCCAAATATTTTAGTGACCATGAGACATAAATCTATTTAGCATGCCACAGTTCTCAACTTGAACTTTCTCCTCTCTCTCAAGTATCAAAAAGAGCCACACAGAATATTCACTAATATGCAAAAGATCACGGAGCAAAATGCTTTCGCTACATAACCAAAATGCGGCATCCATTGTATTGCTTCCGGTTGTGGTGCACGCAATTTTGATTGATGCACGAAAGTGTTTTTTTCCGTGACAGAAAAAAGATATTCCAAACTGCCGCGTTGGGACGTGCCCTCAACACACATACACAGCAAAGGGGAGGGAAAGGGAAGTGTACAGCCCTGACCGCATCTGCCTTGTTCCTCTAGACTTGTACAGTACATGCTTGGTATCGCCGCATTCTGAGACAAGAAAGCACGTTGAATTGTTTCTTCATTTAGCGATCCTTTCCGATGCGTTCGACTGAACTGGACTGGTTGTGTGGGTAGCGGGCAAGCTGTGATCTAATTCATACTGCACCTGTGTACAATGCATCGGCAAGCGCAAAAAAAGCAGGTACTCACGCTAACTCCCTCTAGGTCTACTCTTGTCAACTATGCCTGCAGCAGCAACTCTAAACAGTACAGAAAATAAAAATGAAGCATTAATCTAAACATGAACAGATACGCAAAACAACTTTTCTTGTAACAATGTACTTGTGTGTTTGTATACATATTGTTGCATGCGAGACGGTACAAAAGAATTTAGCTGGAACCTCGAGAGAAGATAAGATGGCGGTCGTTCAACTCAGTGTTATGCGAGATACAGTAGGCCATGCATAGAGCGTCAAGGGAGGCCATGCAGCAACGCAATCGAAGGCAGCATCAGCACCAAGGGGGTTACCTTAAAAATGAGATTGCTTTTGCTGAACTTCTTTTTGTCCCGCCCTTCAGAGCTGAGACGACCTCTCCTTTCAGTGCGCTTTTTTTGGAGGTTCTGCAAGATCTAGAAAAAAAGAAGCGAGAAAACACAAGATAGAGAGCATAAGCCATCACCCAAAACACACACTGGATCGTTTTTGTTTGTGATCTAGGAAGAGTTGGAAAAAAAGAAAAATAATTCTATTTTTGTTCCGAGAATGGAAAGAAGTAAATTAACAGATAGTGAAAGTACAGGTAATAGTAAAAGTTTTGTGCAGAGTTTGAGATGTTCATAAAACCTGAATATTATCATAATGCAACATTCAAACTAGGCTCTAATAAGTGAAATTTGCATATTCGTTTAAATTTTATTTGGGAATATAGTCTAGAATTTAAACATTTTATTGAGATGAGTGTTTCTAGTGTTCGCCCACGCAACTCGCGTGGTCCTACAAACGAAAGCAAACCCCATGCCAATACATTAGCCAGTCCAAGCCCTTGAGATTGGGAAGGTCTATGTGCAGGGAAAGAGTGGTGACGTCATCATGCGACAGAGTACACCCAGAAACTAAGCACACACCAGCATCGCCAAGCGCGCGCAGTTCGTCCATGTCACCCCCTGTGAGAGGGAGCCCAACACCGCTAGTGTACACCTTAGTGACATGTTAGTTGTAAGCAAAGCGCCTCACCATGAGAGAAAGGTAGAAAGGAAGCGTTAGTAATGCACCAATTTATGTGTCACTTACCTTTAACTGCAACTTTATCTTGTTCTGACAGTCTTCCCCACAAGCAGAATTGAACTTCTTTCGTATCCAAACAGATAGTACAAGTAAGGTGTTCACACAAATAGCCCCGAATTTATCTCACTGTTTTTTTTTCAGGTGGAAGCACACACACTTTTATTTGAAAGGCGAACTATTCGTAACGAGGGTACGAGACACAACCATATTGCGAAACACAGTTTCACTCACAAAAGATGTTCATTTTCGACAGGAGACTATTTCTCCATGCCCTTCTAATAAGTCTTTACTATTTAACAATGGATCATAATCCATTTTTTTAGTAAATGAAACATTTAAATATCAACACTTACTCAATTATGGAAATAAAATTATGAAACAAGGTGTTACTAGCAGTATGGTGCGCCTCATCACGATTTTCACCTAACTATATGAGCTTATTTACAAAGAATGTAGAAACTTGAAATTTCAAGTATTCACTTGTTTCTTTTACCAGCATTGCACAAAGGTCTACTTACTCCTCTTCCGTTGGTGATTTCGAACTGCAAGGAATGCCTAAGAATGTCGGGCTCTCAGTGTTGGATCACCTTACTTGAATATGAAAACCCAACCCAGCACTTCCTTTCTCTCTTCAATACGTCTTTGCATCCATCAACTTCCTAATTATTCATTAAAAAACAATATAGTTCATCAACTTCGTATGCTTAAGAGACCAAGTTTCAAACTCTTAAGAATAGAGCAAATTGGTTTTATGTCTACTTTCTAAATGAGTAATAAGATTTTAAAAGAGATGTAATCTTCAGATATGCAACTCAAGCAATTTATCTACACGAAATACATGATATCATTGTAACTAAATAGTGATGCTGGGCTCAGGCCCCTGCAGGACACGAACCTTACGGTCGAACTGCTCCGCTAAGCGGAAGGAAAAGGAAAAATCTACAAGTGCAAATCGTGCTGGAAGCTATTCTAACTACAGGGGCTGGTAAAAGACTGAGAGTGAGAGCGAGCGAACTCGATGGGCCTCAATAACTTATTAACCGGATTCTGGTTCCTCCATTTGAAGTTTCAAAAGATTAATTTATTTAGGTTGGTGAAAGCAGAGCTCACATTACGCACGGTGAAACGGCAATTACTTGTAGGAACGCAAAGTCACTGACTCTTTGGTGGTGTTTCAGCCAGGCTAATGTGTATGACCTCGGACAGGTTGGCGCGTACCAAACTACAGTGGAAAACAAATTCCTAATCGAAAAAGCAGCATTGGCATATTATGGATTACCTTAATATGATAATTTCAGGACTATTAAGTACGTGTTGTTTCATTTGTTCCTACTTATTCCTATGTAGCGTACACTTTCTTGGTGTGTAACACTATGCCACACAAGGTAGTTTTTAAATTAGGTATACAGCAACTATTATCATCTTCAAAGCAACGTTTGATATCCGTATTTGCAGTATGGTCACTGTCGCGAGCCGATATGCTTGAGCGACTCTTAGGTACTGCCCCCTCCTTCTGGCTAACACTCCAATGAAGCGCATATCAACATTGGTGTGTATTTCTCAAAGTGTCAGCCAGTTTTTATTTTGTCAATTTTTTTTAAATTGTTTTTATTGATCGGTAGGACTATGGTGTAAAATACGGTGAATATATGTTAAAAAGAAAAATAAACCTGGTATCGGTTAAGTTATCCTCTTTGAGCTTGGCTCCTGGTTGGGAAATATTTACGTCCCAACACTGGAGCTTTTAGGTTGGCATCAATAAAAGAATAATAACACCTTTTAGAGCAGTGCTGTCAACTCATGTGTTTCTATTGATGAACTCTGTATACAGTTGTACAAAAGCGGGTTATTTTTACCTTGCTTTATTTTAAATAGTATGATAGTAAAGATAGTTTGTTTTATTTTCAACAACATGCCAATTGGCGTATCTGAGGCCCATCGAGCTGAGTGATAACTTTAGCAGTAAGAAGATAGTGATAGAATTTATAGAACAGAGATGTAGTTTGAAAGATTTTCTTCTTATATCTCGTAGGTCTGTAATGTGTTTGTTTTCGTCTACCAGTAGAATGTGCTGATGCCACCCAACTGTATACAGTGCTTTATACATCACTTCTTCCTGCCTTTTATATTTATATCCCCATTTAATTTTTGTTGTGTTAATTATTTAATATTCGATACAATTTAAAGATTTTCTAATTAATTCAAGTTACAAATTTATTTAAGCAGAGTTTCATTACAATATTTTAATTGAGAGTAAGCAAATGAAGGAAAAAACTATGGGATCACAGGGAATAAGTCGATTATTCGATTGTCTATAATAACTCTAGGAGTGCCCTCCGATGAGGTTCAATTGCTCCCTTAATCTCCCTTTAAAGTTTACAAATATGTTCCGACTCATTGAGTTGAACAAGAATGACTTTTGCCAGTGGCAAGTTTTTCTCAACGACTACTATAAATAAAAATTGAATGAACATGTTGCATATTTCAACTCATTTTATATAAGTCAATATTATTCCTATGCGCAAATATTACATTTACTGTTAATTTCAACAGCAAAAGCGTGAATATAAATCCTATCATATATCTTAGGGTAGCCAGATTTTACTTTCGTCCAAAATGTAATATATTGGGACCATCTTCTGAAGCTCGTTGTAAACACACACTAGCCCGTGAAACATCTAATAAAAACATTTTTTTTTAAATTGTGTTATATTATTGCTGTAGGTATATTGGTCTTACTGGGGCCACTGTTAAATATTGTTACGAGAAACCTTCATCAGTATGTCGTTCACTTTCTGTTGTACAGATTGCCTCTGTGGGCTAGTCGTCTTCCTGTACCATTTATTCGTTTTATTGCTTATAAGGTAAAAACGATTTTAAAACTTTGGTAGCGAAATAACCAAACGGATCGTTACGACTAAAGGAAATGCGAAAATGAACTGTAATTAGCTTGGTTGGGAATCGAGCTACGAACCTCTAAAACAGGAGTTCCTTTGTTAATTCTGAGAAAAATCCCTCGGCATTTACATGGTTGCTTGTATTCGCATTTGAACACTATAAACGAGCAAAACTCTATTAAATATCCAAAAAGCAAAACAAAATAAAATGTATATATGAATATATAAATAATGTTACCGATTTTAAAAGCACATAATTCACGTTTAATGAAATAAAACATTTTGTTTATCGCAGGTGTTCAATGCGAACTCCCCTGTAGTTCCTGCCCAACGTACTGTAACATAGCACCATCAATTGCTGCATAGTCTGTGCTAAGGATGGATAGTCTAGGATGGAAAAGAATACTTTCGGTACTTCCCTAACCTAACCTGACCTAACCTAACCTTGAGTATTGTTCACCGCTGGCCCTTTGTGGCTACGCCTCCAATAGGGCACCTCCCGGAGATAAGAATGAGGTGAGGAGACCGGGAGGCCAGGTTCTAACGACTGCGCAGATGGGGTTCCTAACGTGCTTCCAGATAGAATATCCCGACGCCGGTCGGATTCTACCCCTCCTGAATTGTGATACCCCTCGAAAGGCCCGCTTCCATTCAAGACGCCGGGCATAAACATTTTCAAAGCGTAAGCCATCCGTCGTGGCTCTTTCGACCCTGTAACAGAACCATCGTTATGAAATGATATGAAATTGGAGAGTGGAGAATTATTGGAATGTAAATATTCATCCCAGCATTTGCCTAAGTGACCAGGAGTAAACACGGAAAAATCCAAAGGCAGGATGATCGGCCCAACGGGAATATAACCCGGGACCTTCCGAATGCCAATCTCAAGCATTTTTAGCCACCCCACTTGGTTGCTCTGTGCTAAGGTTGGCAGTCTAACAAACCGAAAAAATCACAGAGTGTCACGTATTGGAAATGTTTCTAATTAATCTGTTTGGTAGTCTGTCATTGAACTTCCTTTTGTTTTCATTCTGAAAGTGTAGGTGTGTTCCATCCTGTTGGAAAATGAAACTAGAACTGCTCTATTCAAGTTGCAGTAAGAGCCATGTCTGTACCTACCTACTTATATATGAAATTCTAGTTACCGTTTGTTCGAGGAGAAGAAAAGGGCATGCACAACACAGAACACATTCACTTTAAGGGAATTGTGATGCTCCAATGAGATAGGAGGGTATTCAGTACCCCAGCTTCTGTTTACCGTACCAGAAAGGTGGAAGCTGTCTTTATCACCGAGAACTAAGGAATCCAAAAACCATTAATTTCCATTACATTTTGCATACTCTCGTAAAATGATTACAATTTGTTTCGATTTTGACACCTGCGGCAATTGTAGTTGGTAAGAATGATACTACAACCATTGGAGCCATCTTCGGCACAGTCCTGTGCGGGATTTGCAGTCCCTGCTGCCTGAGGGGGTTTTCTGGGGGCTACATGTAAAACTTGCACTGAACTGCTCCACTTAAAAGGCGGTGGCCGGTTACCATTTACATAAGAAAGTTCTTCTTTCCTTAACGGATTGAATATCCACTGGTGGGTCTGCGTCCAATTGTATTCGGAAATGCCCTTGCATACTAATAACAGACGGTGAACGTGAAAATGCAATACCCACTCAAACCTCTTTCATATTTTCAAAGGTAGCTATTATCATTAGTATCGCCCCTGGCAATGAAACAAATTAAATAATAATGAAAAAAGACACAAATTTTCTGCGTTAGAATGTAAACTCTAATGGAATGTGTAATCCTTAGTGTTCAGTGAGGAAGTTCATATTGAACATCTATGATGTACCTATTCAATTCACATTTTCGACTTTTTCTCTCAATTGGCGCTAATTTCATACATGTGAGTTTCACAAAACGTGATCTATTTGTGCTTTAAATCGGTAACATCATTTGCACTAACCCTGTAGATAAGGAATAATTCCTTCGCACAGGAGATTAGCACAAGCCAGACGTGAGCTAGATATTTGAGGTTAAAAAGAGGGAGTTAATAGTTGGTGGCTGCTGCTTTTTTTTCATCAGCACACTCTGGGCAGAGTTAAGAGTGAGCTACACTGTATGGTTGGTGCTAAGCAAACTTCGCGTCCATAGTAGCAAATTTCCGTCACTAATTATTATGGCATGCGCGTATATCTCAACTATATTTAGTAACATTTCCTGCGGAGTTAAGCTCCTTTAAATGCTATTCTTAAATCGATTGCAAACGTTTTCCAGAGTTGCAATATTAGTTAAACAATTTTTTCTGACATTACGGAATCACGATGGCCAACATTTTATATTAATTTATTCCCTGTATATTAAGCAGCCTGAAAGGATTCATATATAACAGGATATCTGGCATCCCTAAGATATTGCATGTGACATTATCAATGCATAACGCCTCAATATGTTACTAGAACTTCTTTGGTTATAATTTAATGGGTATGCTTGTGTATGTTTGTGTGTACCCTTGGTCTATGGAGGACAATTTGAACCAAAATGAAAATAAGAGTTATAACGTCGAACGGTTATGTTATCGAAATGATTCACTCCTCTGGTGCTGCAATATGGGTGATATCCTAATGTATGATTTTATCAGTGTGTTTTAGAATTTGATGCTCGTCTTTTACCTTAATTCCTTGGACTGCGAAACAAAATTAGCGGATGCATTTAAAATACATTAATTACAAAAATATAACAACAATGGAGTCATTATCATGCTTTTCTGGAGCGACTGACGGACAACTGAGCAGCAAGCCGTTCAACAAAAACTTTTTTTAGCATCCAAAAAAAAAAAAAATAATATTAATAAAACCACAACAATAATAATTATAATAATAGTGATGATTATAATAAATTCTGTCGCTTGCATTCCTTAGCCAAATCACCATAAAGCTGTCCATAATAATTATTTATTATTAAATTAATGCTGCAGCGTGACTAGAGCTATACATTTTCCAAAAGTGAAAAAGAAATCTTTGTTTTAACATTCCATTGTTACCATGGAGCAAAAATAATGCTCGAAATTATTGTTTATGCGTCAAATTCTAAACCATGCACGTGAAATATTGTGTGTAAAGAATTATACAGATGTACAGGAGGATGGCAATGTAAATGGGACTGCTCTATATTCAAAATGCAACTTTCTTTTAAAATGAGTGTAGCTTAGTTTCAGTTTTAATTCGGGCTAGATATAAGAATTTTGAAGTGATTTGGTTGAAAGAAAATTTCTGGTATTATAAAAGTGGGAGTAATTATGGCAGAAAAACATCGTTTACATTCTGAAAAGTTAAAAATTTAGGATTATTTGTGACATGCTATAGTTCGAGGTCAGGGATTTTGAGCTCATTGCAGAGATTCAGAAATTTCAACTTAGCTGCCAAGTTTGTACTTTTATGCTATTTGATATTATATTATGATTATAAAGCATACTGTAACTGCATATGAATTTATAAGGTAGCACACATAAAACTAAATATTAACATTATTTTCTATTATTTGTTTGACACAAACCCTTAGAGTTACGTTTTCCTGAATTCATCACTAAAGCGTAAAAGGCTAATGTTAGAACTTGAACCTTGAACCTAAATACTTTGCTTCACAGGAAACGATGTTTTTCTTTTTAAGTACATATCCCTGGTTTTAGTCCCTCTCTAGGATATTTTAAACTATGATGCCATAATGCCTCCAAACGCATGTGAGCAAATATTTGCTACCTCCTGTACATTTAGATGTTTTAGCTTATAAAAATTCATTGCCAAGATAAAATTTGAGAATAATAATATTAAGAATAATAAGAAATATCAGTGAATCTGGAATAAAAAAAATCGGTACAAAAGAGGAGAAAAGTCCTCGCACATACAGCACTAATTGGTGATCCAGACAAGTATGTTGACTTGCAGACAGAACCCAGAGTTGTGCAGAATCAGACCACATACACACTGAAATGAAACAACAACGTTTTTCCAAAACTCTAGAACTTTGTAAGAATAAAATATTCATAATACATTCTAATGAATCTAAAATATAATTTAACAAAACAAAAAATGTACACATTACAATATGCAAAAGTATACAAATGTTGGCTTTGTAAAAAGTTTGAATATTTTATATATTACAGCCCACTATAATCGTATTTCACTTTTGTTTTTAAAAAGATAGAATTATATTTACGTTGAATTTTGTAAAAGCTAAATGGCAACTGCAAGCTTATTATATTTTCATACAAGCTAAGCGCAATTCAAAGCCATGCAGTGTACATGAGTCTGAAACTAAATGTAAGACACTCGCTTTTGGCTCGATCACCATAACTACAAAGACTTCCGTTCCTTGGACGTAAAAATTGCAATTCTGGTTAGAACAGACCTCACACTCTTAAAGAAATTTTTGATTTGGCGTTTTTAACTTTCAATCGTCATTAATTCTGCTACATTTTTTTTAGTGCAAGCCGCATTACAACAACAACAATTCTGACATTTTACGGAAGGTAATTTAGATTCCCTAGTCCTTTTTATAGTGGTATTTTATGATGTTATGTAATGTTATACTTTATTGCATGAATAAATATTTAATAAACGAAGGAAGTAATTTTTAACGAATAACATATTTTGTAATTTTATAAACATTACTAAACACGTTGTTTTTTGTATACCAGAATTATAAAAGAATATTAATAAAATTAAATTAAATTAATGTGCACGTGAATTATTCTGAAACCAATAACTTCTTTCATTATTCTTGCGATGTCATTGTATCGATGGAGATCATTTAGTTCGTTTTTGTATTGTTGCTGTTATTAGCGAAGAAGGATATAACCAAAGTTGTTGTTGACTTGGTTTTTTTTATTTGGTTTATTTAGAACGCTCTTTAACATCTCAGGTCATCATCGTCCCATTCAATTCAGGGCGTGAAACGGCTGACAAATTTTGCTCAGAGGCCTCTTCTTTCAGGCTTGAAATTCTTTTTCGTGCCGTAAATGCTTTACTTCCCTTCAGAAGGAAGCCACACTTAGGATGTTTACGCTCGAAAAATCCATGGATCCTGACCGGGTTTGAACCGGCGATCTTGGTTTTATAGGCAAGTATGGTAACCACTACTCCACCAGGACCGACATATATCGCAAGAAAATTTAGTCCAAACTGAAAAGTATGAATTATCACTAATATCAAGGAAATCTTATAATACTAATCAAAAGGAGTATGGCAGATTCATTAACTGCATGAACAGTAAAAATTAAGGATATTTCAGAATATATTAGTATTATTAATTCACTTGGTCGTTAATGTTCAGAAAATAATGTCTGAGAAGTTTTTATTATTATGTAACTATTTATTCTGCGATGAAGATGAACGATTAATATGTTTTCAATAATAGATAAATTGTTAACTGAATATTATTATATTATTGTAACATAATATTCAGTTGACAGCATTTTAGAATTGAAAACAATTTAATGACATAGATGTTACTATGAACCAGTGCCATAACATAATCTTTTTTTAAACGATTTGGAATGTTTAAAACTCTGGTATACAAAAAAGGAAGCATTTATTACACTTTACATAATTTAGTGATAACATTTCCGCGCAAAAACGGTTGCCTATCTCAAATTGGTACAATCTGTTGTACTTTGTATATTGCGTTTTAACTGAAATCTTGCTGTTATAAGTTCTTAGCAGTTGTAACAGGTTTCCGAAAATTAAAGTGTTATTGCAAGTATATTGTGTGGAATTCGATTTTTTTTGAAAACAACATTGAATAGTTCGTAGGTGTCATTTCAGTGTGTATGTTTCTAACGAATTCTATCCAACTGACAAAATGCTGCTGAGAAAAAGGTGTACAACAGACGTCACGTTTCTATTGGTTCTAACATCCACCAACATCGAATGCTCACTTGAAACTGTCTCACCAAACGACAATCAATCTACTCTAAAGGGGAAAATACAGACAACATAACACCGACTGCACCAAACGCCAGACAGAAAAAATTTTGTGGGCCATGCCATCTTTGCCAGATAAGGAGAGGGACGGGGGCTGATATGTCAACTTGATCGTCACCACAAAATGCCCTTCATCATTCATATGTAAGGTTCTAAATTCTAGCTATGATGTGCAACAACAGAGTGTAGTCTGCTCGGCAGAGTTCGGCTGTTACTTTATAAAAGTTACAGTTTAACTAGCGATAATTAAATGTCAATAAATGGTAAAATATTTCAGCATGGTTACAAGAGCGAGGAAAAAAATAACAATTCTGCGTTGGATGGGCTTTCTCGGGCTTTTAAACATGGCGATGTTTACAGTTTCTATTCTCTTGCTGGAAGAGAATATTAAAAATTTGAAACAGAAACTTTTGTTACGTTATAAAGTTAACGCAAACGAGAACAGTGTTTGCGATTAAATACAAATAACTTTTAGTTATATTTTAGAGAATAACTGTGACAGGCTGCCGTAACTTCTGCCGGACAGACTTCCACTACAGCCTAAAAGTTCTAATGCCGACCAAAAGGTAACAAGAGGAAAAAGTCAGACTTGCTTGGCCTTTAAATTAACTCGCCAGACTGCCCAGGAGAAGTGCAAAGAGGCTGATTCTGCACTGTCAATAACTTAATTTTTACATTTTGTCTGCAGTTTAAAGAAAACTACCTTGTACTGTGAAGACTGGTTTGGGGAGAGTTGAAATAAATTCTATACATGAATGGATTTTCTACCGGTTGGTGTGCTTGCATTGTGTTTGAAAAATAAATTACCATTTACAGCATTTCGTGTGGAATGTTATTTATATACAACAGTACTTTACATGCACTATTTTATAAACATTAAAACTGAGATCAAGGCTGTAGTATAGTGCTAATGGCAGTCTGACGAAGAAGTTGAGGGCCATGCAGGGCTGATCTGTAGACTAACAAAACAGACACACAAGGGACAACGCTCAGAAACCCCCATGCGTAGGCACACCTTACGCCTTCCTTCCGGACAAACTGAATTACAGCTACTGTGGTCTCCGCCTTTCCCCGCTTGATGTAGTGGTGCCATCTATAGTGGAAAAACAAACACTTCCATCATGGACCTGCAGTTTTAACCTTTCACTTTTCTCCTCAGAAAACAATTTATTTGGCACCGTAAAGATACCAAGGGCTCACAGTTTACAGTCATACTTTTAGCATAGATTCATACACCCTAGTGATATCTAATTGCATGTGCCATCATATGTACAAAGTGATTAAAGAGTCTATGGTAACATTCAATTGTGTTTACTTACTCCAGGGTAGAACCGAGGAAAAACCTGGATTTCTTCCGAGGCTACATAGGTAAACAGAACGTGCTATAACTGCTTTCAAAAATAATAAAGCAAGTCGTGTTGTACTACACGTGTATCAACAATTTATCTACACTGCAAGAACACTGAAAAGAGAGCCTGGGAAGAGTGTCCAGTGAAAGCTACCGCAGAGGCACACCAACTCAAAGCAATGCACACAAGCTGCTAGCTGCTGCTCCCACACAACATTTCGCATTGAACCGAGTAGCAAGCTCACAGGCATCAAACAAAACATAAGGGAGGCAGTGTGGCTCTCACTATTTCTGTATTCTTTCCTCGTAGAAAATGTATCTTAAAAAGTAATAAAGAATAATTCACGAAGCAAATTAATATAAAAAGAAAATAAAGTACACAGCAAGAGGCTGTTGAGTGGTTTCCAGTTTTTAACTGGAGGTTTTAAAACTTTTATTTTGTTCAAGTACAGAATTATTTTACATGTCGAAATAATACTAATAAAAATAGTGCGAACATAAATAACAATTACTATGTTATGCAAAATAACGCCTGGACTCCCGAACTAATGCTTAATAAATAATGTCGACTACAGGACTCGTATTCTTGTCACGTGAACCTAGAAGTTGATAAAGACCACCATAAAACTGCTGTTGTCAGGAGTGGTGCTGAATCAATTTCCTAACTTTGTTAGCACGTTAATGAAGGAAAGGTTAGTGGCTTGCCCAGGACGGAACAACCGGAGTTTATGCTTCCATAAACTACATCTTGGTGAAATATGGGGAAGGAAAGCATCATATTTCCAAAGTGCTGTTGGGAAAGCGGCCTAGTTTTGACTCCATTAAGATGTACATTAAAACAGAATTTTATGGCGACTCGTTATCAGATGAGGTCCAGAAGGAAATCGTATGTTTATCTCCGGAACATCACGAGCTGATGACGTCAAATGTCTCTTCTCTTTACTATGTAGCAATAAGGGTCAGCCTGCAACTTCTTTCCTTTTCATTACTATGCCCTTTACTCTTGGGGTTGGCTACGTCGCGGCGTAGCACACGAATTATTACTTCATTTAGATGTGTGGACAGCTTGTTTATATTGCAGTAATTCTTTGTTATTTTCGATTGTTATGGGAGCTTTATGTTTATCAGTGCAGCAGCTGTAGCTCAATACGTACACAAGATTAGTTAAAGCCTCTACGCTACGCCAGCAGCGTGTAAGAGTAGCTTGTTAATCAGTCAGCTACCGCTCCGACCTTGATCCGCTCACGTGATACGCAAGCGAGCCAGTTCTCTAGCTTCCTTATGAATGCGCTTGCTACATGTTCGCAAGTTGAATGATAAGCGGAATAAAAAAATAGACTTTAACAGTGTTAACGTTTTTGTAATTTGTATTGCATTTCTTTTCTTTGCTTCTCTCTTCCCTTCCCTTTTTGTATCTATTCATCCACGTGTAACAAATGCTTTACAAATTGCGAAAACGCCTAGCTTTTTATCAGGAAGACGAAAGCAGTTAGTACAGTAATTCGTCTCTTCGAAATTTACGATAGTCAAACTAACAATTATACGCTAATATCACATTATTATATAGGATCATCCAATTATTTTATGATTGCTGCTGCGGCAGAGGGAACTACATTATTGCTCAAGGCCAGCTGGGGTCACACTAGTAGGGGCGGGCGAGGTTTACCGAACTACTAGGTTGGCCTTAAATATAGTTTTAACAGCGAAAGAATCATGTATCTAATTATAGAGTAAAGTGTGCTAGGAATACTAATCCTAGTTATTCTATTCTATTCTACGAGTGTGTATTTAAGATTTGATGTCCATATGAGTCCGCTCGTACTGTCAAGATATTATTTTGGAGAAAAATTCCTAGGTGATCGAGTTCCAAGTCGTAATACCGCTCGGAAATGTAAACTTAATTTCTCAAAGAGAATTGAGAAGGGTAATGGGTAATCTCATAACCAGATGCCAGAAACGTGTTGGAAAGTGAAGGTAGGCAGTTTTAGAATATCCTTGCGTGATATGGATTGAGTACATATCTTTTTAAGTGTATCAGAATTTATTAGACAGTCACTCTAGTGTTTCTACCACAGACTCTTATGTCGTTCCGACTCTAGTGTAGCTCTGCTGATAATGAGAGATAGCTTATTCGCTGATGTAGTCCCTCCGGCAGGTCGGTCATCAGATAATTGAATGGCCCTATACAAATTATGTCCAAGCTGGCACGCATTTTTAGCAACGAAACAAAATTTTTTTTAAAGTATAACACTGCATTCAAACATATGAAATGCCTATTGCTGGATAAAAAACGAACGTTAAAAGATAAATAACACTACTTTTGTCTAAATGAAAAATTGACGTTTAAGATTTTTGTTTTCAACTGTTTCAGCTCGGTTTGCCACAGTGAAGTTTGTTTAAAACCTAACATATTGTTATTCAAGCAGTTTTGTCTGTATTTTTGGCAAAATTAGTGTTTCTTCAGATTCGTTTTGTCATGTTCTTTAATAATGAACGCCATAGAAAATTTGCCAGAGTTCTGAGAATTATTTAGTGTTTAAATTGTTTTAGACACGAACACTAAACTGTCTTCTTTCTGGTTCAAAAACATTAAAGGCCTGTAAAAACATGCAGTAGACCAAAATGCGTAGAAAATAAATTGTATATAGCCTAAATGTACGTTTATTGATGAGTGAGAGTGAAATGGTGACTATATTGAAATGTCTTATTAATTTTTATGCATGGAAATAAAAGTGTATTATTTTATGAACGAAATGATGTTTTATTCTCCGTTTATTACCACTCTCCTACTAAGTAATAGGATTTTTAAAACTGCTCTATCTTTTGAGAACTTTATGTACATTTTTAGAGCGTAGTCGACCGCTATGCCCAGGGTGCTACTTTGAGATTGATAACGAAGGATTAAAGGGGGATAACTCCCGTTACTAACATTTTATTTCCGCTATGGGGATGACGAGCAGTGTATGGTAATGATGCGCACAGCTCCTAGGGGCATACCCAAAATATAGCACCTGACTGATATTTTCGATATGCAGATCAATACGGTATGCTGGGGCACTACCTCACATAAGGTGCTGTGAGCTGAAACATAAGCTGAAACACATTGCCTCCGGTTTGTAATAATTAATCTACGTCCACTGTATTTAGTAAAATATGATGGGTGTTAAATAGACACCTGAAGATGACCTGGCTACCCGAATATAGTGCCTTCTTTCTAGCATTGCATTTAAAGTAGAAGGGAAAATGTATTTTACAGTTCATATGTGACACAGAAATGATATTATGAGAAATTTTATGTTTGTGCTTCTCTGCTCAGAGACACTAATGCAGTCAAAAGCGCCCAAAATTTACTTCAGAAAGGAAAATGCTTAATCAGCTACTGATAATTTTGTAACAGCTTTTACTTTGTGATTATATTATAAGAGGTAAAGACCAATTTATTTTTTGGCGCATTCAAGATGTATTTTTTCTGTTGTATTTCCTTCTCTGAATATACGTCAACTTTATGAGGAGAAAAACCTGTTTAAGATGGTACATACATCTTTTACACTTAAACTGCTGTTTATCACATTTTCTGTTTCCCATACTATAAGAGCTTTACCGATGTTTTGTGAGCGTAATGCTCAAAATCTACTCTTTAATATGAGAAATACAAAGTATTCTAATGTTATGAACTTTTGAAATTATTTATTCTCTAAGCATCCATTGTTAGATTTGCATAAAAAAAGATATTTACAAAATTATTCCCTATATTTTGATTTTTTTAATAATTCTTTATTAATAAGGTAACAACTAAATATACAAACTGAACCTCAGTTTTTAAAATGTGTGCACTGAAAATATAGGGAAACAATTTCCCTGAAGCAATCTTTTTCTGTTATAATATTTTTTTTATAAATTTTCTAGATAACAAAACTATACTTATGTTGATATTTTTGACCTCAGTAAAAAGAATGTATATGCAAATTCTTGGAAATTGTAGATGCGATGTAAACAGTCTTGAAAAGTGTACCGTTTAGAAACAAGCGACTAACTTTCCGATCCATGTGATGACAATTGCAACTCCAATAAGCGTTTTCAGTTTTCTTTTCAGCTGCACATTTACTGTAGTGATTACCTTTAAATTCACGCTTTTTCTTCCTATATTGCACCTTTATTTTATCATATTTAGCCCCCTCCCCCAAAATATTGCTACCACGGGCTGTCGCTTTTAAAATCAACAACAAATAGTTGAACAATTACCCCCTATTTGTAACAGGCATATCACTCTGCTAACAGGTTTGCCACACTACCAAAATGAAACATATTCAGTGACAGTATGAAATTTTAATTAATACATGATGAATATTTCTAAAGGCAAAGTGCGTGGCCGGCGTTGATATAAATTCCCAACTGTGATCGTTTAACAGGTACACAATTTTGTAAACGTAAAACTTGAAGAAATTATTTCACTGATATACTTTTTTTTTTCAAATTAGCACGCAAAAAAGTATTTTTTTTTACCCCTTAAAGGTGTATGTACCCTCTTAAAACGGCTAAACGTTCCGCCAATAACTGTGTCTCAAAACTCATATCTGTCTGGAGACATCCAAAAACTCTCAGGAAATAAAACAGTTTTTTTTTTCATTTAAAATTAATTGTAGTTTTTGTAGAAGGGCAGATGTGATACCACAAGTCGATTTAAGAGAATGCCATAAAGAAACTTAGATATTTAATATTATTAGCCACTTTGCACGGTTGTTACACACTCGTTTTCTGCCGATATTAGGGAAAAAGAGAGAGAATTGTATGCAACCTTATTAATTCTCCTTTACAGGGGCTCCGAGCTTTGTATTTTCTGAGCAAAATCAAAGAGGTCTCCCGAACGGCAGTTATTATACCAACAGTAAACCAGTTGCCTACAAATTCCCTGAAACTGTATGATGAGGTAAAATTCTGTAAATATTTCATCTGGTAATTAAGGTACCCAGGATTCGAACCCATGCTCACTGGGACTGTAGGTATAAAGGTGAAAAGATGCAGCTTAGCTATAAAATAAGACCATGTTTACCTCGCTTTTGACATGAATTTCTTCTACCTACTTCCTGAAACGAGCCTATGGTTTGCATATATGGCACGATAACGGGCTTTTACACGTTATGGGAAAGCTGGAAAATACAATTCTGCTATAATGAGAAAGTTATAACTGCCTTTTAAGTTAGTTGAGAGCTAACTGTACTGAACGAACGCAACCTTTAGGCATTGTGAAATGAATTCCTAACCATGTCTGTAATTGGAATGTGGAGGTCGGCCGCCACTTTTTATTTACAAAGCGTGTTTTCTCAGCAAAGAAATAGCTTGCTTTAAAGATTTTTCCAATTGCAGGATTTAGAAACTGGCTATTTCCCAATTCAACGTCAACTCTAAAGCCCGAGTCTATATAAAGTGAAGTTAATAGTAAACAGAAGAAAGCTGGGGTATAAAGATTGGTGGTCAGAGCAGATTTCACCTCTACAAAGCTTATAAAACTACATATCACACAAGAAGCAAGATATTACTGTTATTTTTTCAAATTCTAAATGTGCTCTTTCTTTGGAATAAAAGTCTACCACTTCAAACCCATAGCACATCATGTGTTTGTAATAAAATGCCAACTTACCTACCATCATAATTTAAGGAAAATATATTCAGATAATCAAACTTAGTTTTTGAATACTTTACATCCAATGTAAGAAAAACAAAATTGAAATGAAATGAAAATAAAAGTATTTCTATAAGAGTAATTATAAATGCTATGTATGCTGTTATAGAGAATGGAAAATCAGACAAAACAAAGGTAGCTTGTTTACCTGATTATCAATTGTACGTGTTAATCGTGTCAATATTTGTTAGTTCTGAATTTCAAGTTCTTAGCCAATCGAATGTTGTCCCATAGGACTTCAAATCTAAGATTTTAGAGTTAGTAAATAAGAGTGAGTGTGATTGGTTGGTTTGAGTAGTGATCTTACGTAGACTTCCTCCCATTGGCTGACGTATCGGACGAGTCTGGAAAGGCGCAGAAGACGAACAAGGCTGAGGAGCTTGGCGAGTCTTAGAATGCGGAGCGCCCGCCCCGCGTGGAGAATCTGGAAACTCTCGCTGAAATCCTGTAACTCAAATTTGCAATAATGCAGAGGTTAAGCACCAACACACGGCTGATATTGTTCATTTTGGCGGATTTTAGCATGACTCTCTGAATGGGGCCAACACAATAACAGTAATAATGATAGAATTATATTGTTTACGAAATCCGGGCTTGAAGTCGCTCCGGGTGACTTGGGTTCCTCTGGCGAGGATCTGAAGACCTTTAAATCAACAGACCTCGGCTGATTGCCCGTTTTATTTTGGATGTTGCGACTCCTAGAACAGGTAAGAGAACGGGTTAGTAACATCAGGTACTTCACAAACTGGGTTAACCAAAACGGATACAGTAAACAAAACAATAACAACAAACTCAGAAACTGGAACGTAAAAAAAATAAATAAATAAATAAAAAATAAAAAAAATAAAGGGTATTAAACGTACAAGAAAATATAAAAATTAACAAACACAAAATAAAAAAGGGCTTAAATAAAATACATACATACACACATTGGCAGGAAAATATTATGGATACACTGTATTCAAAACTACACTACTGTTATAATACTCTATGTGAACAGGCATAGCATTCTCAAAACTGGAGAGGAAGAAAAAAACATGCAGAAAACCAAGAACAGGATAGGCTGCATTATAAAGCTCTTTTATTACAAGGAAAAAATACAAAAGAAGAGAAATTCTACATACTAAGGAAAGTTAATACATACTGAAGTTAAGTGTGGATGTCGCGTTATAGAGTACATGCTGTATGACCAAAAGTGAACAGTATCACCCGCAAGAGAGGGTCAGCTAAGCACGCCTGGCAGAACGCTCTGGCACATGTCTGGAATGTTATGTTGATCACACACCTGGTGCTGTTTTCTAATTGATACGAGTAAGATTCTGCGCTTTTTGCAATTAAATAGAGAGTGAAAGTAGAGAGAAGTTTTCTATGTATGATATGCCACCAGCCATTTGAGATGCACAATGTTTTGGTTGATGACTGGAAAACACATTTAAGGCTTTAAGAAACACATTTTTATTCTTTAGCTTAGTTCGCTTTTTTTTTTTTTTTTTTTTTTTAAATAGAGCCACCATTATTTACATGTCGTTTCTGTATAGTAACCTCAAGGAGTATTGGTTGGCGATCTGTGCGAGGAAAACTGTATTAATGTTAAAGAAGGTTATCAAACTGATCAATATAGTGAAGTTTGTTTATTTTATTTTTATATCTATTTTTGTTAATACGAAAACGATTTAGAGCTAAAGTGTACTAAATAAAATTCTAAAGGAAATAAAAAAAAATCATTTTACCATCGATCGCCACAGAATTTATACCGTGATCGTAAACTTAAACGAGAGTGGCCAAATATTCTACTTACATACTGACTGCGCAAATGAAGTTTTGAGAATGAATAAAACAAAGTATTTTTAGGAATGCAAAGATAAAGAATTATTTTTATGGAAAACATTTTTCTATCATTATTATTCGTATTATATAAATAAGTTAGAGAAGGTGTGTTTCGGGTACGTAGGAGCAGAAACATAATCAAATGTCTGGAATGTAGTTACTGTTTCTCGTGCCCTAACACCCTGTCATCCAGAGAGCGTTAATGTTAGTGTCTGTGGTTCCTTTGCGTGTATATTGTATGTTGTATTTAAGGCATAAAATTGTGCCAGCACATTCCACTTACTTTAAACCACAAGGGATTTGGGTGATACGGGTTTTTGGACAGCAAGTAACTGAATGTTCAGTTTCTTAGAAGTGGAAAGAAATGCTCCACTTTAAATATCATGGGTAGCCTATCATTATCGAAATAACTCGACAAACATCGAGTAAAGTGATAAATGTCACCAGCTCCCTTAGGGGGGAAGTGCGGTGCGGGGGATGTTAACTTACATACGTCAGCAGTCATGTGACCGACTGCTGGCTGTAATTCCCAAAGGACTTCCTCGCTCTACCTGAGCACAGCACTGCCTGCCACTCATATCCTCAGTGAGGCCCGGAACGAAGCGGGTCACGTAAGGTTTGCGTTGGCACTCGAGATGCTTCGGCAGTCTTCAAGCGGGAAGCTATAAGCCCAGCTCATTTCCATTTCTCTCTTAAGAACCGTTCAATTAAAAAGAGCCAGCTTAAGATTAAAGATCAACTTCGAACTTGTCTTCTTATTTAATTCTGAAGATCGTGTTAAAATTATATAATGCAAGTAATAAATAAACCTCATGAAGATGCACAAAATACAACATGCAGCAAATACTTGAGCACCCTTTAGGTTGGAACCACACTTTCATAATAAGTGGCAAACGAAAATTTAGTATAGAGCTTCCTGGCAACCAGTTAATGCGAGAACAAACAATGCATATTGTAAAGCTATAGAAAGAAGAACACATGTAATATAATAAGAAAAGCGTTAATTATTTACATAATATGAAAAGTTCTATAGATTACAATTTGTATGATATGTTCTCAGAACAGGATAAATTGTCCACCTAGTTCGTTTCATGCCAACTTAAAATAGATGATACTTATACTTATCAGTAAAACTCGGTATATGTGATTGTAATACTTGCAAAATTATTTATGACATTCAGAATACTCCATTCTAGATGTTCAGTGTATACCTTTTTCTTGAGGAAATTCTAATTGTGCGCCGCATGGGTTAATGGGTTAATTTTATGCGAGAAGTTAAGTCCAGTAGGAAAACGAAGAAAAGTGTTACTCATTTAACTTTGAGAAAGCAAATTAAAGTTTATATTTAAAATATTAGGGGAAGTATTTTAATTTCATAAGTGCCTTAGCAGCTCCAATGATTAATGACACAATTTAATGTTTTTATTATTGATATTGTGATCACATATTATGATTTTAATGATTTTACGCCTCCTCATACAGGATGACCCATGTAAAGTGCTACAAGTCAATAAATGGACGTATAAAACAGATGCTGATTTTTCTAAACTTTTTGCAGATAAAGACGTTCATAATAGAGACATGGGCTTCGAGGGGTAACTTCAGACTTTGGTATAGTTTTTAGATATTTAGATAGTCCTCAACAAATTAAGTATCTTTAATTACATTTTATTCTAAACTTAAATATTGATAAGTTATAAGGCGCTAATAAGCTACTTTTTTGATAAAAGGTAAATATTAATAAACCAAATTATTAGTTTACATAATTTTATTAAATGCTCATAAGAAGTTTATCAACCTCTAAACATGTAGCATCTCTTTTTCGGAGATTTTCGCTATATTTCCTAACATTTATTGAGTGATTGTGGCACAAGCTTCCCGTATTCAGTACTCCATATTGTGTGTTATTGAAGAAGATATAGACATTACTTTCTGTTTAACGTAACCCTGTAAAAAGCAATGTAAGAGTGTAAGGTAAGGTCACCTAGGTGGCTTATAACAGGCTCAGCACGTCCAATCCACCTATATCGAGTTTGTCGTTGAATAATTCGGTATACGTCTTGCGAAGTGTGGAGGTGCTCTATCTTGCTGGTATCAAGATGGAGATAGACGTAGACTTAGAAGATTATTTTCGAAGAGTGTAGGTAATTCATTTCTGATAAAACGACAGTAAGCTTCACTTGCGACTGTGCCTTCAGAAAAGTGAACTTCTATGATAAATTCATCAAGAATACCACACCAACATTCACAGAACGCAATGATGAAAATGCAGTTCTTTTTCATTTTGGGTTTTCATGTGCCCAATAATACAGGTTATGTTTGGTAAGGTGCCCAGTGTTGAAGATAATTGCCTCATCAGAAAGTAATATGCTGCTCACTAGTGAGCCAATATCTACATATTTATGTAGTCATTGACAGAAGAACACTTTGTGTGAATTCCTGAAGCAGTATCCGCTCTATTGAAGTGCGGCTGATCCACTGTCTCTGGCCAATTCAATTGACTTATTTAGAGCTAAAGCTACAAGAACATTAACAACGTTTTCTTCGATCACTTTTGTCTTCGTCTTCATTTTATTCATCTTATTCACACTTCTGTACTTATATAGTAGTGTTTCCAGCCGTTTCAATTTCATATGTGACATTTGAATTATATATCGCTCACTGAATACTTAAGATGCAAGTCGATAATTTCTTCTACATTCAGTCAATATTATCAGCATGTTAACCTCTTTGTCAAACAGTGCCATGTTTCTGAGTCTTTGGTAGCTAAACAATCAACGTTGACAACCATTCGTAAGCTTTTAGGTTGCTTTGAAACTGATAGTTATCCAGAATTTTAATATTAGCATTTTTTTCAATGGTTTAAACCACATTATAACTTCTGAAGATTTAATTTTAGATTTTTTTTTGATTTGTTCAGCACTATCTAAATATCTGAAAATTATATCATAATTTCATTAATATTATGTAGGCTCCTTCCAGCAATAAGTTTAGAAAACTAAGCATTTAGTTTTAATTGTTCATTTTTAAGATATATTGCTTGTAATACTTTATATGGACCATCCTGTATAATCAGAAGGAAACTAAGTACAGCAATATTATGAGATGGTTTTATGTTATAAATGGTATACACATTTTTATTACCACTTTGACATTTGACGTTTTGTTTGGAATAAAAAATTACGTACTGTAATATGTTAATGCCTCTTAAATCTCTGATTATAATAAGCGACAGACAAACAGCAAAAGAGAAAATGTTCTTTGCTATTTTTTAATAAATCGAAAAATTTTGACGTATATATGTGAATGGTTTGTTTGGGTTCGAAAAATTAGATTTGGCATTAGTGAGGTTAATTTTGCTGTCATAGCGTTGATGTTAACGAACATTAAAAAAAAAAAAAAAAAAAAAAAAGAGCAATGTTATGAGCAGTTGTGAATCGTACATACATATACCGAATAACTCCTATTAGAGCATTATAAATAAAGTTAGCCATGCAGGGCTTCAGGCAGCATTGCCATATGCTTCGAGATAAAATGTTAATTTTCTCGAAAACCCTAAGAAATAAAGAAAATTGTTAATTAGACTGTTTGTTCCTCTTATTAAGCCCTATTACCAGTTTTGTTTACGACATCGATCCATTTCATCTTGTGTATATACAGAATATTAATGAACATAAAAATATTTGTACCTTATATAGAACGATCTCAGCAAAGTCATTTGAGATGGGGAAGGTTAAACGTTTCAAAAGGATTTGCATGCTACTGACTATCTTGTAGCACCTGTGTTCACGCAAGTGACTATCAACAAAATGAAATGCAGTAAGGGTTGAGTGACTTCTATTAAGCAAACTTTCTCTGTAGATCTCAGTAGCTCTTGTTTCCCTATAAATCAGATGCATTTCGGCAAGTTTAGAAAACTCTAACTATTCTCCATTTCTTCAATTTGTAATTTGTTTTTGGATTAGTTTTATATCTTTTGGTTAAAAATAAACAGTTTTTGCTCGAAACACATGACAGGCATCTCGCAACGTTAGGAAAAAAAAAAGTAGAATCGCGAGTTTGTTACTAACAATTGAATTCCTGTTGGCAAACTAATGGAGTGGCCTGCATCACGCATTTAGCTTGAAAATTTGCAGCTTGTTTTAACGAAATATGAAAACGCTGTTCATTGACTATTAACAACCAGATATATTTATATTATCAAAAAGGCGCGGAAACATTCTAATACAAATTTTAATGCCATTTCGCTTTGGTATGAACTTCTGAGCATCAAATTGCAATTATTTCAATAGCCCATAACTTCCACATTTTACGACTATGACCCTAGGTTCCCTATCCAAATTACTTGTATAAATCATTCTATATACAGTGAAAATATTTCGGTTTTGTTCATTAACATCCTGAATATATTAATCTACAACTTCAGAATTTTTTCCATGAACATATAAGGTAAATTTCTTAATGTACAGAGAAGTATTTGATTAAAATTAAATATAAATAGTTACAAGAAACTGTCTAGGTGGTTTTTATATTACCAGTGCTGAAGAGCAGGTCTAGTAATAAACATATGTACAGTAACTTTACAGTGTGGTTATATACATATTTACAAATTATGTTCATAAATATTAAAAATGTATACATGTTAGGCGGTCAAATAAGTATTAAAAGTTTACAATATTGTGCAGTTTATTCCAAAATATTACTAAATTAAATGCCCTCTGCGCGTGCATATGCAAACTAAGAAACGAAAGTATTAGATGAATATTCAGAAGAAGAGTAATAATAATAATAATTGATATTTTCGTGCTGTCTACCGTATTAATGCTATCACAAATGTAATAATATTTACTTTACTGAAGTGCTAATATTGAAATGAAAGAATGAAAAGTTAAAATCGCAAAAGCTAACCTGCCAGTCGTGCATTAAAGCTGAATATAAGAATAATGTAATATCTATTGTTAATAAGAATAGTTAATGTAAAAGCAGCAGTTAAAAAGTGCACGCAGTATTAATACCCTTACTGTGATTATAGCCAGGCTTGATTTACTGAATGTCTGCTATTGCTCAGTATTCGCTGTACAAGTTCTGGAAAATCATATCTATTTTTTTTTTTTTGTATTTTTAGACGTGGCATTTATGAAAAAATCTACCCATTCAAATGGAAAGTGAAAGTAATTATTGGAATCTTTGAAGCTGTTCTAGTAAATTGTGGTTTTTATGCACTGAGCACCAGAATATTACTGTATAGGTCCACGTAGTTAATTTTAATAAAGAAAAGTTAAGGGCTGAGTAAAATCACACGCATCTCTGCTCTTATATTTCAGTAAGAGACGCAAGCCTGCCTATAACGTGCGCCAGAAGCAATAACATGCAGTACTATGCACTAGAACGCTTACCTGGTTGAAAATGAGGAAGATGTAGTCTAAAGGAATCGAGCTAATGAGGTCCAGAAAGAACCAGGTTTTGAGATAATGCTTCGCTATGAGCTTAGGGTCTAGTATCACTTGCTCCGCGTTGTCCTGCTGCATGATCCCTGTAAAACAGACATAAGAATTACACACCTGTTTGAAGCAAAGCAACATACTCATGAACACTCTCAAAAGAATTCTTAATGTTCTACTGCAGTAATGTAACTGCTTCACACCTTTCAAAAACCAGTTGTAAGCGTAATAGAAAGTTCAACTTGACTGCATCGCAAAATCAAGCGCGTATCTTTTTTGAAACGGTTAGGCATCGAATATACAAATTAATTGGGACTAGCTGTAGTGTTTAACGCCTGTTTCAGCGAATACGGAGGGAATGTAGGCTATTGCAGTTGTAACCATGAAACGACTTTTGAAAAATGTCTTCAAATCTCCATTAATACGACCTACTAGGCACGGAAAATGTGTGTGTGTGTGTGTGTGTGTGTGTTTGTTAAAGCTCAAGCAATGGTAATGTTTATTTTTTCTCAACGAAACTCGGCAGATAACCATCAATTAACAAACAATTCGTAGAGTTCGTTATCGAGGAAAATTGGACCATTGGAGAGGAGGGGTTAACCTAAAACTATTTTTTTTTAATTTTTAAAAATCCCTCTAGCGGCCGCAAGTTTTGTTCTTTTTCCTCGACAAAACTCTGTATATTAAATTAAAATAAATCAATAAAAACAATTTCTGCAAAACCAGGGCTATCGAGTTGTTAGGAGTGGGAATATACTTGAAAACTGAGTAGCGTTAAAGCTAAATTTAAAAATTGCTCTAGTGGCCGCAATTTAACTTCGTTTAAAGGAAACTTGGTGTATGTTATTGAAATAAAATAAGAAAAATAGTTTCTGAAAATCAATGAAATCAGATTATTAGGAATGGGCGTTTACCTAAAACCTAACATTTAAAAGTTGCTCTAGCGACACCAGTATTTGCATTTTCGTAACGAAACTTCATATATAACATTTAATAAAATGGGAAAAATAGTTTCTAAAAATCAAGCAAATCTGGCCATTAGGAGTTGGGGTTTGCCTAAAACCCAAAATTTAAAAATCGCTCTTGCGGCACAAATATTTGCTTTTTCACAATAAAATTCGGTATATACTATTTAAATAAAATAAGAAAATAGTTTCTGAAAATTAGGGAAATTGGTCCATTAGGAGTAGAGCTATAGTTGAAAAATTAAATTTCAAAAGCGTTCTTGCGTTTAATTTTCAATCTCTTATTTTAAAATAAAAGGACAAACCAATTCAGTTTATACTTTATATTTAACAAAAGCATCGTCGTGAAGATTGCAAATGTGAAATATAAATCTAATATTTGTTTGAATATTATATATTTTATGTAAGAGAGCTTGAGTGATAGCCTTTAGGAAACGTTTGCGTTACATGTGATACTTATAGATTGCAAAAATGATAATTTTGTTCCTTAATAACACACAGTAATGCCGTAATTTATTTCATTTCATTCATTAATAAGGCTCTAATTTGGATTTTATATTTAATTTTAAAGTTATTCAAGTTGATGAGGAACTTAGTTGACGTGTCTCCTACTTAAGTTCTTCTATTTAGGTACCACAGACGGAGGGCACGGATGATACATGAAATGAAATGAAAAATTTGGAAATGATTTTTTTTAAAGAAGGAAGCATTTGAGGTCTAAGTTTGGAGGGACTCTCCGCAATTGCCATATAAATCTGGACCGAGGAAAATCTGGAAAAAACTCAGCCAGGGAAGACAGTCCTGGCGGAAACAGAACCGCAGACCTTCCGCTCACAAGTCTGTGTCTTAATGATCTCGGCCACTCTCGGCCGTTTCGGTTGCCAAACCTAGAAACAATGAATCAAAGTTTAAACTTTTCTGTACGCCATATTACCATTAAAATGCACATTATTCTCTTTTCTGATAAATGTTTTTTTTTTCTTAAACCACCATCAGAGACAAATTTGGACGTATATTGTAACTTTGGGGGGGGGAATATTTCATAGTGGGTTTTGCTACGGTACATACACTTACTAGTGATTCATTCTCTCCTTTTCTACACGGTTTAAAGTTTGTTACTTTATGTTTAATACATTACGATTTTGTTTAACCTAAGACTGCATGTTTCGTAGTGCACACAGCTCGTTCTATCACGCACTTTAGCACAGACAGAAGGCAAGATGACATGCTTTCTCGTGTGAGAAATGCGGTCTAAAACATTTCTCGGAAATTAGAACTTGATGCATTACTCTAGCTAAGAGAGAGATACGCGATAGTATTGACCAGGCTTACTGAAGTCATACAGTTGACAGTAACTAGGAAATTGCATTGGGAATCAGGTATAGTGTGCAGGTTTAAACGAGATTTGTAGTCTGCTAAGTTGGTTCACCGAACAGGGTGGCTCGGGAACTCGCATGTTCCGGGGTTGAAATTCCTTGTGGCAGCCAACCTGACCTTGAGTTATTTTGTGGTTTCCCATTCACGAATTCCGTTCTTTCATTTCATATCATTACTTTCCGTGGCTCTGTTATAGGGTCGAAAGTGTGGTGAAATGATGCTATGTGCAGTATGACGGTGGCTTGCGCTTTGGGAATGTTTCTGCCCTGGCGTCTGGTATGGAAGCGGCCCTGTCAACATTATTTGGAAACCCGTCCACATCCATGTCTCACCGCCCTTGTATCCTAAGCCTCAATCCAACCCTTTCTCCCGGAGGTGACCCATTAGCGGCGTAGACACAAACGGTTAGCCCTAGAGCAAGGATGAGGTACCAAAATGCCCTACTTTGTTCCCAACAATCCAATTCAATCTAATACAGTCCAAGAACTTTTGAATGAATGACGTTCAGATAATCGATTTTCTGTTGTATTTCAATCATTCTAGAAGAACGTCTTTGAGTCATTGCGATTTCAAAACAGTTTAAATACGAAGACATGCCAAGAAATGTTAGCCGATACTTTTGGTTAATCGTCTTGTTCACGTAGCATTGTTAGGGATAGTATCCTGAATTTAAAAGACCAACCTTGCCTTGTTTTGCCATGCACAACAATTACACCTGAAAGATGCTCTTGTCTACCTTCTTGGACTGGAGAGAACCCTGTACATGTGTTTAATGGCAGAGCACATGATCATATATCAATATTTACGTTTCATTAAGCGGTGTTCGTGTTCGATTTGAGATTCCCTTACTGACCATTAATAACTAATGTACTGCTAATGCGGATACAGCACAACCTGCTTTCCACAGACAGAGACATGTAAGATTAAAGTTGACATCTTATGTTGCACCATGACAACGTTTCCGTCACAGCGTTCCAAGAAGAAAGCGTCATAGTACCTTGACCGCCTGTTTCACTTCCTTGAAAGTAAACAAATGGGTGCAAGAACGCCGATTACGTGTAGTAGGAAATATTTTCTAAGTGATTCCAATTGCTAGACGTTGCTAGTTAAGAAATGAGATTAAATAAGGAAACTTTTTCATTTTAGTGCTGGAGGTCAAATAAGTATTTCGATTACCACGCTTTATCACTGAGCTGCAGGAATAAATTGTGATTTTTGTGCGTATTTTCTATAATAAAAAGAAGACAATTTCGTTGGGATTTTGTTCAAACAATCTGCTGAACATAAAATGTTTTCTCTAACTTTTTCCCAGAACTGGAAGTATATTCGTGAGTAAACTGGTGGAAGTAATGCTTTAACGTCATACGATATATCAGCAATAGATGGTGCATCATTAACATCTTCTAAGGATATAAAATACACTTAAAATTATTATAAAACAAGGAAAACTTATTTTTAGTTTAATTTAAAAAACAATTACAATATTTAATATTATTTTGCGATTAAAAATGGAGAATTTGATCATCACGAAAATACAGATGAAGCACTATCAGCTGACACTTCCATTCCCCCAAAAAGTTCGAGGCAATTCTCTGCCAGTTTGTAGTTCAGTTGTTTTGATTGACTCGGTACGTCGAATGCAATTTGACGTGCTGTGCCAACTGCTGCTGATATCACTTTGGATCAATTCAAACTTTTTGCGAGTGAACCATGAAGTGGTAGTCGTATTTTTGTGGCACTGGAACACAAAATTCCGACTACGCTTCTGCAATTGATCAAAACGTTGAAAATAAAAAGCTAATATTGTTATTGTGAAAGAAAAACAAAGGTATCGGCTTGAAAATTGTAGTGCACAAATGAGGTTAAACTACTTTTTCATTCAAATTGACAGCAAATCGCTTTAGCACTTTAGCTCTACCTTCTATAATGAATTTATATGTAGCAACTTATGCTTGTCTATATTAGTTTATCTAATGTACAGGATTTGCCTCTACGGAGACAAGGCTATAGCCTGATAGTTTTCTTTCACAATAAAAAATATCTCTTTGTAGATGTTGAACCATTTATGTTGACTGCCAAAAGTGTTTATGATAATGTAAAGAATGAATTGAAGAGTTGGAATCTGTTAAATGTTTAAATCAACACACATTTGCATATGGTGTTGGTGTATAAGTAGATAAATAAAATAAAATAACATTGTAACAAGTTTGTTAGGCCGTTAAACATAGTCTCTCTCCTAAATCTCCATTCAATTCAGCAATGACATCAAGACATAATCATGAAAAACATTTACATGTAGGATGCACATGCTTCAACGCTGTCTTTTCAAAAATTTTTAAAATAAGAACTAGAAAAATAACTTATTTTTTAAAATATCGAAATTTCTAAAACACAATATAATAATAGAAAAATAACTTATTTTTTAAAATATCCAACATTTTAGAACATAATATAATAATAATAATAATAAAAAAATAACTTATTTTTTAAAATATCGAACATTCTAGAACATAATATAATAATAGAAAAATAACTTATTTTTTAAAATATCGAACATTCTAGAACATAATATAATAATAGAAAAATAACTTATTTTTTAAAATACCGAACATTCTAGAACATAATATAATAATAGAAAAATAACTTATTTTTTAAAATATCGAACATTCTAGAACATAATATAATAATAGAAAAATAACTTATTTTTTAAAATATCCAACATTCTAGAACATAATATAATAATAGAAAAATAACTTATTTTTTAAAATATCCAACATTCTAGAACATAATATAATAATAGAAAAATAACTTATTTTTTAAAATATCCAACATTCTAGAACATAATATAATAATAGAAAAAAACTTATTTTTTAAAATATCGAACATTCTAGAACATAATATAATAATAGAAAAATAACTTATTTTTTAAAATATCGAACATTCTAGAACACAATATCATCTAAAAATTAAAAACTGTTAGAGAATAAGTGGAGAATATAATGACCGCTAATAATGACGTTACAGACACGGGTGGCAAGGTTGCTAAGACATGGACTTATGAGCGGAAAGTCTTGGTTTCGATTCCGGCAGCACATCCTTCCTGATTGATTTTCCTCAGCTCTCATGAATGGCAAATGCCGGGGAGGTACACTAAAGTTACATCTGAAACACTTTCTCATTAAAAAAATTCCTTTCCCAATTTATCATTTCATCTTATTTATCGCCAGTGCCCTCCATATGTGGTGCCTCAGCAGTAAAAATGGGCATTAAACACTATTAAAAAGTTTAAGAAAACTTATTTTTATTTATGAAAATATTACGAGCTATAATCAATTTATAAGAATGAAAGAATAAATAAAAATAATTTTAAATCATGAACAAAAGAGTAACACATTAAGACTAGAGTTAAACGTGAAATAACATCTACAATGTCAAGTAAATGCTTTGTTGAAATGCCTCAAAATAAATGTAATACTTACATACAAAGGGGGAAATATATATAAACACTCAAATAGTCTGCTCTTTTAATAAAATTAAACTAAGAGAGGATATTTATGTGCGTATATGTTAATTAAGAAAAATTAAAACATCTAGTACGATTCTATAAAACGAGTTGACAAAGAACAAGAAGGTCAACTATGATTACAAAGGGACACTGAAAACACAATCACAAAACAGGAAATATCATGGTAAAACTTATCCTATTTTGCAGGCCGACTGAATGATTATACCTCATTTCAGGATAGACAAGAGTGACCAGAAAATTTATCCACCCCCCCCTAATATTTTGAAATTAGCAGTCTAAAATTAAATTTATGAAATTTATTTTCAGTTTTCAAAAAGAAACACAATTAGATGACCTATCTTAATGTTCAATATTTTGTATGGTCTCCATTGTTTTGCTGGCGCTCCTAAATTTGTTTTTGAAAACTCTCCCCCAATTATAATTGTTCCTGATCAATAGATGTCAATTCTTTCTTGACTCAATAAATATTCTATAGTGCGTGGTATAGACTGTTTAAACGCATTGT
Source organism: Metallyticus violacea (assembly GCA_030762175.1). Taxonomy (NCBI): domain Eukaryota; kingdom Metazoa; phylum Arthropoda; class Insecta; order Mantodea; family Metallyticidae; genus Metallyticus; species Metallyticus violacea. The sequence continues at coordinate 47,115,688 of CM060838.1, read as the reverse complement.
TCTGTAGTCTAACCCTCAACTGCTCAACAATATTTAGGTTCGGAGCGTTTTCTGTCCAGCATTGGCTTTCTGAACTGTCTCATAATCAGTTTTAGCAGTTCCTCAACATTCTTTATCCTAGGAAGAGACTTTTTTGGTTCATTGTAAACCACATTTCCCCACATGGTGTATTTTAAATGACATCTCACTGTAGTTACCCTCTCTTTCTTGTTACGATTGTGAACATCTTCAGAAAATTCAGTTTCTTCTCTACACTTCATTTTCCTATCACTTAGTTCATACACAATTGTCTAACTCTACTCCTAGTCTTAGGAATAATTTTGTTTCCAGGATTTTGACGTCGTTACTTTCCTTGTCCATTTTTTGTATTACTGTCAACACGTACTGGGTGGATCACGAAACGCCGGTCTGGCCACGACGAGTCAGCCCTGAGCGTTCGCGGAGAGGGGAAAGGACAAGATTGTTATCGCAATCTATAGATGGTGAATATTTTTGACGTCTGTCAGTACGAGGAAGCGGTTTGTGCCGTGAGAAAGTTCACGAAATATTTTTTGTAACAAAGAATTGCAATAGTGGAGACAGGCGTGTGTACCTTTTTCATTAAGAAAACACAGTAGAATTTAATAGACAAATTTCCTATTGCTTGTGTTCTGCACTATACAAAATTAGATAAAATAGTGGCGTATAACCGGATTAATTGAAACGTGAAAACAAAATTGAGCTTACACCTTTTGTGATCGCCGATATTCAAGCACAGATGCTCAGAAGCCCTTTTAAGTAATCACGTATATTGAGGCAACAGGTACAACATTCACTTTTATACGAGGCTGGGAGCGGTTTTTCATAGGTCACACTGTATAATACATTTGGAACATTAGATAACGATGGTCAGAAAAATGAACACTTTTAAAATTTGACTCACTTCTGAATGACGAAAAGGGAAAAGGCGTTGAAAAGAAGTCGTGCAATTCTGCAAATGTACTCTGCTCACGCAATGCAAGAATTGTACAAACAAGAACAGCAGTTTCAGTTTGAATCAGAGTCCGATAGGAAAATTTCGAGGTTATGGCTGGGACATGAATCACGGATCCTCGGATTGCAGTGCTGATACTCTTATCTTCTGAGCTACTATGTCCTGTCTGACGATAACCGCGAATCTCCCCTATCAGAGTCATAACATTAGCTCTAATAGTGAGGTTAACCATAAAGCCTGGGCTACAAGTACTCGAAGATTTCGAGTCGCCTGGGATGGTCGGTAAGCTGAAGATCTGTGTGGTTCGAGTTCCGACTATGACTGGAACTTTTCCTATCTGACTGATTCGAAATCTTAGCCTGGTACAAGCTTGTGTGAAAAAAAGTCAAGGCCATTTATGATACCCTGATAAATAACGTTGGGGATATTTATGGGAACAATGTTATTTATGACAAATAAAATTCATTGGTTAAAATGTAATAGAAGATGAAAAGCAGTTGGATTAAGTCTTCTTTATAAAGTGGAACTGTGAGAAACAACAAATTGTGATTATTTGTAGTGTGTCGAGATGAGACAATCGGAAGAAAGTTAATTTAGAAAAGACGATGATAGAAAAAGCAAAAAATGAGCCTCATCTTTCATTACAACGGGGGAAAAAGTGCAGAAATATTAGCTTTCGGTAAAAGGAAAGGCGATATAATATGGCCAAGACAACTGTATTACTTCTAAGTCGCTACCTTTAGCCTTTAAATATCAATGGTTAAGGTTAACAAGTGACTGTTTAAAATATATTTATCAAGGAAAGCAAACCGCAAGAAGCAATTAAATTACACAATCAACTTTCATGACTCATTTGCCTTAATTTTTTGCAATTCAGATCTGAATAGACATAGTGGTGCGGAATGAATGTTGTGTAGTAGGTGGTAATGTGTACGCTCTGTGTCGCCATTGGAATAGAATGACCTTATGAATAGCAAAGGTATAATAGAGAATGGAAGCACTTCAATAGTGTTTCAGTAGTGCTTGTATAAGAGATCGCAGTCACATTGTGTTCAATGCATTGCGTCCATAACAGATAGAATATTAATAATACTTATTTATTAAACCTGTACGCAACCGGTGTGAAGGAACCTATTCCACTAAAGTATGACCACTTTACAAGAGTATTAGTACAAGTCCTTGTAATGTATTTACTGTTCCACGTAAGAATGAACAACTTGTAAAGTACTAGTAAATATTTACAAGTGACGTCATATCAGAGTAAGATGGAGGAATACTGTTTGCCATATGACTTTTTATTATTTATTATTATTATTATTATTATTATTATTATTATTATTATTATTATTATTTCTCACATATTTTAAATAATATCGCTATTCTAAGCAAAGAAAGGTACTTGGGAATCATCAGCTGACAACCTTCAGACATAGGTCAATTTGTTGGGCGTATACTGTAAAAAAGTGGACAGTTATAATGAACCCTTGTAACTAAAGTAGTTCAGTTCATTTACAAAACAAAAAAGGGGAACCAACAAATTTCTCTCGAAAGAGAACGAATAGCCATTGTACAATCCACATCGTATCTCGGAATTATACTGGACAACAAACTCAATTGGAAGCAGCACATAAATAACTTAATAATAAGAGTACGATACAAAATTATCAATTAAAAGGTCTGCTTCAAGGATCATCACCTTTATCAGTTTATTTCAAAATTCTAATCTACTTCTCAATGATAAGATCTATCTGGCTGAGCAATTTGGAGTTCAGTTTCAGATTCCCTAATCCCAAGATCGCGGGTGGCGTAAAAATTCTAAGTATGGCTTCTTTCAGAAGGGAAGTAAAGCCGTGGATCCCGTGTCGTACATTTACAGCTGAAAAAGAACCTCAAGCTTGAAAGAAGAGGCCTCTGAGGAAAATTTGTTGGCCGTTTCACGCCCTGATTTGAATGAGACGCTGATGACTTGAGATGTTAAAGAGCGTCGTAAATAAACAAATCAAATTCACAACTATAAAGGATTCAAACCATTCTGCCCAGTATATCAGCAATGAAACTACATAAAACTTACACATTTAAACAGAGAACAATGTCTTTCACCACTGCTACACTCGACTTCATCGCACCTTTTTAAATCACACCAATGAACTGAGCAACATTCCAACCCTTACCATAACCGCGGCTGTTTGAAAACTGAAACAAAAACGACATTTAGATTTATTGTAATTGCAGTGAGGACAGCGCTGGGTTGCAACCTCAACTCACATATCGTATATATATTTATACTACGTAACATCATTTTCATATACGTGTGTTATACACATGGTATACTTTTCATAAATCAAAGAAAATATTGTCAACATTTAAAAGTAAAGTTCACTTTGAGAGGACGGTCGCATATGTATAAATAACAGCATCGATTTCACTCATCGAGAGGTGGCATAAGAATCGAGTTTCCCGAATGTGCTTGATCATTTATTTTATTAGTCCATTTTATAACTTATGTTACATAAATTTATTTGTATTAATTGGCAATCATATTTTCATTGTAAGGAAAACATTGAGAAAATGTGTCCAAAGAGATTATTTTAAAAGAGGACAGGAATGGAAAGAAATCACTTTAGTAGCATGTAGCAAGAACCTTAAATAAACAAAGATGCATTTGAAATAAGAAAGGCTAATATCAGTCATAAGCCGTAGTTTAATTGCACATAACCTAACTTTTTCGTTGTACACAAATGCTGAGTTATTCTTTCTTGATACATATTCCTACTCTCGGCATTATCATCACTTTCAACTTGCACTAGCATTTGTAGTTACAACATTCCTGCACTTGTAGAGAACTCTACACAAGTACAAATGCATGACTAATGCTAATATTTCTCTGGAACAAAAACAGGAAAATCATTTTATTCTTGTAAGTATGGGTTTTAAAGTACAAGTGTAGCAGACACCTTTATGAACAGAATCTACTATTAACTATAAGCTACAAATCCATACACTTGTATTTATTTGTTTGGTTTATTTATGGAAGCTCTTGAACATCTCAGATTATCAACATCCAGTTCAATTCAGGGCGTGAAACAGCTAACAAAATTTGCCCAAGAGGCCTCTTATTTCAGGATTGAGGTTCTTTTACAGGCTGCAAATCTACGACATGGGACCCCAGCTTTACTTCCCTTCCGAAGGAAGCCATACTTAGGAATTTTAACCCCGTAAATGTCTATCGACCCTGGCCAGGATTGAACCCGCGATCTTGGGTCTACGAGGCAAGTAAGGTTACCAATTGATAACCAGGATCGATCCATACACTTATAACGTATTAGATATCGTAATTTACAGGTATGCCGCAAACCTACCCTACCGAAAAAATGAAATACTGAACTTCCCTTGTTGATTTACTTCCTCCTTACTGTTATCTTTTTATTTCTAGGAGTCCGATCAGTAAATAAAATATCCGCGAAATTGAATGCTTTGTGTGAAACCCGCAATCTAGATTTTGTCATTACTACAAAGCACAGATGTATTAAAACTGAAATGGTAAGACGCGGGACCGATACTCATATATAAGTGAAGTAGTGTATATACCCATTAATTTATATTTCATTTAATCTTCCAGACGGTATATACTGTATAATGATCGGATCTCCTGTCCGTTTTGCAACAATATCATAAATTTATCTTTTTTATTTTTTGAATAGTGTTTAACACCTGTTTTTACTACTGAGGCATCACTGACGGTGAACACTGATGATACATGAGATGAAATCATCAATTGGGAAACGATTTATTTTTAAGGAAGGAAACGTTCCATGCCTAAGCTTGGGGTACCTCCCCGGCATTTGCCATTTGTTAGGACAGAGGAAAACCTAGAAAAAAACCTCAGTCAGGGAGGACGGTCCTGGCGGGATTCGAACCCCAGACCTCCCGCTCACGAATCCGCGTCTTAACGACCTCGGCCACCCGTGGCGGTATAAATTTTTACTTCCTAACATGAGTTGGTGTATTGGCACAGAGGCAAAGCGATAAAGTTGAAGTACTGTCTAACAAGACGTAAACACAACAGGCAGCAGATATGTCAAAAGAACGGAATAACTGCAGAGTAAGCTTTATATGAAACGGTATGTACATTATATACTTGCAGTGGAGATTTTATTTATGTTAGATAATAATAAGATAAAATAAGAAATGTTTCAGAAAAGTCTATCAATATTATTGCAAATTTCCACTACGTATGTGTGTGACTACGTTTTTCGACACGTTAACCAAACTTCTAAGAGGAGTAACTAAGATCCATTAACAAAGAAATAACAGTTGCATTATCCACGATTCCATCGCGCATCATTAGTGTATGTTCAGCAAAGCAGGCACAAGTTTGACACTGCGTGAAGTAAGAGAAGTTTGTAGAACTATTTGCTCTCTAGTAATCCAAAGTGCGTTTTGTTAAACTTTGTACGCTTTACACATTTTTTTATTAGTGTTTAACTTCGTTTTTACTACTGAGACACCATAAGCGATGACACTGATGATACATAAGATGAAATGATATACTGGGAAAAGATTTTTTTTTTAAGGAAGGAAGCGTTGCAGGCCTAAGTTTAGGGTACCTCCCCAGCAATAGCCATTTATGAGGACTAAGGAAAACCTCAGGGAGGACGGTCCTGACAGGATTCGAACCCTAGACCTCCCGCTCACGATTCCGTGCCTTAACGACCTCGGCCACCCGTGGCGGTGCTTTACACATGGTAATGGATGATTTTTCCTTCGCGGTAAATCAGTTCAAGTTGGTATCGCGGTGAACAGGAGTCAGAAAGTCCGCAGCTATGGTTATCGTGTTAAGATATTAGTAATTCGTAAACCATTTAAAAGACACATTTACTCACCATTACAAGCAAGATGTTGGAACTGCCTCCCTTCATTTTCCATACATTTCTGACATCGAGTTATGAAATTCTTCTACAGTTCATCTAATTTGTGTGGATTTATCTTTAATGCCCCGAGAGATAAAAGTCACAGGGCGTTAAATCGGGAGACCGAGGGGGTACATGTTGTTAGTGATGAGTCTATCGTCCAATATTTCATTAATTTCATACAAGGAGACATGGGTTGTATGTGCCGTTGCAGAGTCCTATTGGAAAGTAGCGAACATACGTTCCCTCACTTTAATTTACGGAAAAAGGATTCCAAAATATTCTGCACATGCCTATCGCTATTGTTTCTTAAAAGATAGCGTCTATTATTTTCTCGTCCGTAATAGCGCACCATATTCCTATCTTTTGATCATACAGGGATTCCTTGTGAAACAGGTTAAGGTTTTCTGAGCTCTCATATCAGTTATTTTGTGAATCAACATACTCACTTTGAAAAGGCGCTTAGAATTAATAAGATTCATAAACGTTTCTCCAGGTAGCAATAAGCTTAGTAACAATAGAGATTGTTACTAAGTCGAAAATCAGATTTTTTATGGTAACATTTTATGCATGTTCTTTTAACACTATAAATTCATCCCAATTACATGTATGGTAGTAGCAGTTAAATATTTTATATTTTAGAAGGCGGGTCTATTTTAAATCACAGATCTCAACTGGGTAATCAAATAAATATATGCGCACTTAAGCGCGAATCGTTTTAAATGATGTCATATTGCGGAACAAGGTTATAGTATATTAGTATATACCGTACTCTCAGCGCCGGATCGCCTGTGGTGCCTCTGTAGCAAAAACGGGCGTTAAACACTATTCATTCATTCTCAGCGCCGATACCCTTCAAAAGAAGGTGCGCTGACTAGCAATAACTCCATCATTTCACACTGATTCGCGGTAAAGTCCTCATAAATCTGATCACCCAATATTTCTGTGTTCATTTGCGGTACGTTCTGGATTGTGAAGCCTGTGCTATTCTTGTATTGTGAAATAGCCTAATTTAACACCGTTGATCAATGAAAATGACCATCTAAACCATTCCTGTATAAACTATGGGTTAATGATCCAAATTTTACGAAGAACGGCGCATTGACATTCTATCGCCAGGCATATTATAATGAGGTAAATGCTAGTATATAATATGATTGTTCTCAATAGTTAAGTTTTTATGCGTAAGATGAATGTGTTTTATCTTTATTTCTAAAGAGGCATCTCTCTTTGAGACAAAATGTGAAAATTGCATTTGGAACGGCATCAAAGATACAGAAAAGTACTAATACAATTCTCTGCAACCATTTTACTCACAAAATGAGCCAATGATTAATTAAACGTTAGCACCAAAATTTACAATGTCTATTTTAATGTCTATTTTTTAAATTTTAATATCTTTATGGGCTGCCTTATTTCCTATTTTTAGTGCCTAAAAGTCCTCACTGTAGTCATGACATAGAGGAATTATCTTTTGATGTACTGCTTTCAGTACAGGGTGCCGCGAGATAAGGTTGAGGAACATTGCACTAAATTGATAGGTGTTATCCACAGAGCCTTGGATCATATAGTATATAACAGGAAATTGACTGGTTCTCTTGCTATATGCCTATTTATCCGTTAAACTTTCCAGAGTGTAATATTCTGTGCATTGCAGTACGTACGTGAAATACGAGCCTGCATATTTTGTATTGAAGAACACAAGGCTTCGTCTCTCACCAGCGCAAAGGCCACACAATTCAAAAGCAGTCTTTTGAAAGATGTTTTATTTGATTCAAGAATTATATGACAAAGGTTAAGTTTGTGACTTAATACTGCGACGCTCTTTCATGGCTGACTCTATCATATCATTATTGCTGCCAATATGCAGTGGTACCAATTACTGCTGAACAGCTTTGAATTAATTAAAAGAGGCGTGTCTGATGAAATTACAAGGGACCATTAGTTAATGTGGCCCAATGTACCTAATTTTGGCTTCGAGCTATCGAGCACTAGACTGCAGTAGAAAAAAATGCAAAGGCGCCGCATTTTACTGCATTTAATACATAGCCTTGAGCTTTTGGAGGAGATAGGACTTTCTGCCACGACTTTTTGTCTCGAAGAAAGGATGTACATTAATAACGCATTACTCAGGGTTATAATTTAAAGCAATATTTATATATTGTGTTGGTAATAGAGGAGGATAAAGAGATCCCCAGTGATTGTTTCCATGGAAAGCGGCAACACAGACTGGATGCGTGGGGCGGTGCGTGTAGTGAAGATCTTGACCTGTTTATCGAGGAGTACACTTCAAGCGACAAAACAATACAACCTTTGTCTCCGTTCGTACCCTCGCTCAGTGCTAGCAGCACTTTCTCTGGTGTTGCCTTGAACATTATAGGTGAATGTTACAAGTGGATAACATATTAATCGCTGACAGGGACAGTGATATTGCACATTCTTATCGCATTGACCACAATTTTGATTAAATATATGAAACGAGCAACTTATTTCAATGGAGTATATTCTAGTCCATTGACATTCTTATTATCTATCCTAAAATTATCAAAGAATATGATTCCACAGCCAATCCTGCTTTTAACAAAAGACTATTGCCATAAAAGCACTCCATTCTTTTATAGCCAAGGGTGGCCGAGGTCGTTAAGGCGCGGACTCGTGAGCGAGAGGTCTGGGGTTCGATTCCACCAGGACCGCCCTCCCTGTCTGGGGTTCGATTCCACCAGGACCGTCCTCCCTGTCTGGGGTTTTCCCAGGTTTTCCTCAGTCCTTATAAATGGCAATTGCCGGATAAATACTCTAAACTTAGGCCTGAAACGTTTCCTTCCTTAAAAATATCCTTTCCCAATATATCATTTCATCTCAAGTATCATTAGTGCCCACCGCCTGTGGTACCTCAGTTTTTAAACGAATTAATTTTATTAAAGCATTTAAAGACTTTAATAAAATATATTTTGGAAGAAACTGAAAATAAAAACGCGCCCCACGCTTTCCACAATTTCCTATTTTCTTCTATCTTATAATTACAAATATGTTTGTTTATTACATAAAAGTATTCATCTTTATCTTGCATATAAACTTTATGTCATTTAACAGTCATGTTATTATTACTATTGTTTCTGAGGAAATATATAGCCTGTTTATTTTGCAGAAGTTTTTACTATAATTTTGTATATAGCCTGACGTTTAAAACGTTTTTTATGTTCATGTATGGCTTTGTCCAATTCGGTAGAGCTGAATTCAAAGTACGGAACATTTTTTTCTGGTAGCTACGTTTTCAGTTAATGTTGTGCGCGTTATCTGTTTCTCACTTGATCCCCGTTAGTATACAGAATACGCCTTAAAACACATCAGCTCCACTCTCTCCGTCTACGAGTAGCTGGATCAGTACTCTATTAGGGTAGACGAAAAAATAAAGCCTACAAAGCATTGGAAATAAAATTACAGCGTAGAAGGATTTTCATATTCGTGAAAAAAGGGAAAATGAAATAAAAAGAGCAGGGACCGAACCTGCAACGTCTTGCATCGCTGATTCCAACAATAGCACTGAGACAACTTTATGCACAAAATGTGTTCTGATAAAAGCATATAACGCAACGCTAGCTTCCTCTCTTCTTTCACCGAGCGGAATGGCACAGGCAGTAACGCTTTACACTCAAATTAGGGAGGCCCCAGGTACAAATTCTGACCTTGAGGGCTTTTTAGTAGTTTTCCCTGGTCGAATATCATTCCATATTTTCTAAATTTTCAGAGTCTGAAACATCAGGAGAGGAGGGCTGATGCATTGCGGTGCGGCAGTGACTTGCGCCAAGGAAAAGTTTCTTTCCTAACGTCTGGTGGATATTTTGGGGGGGGGGGGCTCGGGTAATATCGGATTGGCTCTAGGAGGCCCACAAGCGTCTGGGACATACCATCTCTGGAACCGTTAGGAATCCCGCCTGCGCCCGTGTATCATTTCCTCGGTTCCTGGTCGCCCGGTATATCCTCCATCTCATCATTTTCTCCCGGAAGAGTCCCCTCGGGGGTATATGTGCAATATGCCCATCAGGCCGCAATGCAAATTCTTCCTCCGTAGCAAACCCTAACCTTCTTTTCGCTGTATTTACCCTTTTTTTTGTTGAACGTAACCCCCAGTTACTTACACACCTGTTCTCGCCTGTGAGGAACTATTTACTTTGAACGCACATAGAGTATACATGTACATTGCTCCCTGAATGGATGGTTAAGACTATGTCAAGGTTGCCTCGATCATATCACAACCATAGAAGTCGCACAGACTCACAGAAAGATGGAACGAAGATGAATCGGTGTCAGAGACATACTAACAGGACATTTTTGCTTTCTTGCAGAAAACCTCAGTCCTAAGTGAACCCTCTCAGTACAACCGTAGCTTAATGGGCTTTAAACGTTCGGTATTTTTCGTATGTGAACTAGAAACTGTGTCGAAACGGACTTAAACCAACTTCAGGTTTTAAGGGTCCAGCTATTTTCTTCTTAAGGTGTACCTCTCTGCCATTAATTGCAATGTAAAAATTATTTTTCGCCATAAAGCTGCATTGTTAATATTTTTATAACAATATTTCAAATGTACAAAAATATTACAACTTCTAACTTTACTCAAATTTCTTCTCATAATTCTGTTATATGTTTGTAGAGGTTTTAGCTACTTTCTCTTATTGTATGTCAGATATTTAGGTTCATACATCTATAATTAAGACTACAATTCTTTTATGGATATTTTCATATTTTATACTTTTGTAGGTGGTTAAATTTAAAACGAATCTTTTAAAATCGGCTGCAGTAGCACATATTAATATTTAGCCATTAGCAGCTGTCTTTTTCACTATTTCTACATGAAATATATGGAAGTGGCTCTGAATAACTTTGCTAGGTTACTGCTGTACGCTCCGTGGAAGAGAGTGGATGGCGTACTGGCTGTTCTCCAGCAAGAACGCTATTACCTAGACACATTCGTTGTCTTGGATACACCCAGAGCTCCCCTCTTCAGACTGGCAAGAAGCCACCAAGAGAAGGATGTCCAGATTTGCAATTCCTTCAGTCCTTCAGTGTAAGAGGATTAGAAAACAAGAGTTTATGACCTTTAATGGATGCATTGGTCGATTTTCTAATTTGGTTAGAAGCTCTGATGGAAAAAATATATTTTTTGTAGCTTATCGATGGTTTCTGCAATTTCCAGAAAATTCACAATGGGGTAGTCGGTGTCTCCTGAAAGAGGGGTGGGAACACTGAGAGAATGACCCTGGGCTGATGCGTCATAATGCATTAGGACACTAGCAAAAAAATTACAATGGTCCGTCCAGGTGATGTAGTGGTAACCATACTTGCCTTTTAAACCTAAGGTCGCGGGTTCAAACCCGGCCAGGATTTTTTTTGGGCGTAAAAATCCTAAGTATGGCTTCTTCGGAAGGGAAGTAAAGCCATGGGTCCGTGTCGTACATTTACGGCACGAAAAAGAACCTCAAGCCTGAAAGAAGAGGCCTCTGAGTAAAATTTGTCGGCCGTTTCACACCCGGAATTGAATGGGACACTCATGACCTGAGGTGTTAAAGAGCGTCCTTAAATAAAACGAACAAAAAAAAAAAAAAAATAAATGCTACATTATATCCCAATTACCGGCTCTAGATGTCATAATGCGCACATATTATGCAGCTTGCTAAAGAATCATGCATGTATTTCTGTTTTATACTTTGATAAAGAATCGTATCTCTAAATGACAACTGTTTTGTTGAAATATTGCAAACGCTCTCGCTCAAATGAAGCTTACCCATGCTTACACCTGTTGTAGAGGTAGCAAGTTACAACAAAACAGGCGATTGCACGTTAAGTTCGCCGCAATTTTCTGCAGAGAGGAACCTAAACGTTGTGGAGAAAATAAATAATTAAATAGGCAGTTTCTGTTCCTATCTCAGCCTACAACCAACAACCGAGATACACCAAAAGTTTGGTCTGGGTGAGTTAAAACGTGTTACAGTATAGTGTTCTTATTGGTTCTGCTGTATCCAGAACTCTGCTTCTGCTTATCGTGTATTGCAGCAACAGGTGAACATTTTCAACATCATATTCGAAAAATTAAACATTTTAAGCACGCTCATAAGTTTAACTATCTTAGTCTTGTTGGTTCATCTCTCAATGCTACGCTTTATCTCATATGTTGTAGATTTATAAAATGTGTATGTATCAATTCAGTTTTGCTGATTGCCCATAACACTGTAACTTACCGGCCATGAGCTGGTCGGTAAGATGTGTGATCGGCTGCAAACTGCGCAAAACAAAAGCCAAACAAATGGATGGCAAAGTTGGTTATGTACAAAACTTTTTTTTTGTATAAAAACAGTAACCTTCGTGTTACTAGAGTGACCATTTGGAATCTATTGTCATCATGAAAAACAGAAATTAGTAAGGAAAAAAGCTAAAACTTAAGACATACTGTCTAGATATGATATACAGAGCGTCCCATTTATCTTGCTCACACAAAACAACTCATTTTCTGACGAAAAACTGTCTCAAACAAACCTTTTCAACATCATAAGTTATTTTGGGTGAACAAGATAAATGGGACATTCTGTATATGGGGATATTCGATAGGTCAGTGCAAGCTCAAAGATAGAACCATTAGATTGTTTTCAACGTTACCTTGGCAACATTCATTTTTGAGGGATGATGTACATTATAGTATTGTACAGAAGAGATAAACAGTTACGAGCTTACTCTATGTATGAGAGCCATTATCCCGCTTAAATTTGTAAACACGCTTTCAAAATAGAGAAACGCAAATTTCGTGAATTAATGTAAAACATTACTTTTTAAAAGCAACGCCCTGAGGTTAGTTTTGGTGTGGCCCAGAGAGCACAAGCGTTGTGAACCGTTCCGAACTTCTTTTTAAGGTAACGACTCCCGATATGATGGAAAAAAATCCACTACACGGTGCTTAGCGATCGGAGACTGAAGTGCTGAAGCTGTGGTCATTTCTGGAGATAGGATGTCTGTTATTTTGCACATTCATTTTCAAATAAAAAAAAACTATTGACTAAGGATTGAACAGAAAAGATAGCGAGTTGAATTTGGAGCTATTTAAGTGGAATCTCAGTGAATTTTGGAGAAGGCATGCAACAATCGACCAAACGTGATTCCGCCACTAAACACCAAAACGAAGGAACAGCAGTGTGTTAAACCGGAGAAACAACTCCAAACAAGGCAAAAACAATCTCCTCAGCAGGAAACTGATGACAGCTGTGTTTTTGAATTGCCAGGACTTAATTTTAATTGACTTTTTGAAAAAATGCAAAACCATAACAGGTGAATATTACGGGGCAATTAAACTGCGCTATCAAGAGCTATCATCCTCATTTGTCAAAGAAAAAGGTCCTGCTCTATCACGAAAAGCGCCAGCGCACAAGTCTGGGCATGCGACCTCAATTTTGGGGGGCTTAAATGATGAATCCTTTCTCATTTCCCCTGTTCTGCGGATTGGACTCCCTCGAAACTACTTTCTGTTTCCTAAATGAAGAAATGGTTAGCAGGAGAGAAATTTGCAAGCTATCACCGAAACAAATGCTTATTTTACAGAAAAATTTATGGATGGGATAAATCAAATTAAACAAACAAGTGTATAGATTTGAAAGGAGATGATTAAGAAATAAGACAATTTTTCCCAAAAATTTGTCTGATTTATTTTCGCATACTTATGGATAACGCTCGTATAGGCTTCAGAAGCACAAAAACAGTTAACCTTAGCAATTATTTCGTAAGATCTTTCTTTCAAGTACGAGAGAGAAAGAGAGAGAGGGGGGGATTATAGATAAAGTAATAAAGGCTGTGAGGCAAACTTCATGCTAAATCGAAGTCATAGAGCAATGAACAGAAATTGTAATTTTATGGTAAAGTTTGTTTGCCAGATTTTCATGAGTGCTGCAGAAATCGAAATCGAAAAATGAATAAAGTAAATTCTCGGCAGCTAGCAAGAACTTACAAAGTTTCTTGAAGCAATAGAGGAGAAAACATTCCAGTATATTTAATTATATGCATTACATTATGAGAGAATGTGCGTTTCAGTTCTTCCGATATCTGTAAAATATATTAAACGCCGAAACACCCTAATACCGCCTTACAGATCATCTTTATTTCTATGTTCCATGTTATAGTAAACAAAATACTACTGTTTGTCCTGCTTATTGCTACTAGTTATAAGAAACCCTAAATGTTGTCTTTATGAAAAAATAATATAGCTTTATTAAAATAACTATTTTGTAAGTCACCAAATCTGCATAAAGGATTTCAATTACAGTTATATAAGACATAATTTATTTTTAATTACCCGCCGAACTGGCTGTCTATGACCTCTATATTGCCACTACACGATGGTGAGCATTAGTACTTAAAATGTAAAAATACCACTAGTGTTTGTAAAGTAATATTTTAAGATACAATAATGTAGATATAAAAGAAAGAGTTTACGAAATTAAGAAATATGCTTACTGGAATGGCCATTTCCAATAAAAATAAACAATTAAAAATAAAAAGTTACCTATATCGCAAAAATCAGAGCGAATTAACTGTATAACTCATATCCCTCTATAAGCAGAAGAAAGCTAAAGCACATGCTTTAGGTAATTTTGTGACTCTCGTTGCTGGGCGAAACGAACGGTCAATATACTGAATGTAGAGCAATTGTAAATGGAATTCATTGTAGGTTATGTTCCATTATTGGGCCGCTAAGAATGATGGTTTCTACAGTTATAAGCTATCCTCAAAAAAGAAGAAGCAGCAGAATTTGGAGTTTCTGCTAAATAAAAGCATGAAACCGATTATATTCGTAGTGCTTTCAAGGCACAGGTAGAGTTTGTATAAAACGTCTGTGTATAATCGCAAGTTTCTCATATCTCTAATTTCGTTTAAAAACTGCATATTAAAGCGTTTTTCTAGCAAACCTATATATAATATTTATTTATGCAAGTTGATTTTGATATTTCAAAAGCTGACCATAGCATAATCTCTAAGTCATCTTCTGTTCACTTCGTGGATCTTCTTCTGTCCGAAAGAGTAAGCGGTTTGACAGATTTTCCATCGGGATCTGTCCCCCGCGCGCACCTTAACACAAGGCCTATCCACTTATTTTTCTTGTAGACTGCTGCGAGAATGTTATCTTCCTAAGTTACTTGAAGTTGCCTCAAGAGCCACGATCCTAAAGTGTTGGTTTCCCAAACTCTGCGTGGATGTCATCTCTCCCCAGAGAATTGGGTCCCCAAGATCCACGGAGACACGTTAAGAGTAGTCCTGTGGGTTGGTTAAGAATCTTTATACCTTGCAGTCTCTTGTCGTAGTATATGGGCAAAGTATTTGAATGTTGTACATGAATTTGTAAAGTGTAAGTTGATCTTATTGCTGATCTCCTTCTTGCCGACAATGACGTCCGGTCACAACGATCATGATATGCAGCTTTCCGCTAATTCGGCCATCTTTACAGAGGAACTTAAAGATCGACATCTGCACAATGGATTATCCCTAATTAATAAAATACTAAATATCTGCTACGGTTTCCTACATGAGAGACGCATTCATGATTTATTCAGCTATTTAACATTAAAAATAACTTATCATAATGTCTTAGTCTTCTTCAAGAAATTACAGTTTCCTCATCGTTAATTAAACTTCTTAAATTACATTATGAAATGTTCTTTCGGCACGATCAGCTGTTGCGTTTTGCTTCAAATCTCCTCCAATGTCTGAAATCTACTTTTCAACAGTTTAAAGTCATCAATTGCGGGGAGCAATTATTGAGCATCAGGGGCTGATAGACCTGAATGTTGCAATGCTTTTCTTTTTCTTTTAAATACTTTTTTTAATCATTACAAAATATAAAATACTTTTTTTATATCCTAAATGAATTGATTAGGAGGTTCTGGTGTAGACTCCCTAGATTCTCTCTCTCTTCTCTCTGTAATAAAGTGCACGAGACTTGAAATATGTAGATGTGGTCATAGTATATAGGGCGGCAACGCACTACTATGGATCTTACTGCTTACTCAGTAGTCCTGCAAAATTAAGTGGTTTATTAAGCAAGCTCAGTAAGCTCCAAGAAAACAAAACTAGTTTTAGAGATATTAAAAAGAGACTTCGTGCATTTCTTGAACAAAAGAGAGGAACGTTTTAATTGTGAAATATGAAAAATCACTGTGTCAACTAAGAAGTCATGAAATAAGTTGACTGTTAATGAAAACAAACTTTAATGAAACGCAATTGTTGTATTTAATAGATCATCAAGGATTTGATAGACAAGCACTTAATGATGGCCGAAGTCGCTGGTATTGTTAAAGATTACTCAGTCAAATCAGGCAAAAAGTGTTAAATGAAACAGCTTTCATTTTCTGAACTCTACATCTGGCATTTGCTTGAAATTATTTTTTATGTAATTATCTCTGGAGTACTTTAAACATACCAAAACAATTTTAAGCACGAAAATATCTAAATGACAGCATTATTTAACTATGTTAATAAATACTTTTAATTTACATGTAAAAAATGTATATAGTTAATATTTTAATAATAGTTGTCAGTATATGAGCAGGTCACTACAATATGCATTGATAGCTGTATTGCATCTTTATGGTTAATCACGTGTTGGATCTCAATGTTCATTTTGTGTTGACAAGTTAAATTTCTAAAGATACTTAGCAGCAAGAAGCTGTAAAATCAAATCCTACAGTAAGGTATATGTACATTTAGTGTGTGCTGCACCAGAAATAGTCTTCCTGCTACCACTAAGAGGATTATATGAGAATTATGACGTCACCATGTAGCAGCAGCTGGTACAAAGGTTCAACAAATTTTCTTTCAATTCGGAGTAAAAATAATCAGAATTCACAAGCGGTAATATTACAGTTACTCGTGACTTGCTCCCACTTTGGTAGCTTATTTGCTGAACAACAATCAATTCGGAGTAAAAATAATCAGAATTCACAAGCGGTAATATTACAGTTACTCGTGACTTGCTCCCACTTTGGTAGCTTATTTGCTGACAATCAAATTCTGCGCAAATGTTTTGTCAAATAAAAAGTATTGTACACATTTATTTGATAAATCTCAGACCACATAAGATATAGTTAATGTAAATATAAACATAAAACAAGATTAAAGGGAAATTGCATTAGGTTGCAGAATTTGGACTAACAAAGTTTTTAAGAAAGCTAGGGAAAACCGCTAGCGCACGACTCTACTGCTGCAATTTTTTTTTGTTGCAGATAATACGCACAAACATTTGACATGGCACGGCACTAACCGCTTCTTCGTGTTGAAAAAGACACTACCTAAGGGTTGCGATTAATGTAACTTTCTTCCTTTTCTTTCCTCCCAATATTTCTTCATTATCTGACTCGCCGTGGTCTTGACTGGATGCAAGCACAAGGCTAGCTCGCCGTGTACGGGCCGGAGTTTCATGGTAATGAAGTCATGCTGCAGAAGACGAAGAAAAATAAAGAATATTCAATACATTTTAAATGTAAATCATAGATTTGGAATATGATTACATCTAAAGGAGTTCAAAAGCTCTAAATTTACCTAAAGGAACAATCTAATCTGGACTCGAAAATGGAAAATATAAATATGACGAAATGCATGCTATTTAATTTATTTCTTAAAATATTAGTACTAGTAATTTTAGAAGTGTAAAATTTTACATCCTTATCAGTGTACGTAAAATTATGTGTGATTACTGATCAAGATAATAAATCAATAAAATGTCAATAAAGGATAGCTGTGTTTGAAATTGTGTTTTCCCATTTTTAGAACATAAATATACAAAGCAAACAAAAACAAATTTGTACAAGGTGATTTTATCTTAATTCTGTCGCAGTATAGCTCTGTATGGACATGTTTTGAAGTTTTGTTGATCACGTCAATACAAAACGACTGCGCTATTTAACAAGTTCTTGTACCAAAGTAGACAATTACAGAAGCATGTCTCACCTGCTCAACCTAACAACTTTCATCAATTTAATGGCAACGCTGCAAATGTTCCTTCCCAGTTCACGAACTACAGTAATTAGCAGTGGTTTCTTCAGACTCGAAACCTTGACCATAAAGTTCTAGTGCTTAGTAAGAATGCAACATACACTCGATGCAGATATTTCAGCTTTAGAGCACTGCGCCTGCACTCAAGAGTTGATTACACTCGTTCCACTTGCTAGTACTCTACCGCGAAGTGTGGCTTCTCTTTCCTTCTTTCCGTTTTGTAAGCTATTTACCCAACGTTGAACTGTTTCATAAATGGAACCCATGTTTCTGAGACTTCCATTAGCTTTTAAGGTATTTCTTTGTCTTTTTCCGTAGTAACTACAAATTTCATCAGCGCCCTCGCGTCCAGAAGGAATAAGCTTGTATATAATATATAAAATAAGAGACACTGATGTAATAACACAAAAAACTACTTGCAGCACTTATTACAGGACATTATATGGTACGCTATACCTAGAGGCATGTTTTGGCAGAATGCAGGGAAATGAAGAATTCAAGAATAAAGTATTTTATCACCGCAATTTCTGAATTCCAATAGAAATTTGAACATATGCCGGGAAGTGTTGGGGCATGCGAGATACAAAATTTGGGAATATTTTTAGAGAAGACCCGACAAAGGAGGATAATGGCTATAATGAAGAGGGGGGAGATGGAGAGGGAGCTCAAGAGTAAGGGTTTCGTTCATCTTTATGTATTTGTATATAAACTTATTAATAGAAAAGGTAAATATGTGAAAGTATTTGTATCTTTGTATGTATGCATGTAGATTTGTGTGTATGTAGGTACGTATGAGTATTGCCCTTTTGATTGCTATAAGAACGACATTAGCATTTATGGCCGTAAGGCCCATGCGACAGCTGTATTTGTTTGAGTGTATCCTAAAACGTCTACCACTACCACTACTACCATAACACATAAAGAGTGCCAGTAGATAAAAAATTGTGTTATTTAATTTGGATCCGGTTGGAACTATTTGCTTCGGTGATTGTCCATCTCAGAATTGAGAGCTTTGATAGACATCATCAGACGTTCTTAGAGCACTTTTCTTCATTCTTTCCTACTAACTTTCTGATACATTTTGACTTATTTTCAATTTCGCATATATTCCGTTGCTTATAATCTAAGGTATATTCTGTCATATTTTTAAGTGTTTTAATTTTTATTGTGTTCATCAATTGTTCCGTTTTCTTTGTTTCTGCTCTTATTTTAGTTGCACCTATCAAAATGGGCCTTACTAGCCATTATCTTTTTATTTTCGTTTTGCATATATTTAGCCTGATTGTCACACATTCTAAAGGAGATGAAAGAAACCCTTCTATTCATTTTTTTTGGGGTCGACATCTTTCTCTTTTATATCATGGCAATAAATTACATACATTTTTAATTAATAGTGTAATTTATGCTCGCTCTACTTGGGTATTCCAATCTCTTCTTCTTTCTTTCGTGAATTTTACGACTACTATTATATGACTTGTCTATTTGTTTCGTTTTGTACTCCATTTATTCTCGTTTTTCCTGCAGTAGTTTGTCATCATTGATCTAACTGCTGTTTTATAAAAATTTTATTTTACTCTATATATTAAGTATTTTTTCGTAATTATGATAACATTGATAATGGCTTTGAACTGATATCTCACTTCATTTGCCTGTTGCCTGGAATTCCGGTGGGGGACAGCCCGGATATCAAGCGTCAGAAATGAGAATTGTAAATATTAAATTGCAAAAAAAGCTGTAAATTAAATTATTGTAAGTATAATTATTGCTACTGGGTACCAGTATCAATTGTAGGTTTAATTATAATTTATAGTTGAAATAGCTCTAGTGCTGGATTCCAGTACCGTTTATTTTGTTTAGTTACAGTATTAGTACTGTAGAATTTAAATTGTAATTGTATTGATAAATGTAAGAGGACTAAAAATTAATCTCGAGTAGTAAGCTGTTTATCAGGATATAAACATTACAGCATAAAATTGAAAAAATCTCACTATATTTACAATATCGCTCGCTGGTTACATTCACTCCAAAATGTTTAAAATAACTTTGGATAGTTTTCCAATTTATTTCCAATTTACACACTATTCTTTGATATTCACGTGCATTTGGTATTTTCAGTGGATTCTACCATATTACATTGCTCTGCAGATATAACAGAGTGTCCAGTAATTTTTGTTAAATTGCGAGTTATCAGGACTATGTTATCTGCATAAATCATTATATTTAAATATCAGGTAAGCTGGTAGCTCACTCACACTGTGAGAGATTGGGAGAATCGCCTTTTAAATATTATATTTCATTCATTAATATTCCTTCTTTACACAATTTAGTACTCGGTTTTTATTCATCTCCTGTGTTATATTTTAATTATTATTTTTTCCACTTTCTCTTTCAGTATTTTTGTGGCATCTTCCGATCGAATGCTTTGGTTAGGCCTACAAAACAAAGAAAAGCTGGTGTTGAATATTCAATTGCTTTTTTGACTATTTTATGAATAATGACTTTTGAATCTGTTAATTTATGTCTAAATCTTGCTGTTTTTCACCTATGCTTGTATAATAAAGTGTTTCCTTTGCCTTCCTTATGATTTATATATTCTTATTTTACTGTCTATATTCATGCATTCGATATTTGGTGTAATAGTAGCTGCTACTGCAGCAGAACTGCAGATCCACAGAACATTAAACTGAAATAAACTGAACTGAAGTCGCGAATTCACTTCATAAAGAACTTATTTGAGCAAATCATTATTAATAAACAAAATGTTCAGCAACGTTAAATTAGTCTAAGTTGCTGTATTTACGGTAAATAGGCCTATCTTAGGACTCCCCACCAAAATGGCGCAGAAACAATTAAATATTGCAAATGAACAAGTTAAAATAATTGTATATTTATTTTACATTTAAAAAATTAATCCCATAGTTAAATTGGTAAATTAATAATGCAATAGTATATTTTGTTACCTTTAAAGTTATATTTTTATGCGTTACGCCTTTTAATCTAGACCAAACACTGAGAAAGACTTTTTGATAATATCAAAATACTTTATGTTGTGGCAGAAGTCGAACGCGGACTTAAGCTATACAGTTACAGGATAGTTTTACTATTTTAAACATAACATTGCATGCTTTTCACTGAACTTCAAATGAAGAGGAGACTTGCTAATTAAGAATACACATGGATCTCTTCCCCAATAACTAATCGGGCTACCTAAAACCAGCTTCTTTTCATTAGAAAGAGGCCCTTGCCTATAGTTCTAACCCTCCCTTAAGAATCCTGAAATCATTAACGATCTTGCAACTTGCGTACATTTCTTCTTTCAAATTTCTTTGTAATTACTTCGCCTAGATAGTTAAAACTCATTTCTATGCTTTTGACATTTACCACTAATTTACATCTAATTTATCTATGAATGTGTCATTGCAATTTCCACATAAGCTTTATTCAAATTTATATAACAATATTAAGACAAAAGTTTCGATTGGAAACGCTTTACATGGTCTAATTTGGATTCAGAGTATTAGTCAAGAAAGCATAAAAAAAAAGTTCCATGTGATATAGTGTTGTATGGTGCAGAAATGTGGCATCTTACAAGCAGTAGCATTTGGTTTTACGAGGAGATGTTTAAGGCACAGAAGATAGCATACGATATTCGGCAGTTTAAAAACAATATAAGTGAGGCGGATAACAATAGAATAGGAAATCGGAGTCTGCAGTGATGCGCCATGTTCAAAGAAATGGGGGAGATAGATGGTCAAAGATACTATTAAATTGACAACCAAGATGAACAGAGAGGGGAAGACTGCCACTTTCATAGCAAGGTTATATTAGACAGGTAATGGAAGGGAAGGGTCTGATGGAAGGAGAATGGGAAGATGGAGGCATGTGGGAGGAAAAACGACAACCTATAAGAGAAAGGCTGTGAAGGAGTGTCTTCGTTTTCTTAACACGTGCTCTTTGCCCGTCTTTCTTCTTTCCTATATTAGTTTATCCATTACTATATTAAAAAGAATGGAGCTCAAGCTATAGAGGAATTAGATATCCTGGCCTTGGAAAATATACAGAGATTAACACTTTTACATAAACGCATATGTAGACGATGGACATGAGGTAAATGATTATAATTCGAAAGCATGTCCATGTACAAATGTAAATGTTATAATTATTTTGTTTGTATGTATATGAAAGCAATATGTGACATCCCGAGTGAGAGCACCACGGGCATGGACTCGTGAGCCTGGGGTTCGATTCTCACCAGGACCATCCTCCCTGACTGAGGTTTTTGCAGGTTTTCCTCAGTCCTCATCTGGTGATGTGTCTTAGTAGTTAAAATGAGTGTTAAACTATTAAAGGGGGAAAAAAGAGTGAAAGGGTTGAAAGGCTTGAACACAATTTTTATTGTTATAACACATTTACTTAACGTTCGTTCATATTTAGCGATAAAATAACCTCGCTCCCGAACTTTGAAAATAAAGTAATTAGATTCTGAAACACTAATGCAAGATAAATGTATTGCATTGGTACATAGAGACCGCTTTCGGTGGGTTTACAATCTCCGCCTCTCCTGCTCCCTTTCCTCTTAAGGGTAGCTTAGCCCAGCAAAGTATGTACACAAAATGTTGATGGGATAATAGCAAGCTCTAAACAAAGTGAACAAAACAAAGTCAGATATAAAAACTAAAAACTTATCAGGGATCAAAACTGTACAGTTGAGGGGATGAAACGTTATCGAAAAAATTAGTACAGCTTA
Source organism: Metallyticus violacea (assembly GCA_030762175.1). Taxonomy (NCBI): domain Eukaryota; kingdom Metazoa; phylum Arthropoda; class Insecta; order Mantodea; family Metallyticidae; genus Metallyticus; species Metallyticus violacea. The sequence continues at coordinate 47,093,034 of CM060838.1, read as the reverse complement.
AAATTAAAATAAAATTGATAAAAAGAAAAACCTCAGCTTTTTTTATAAGGCGAAGTTTTCTGGGGAAACTTTTTTTTTTTATTTATAGCTTGTAGATCTTATGCAGCGGTTTTGATTCCTTTTATTTGTGTTACAGGCTGATAAAAATACAAGTACAACCTAAGTCAGAGACAAAGAGGTGCATAATCATTTTTGAATAGGACTGCATCACTAAACTAGCACAAACTGGGCAATAAATAGAACAGGAGAAAAAAAAATATAAACTAAGAATACTTAGGTTGAGAGGTCACATATGCTAAGTTTAAATGTAAAAGTAAATGTAACAAATATACAGTTAAAAGTCTTGCTGTAGATCGAACAAGTTGGCTCAGATGGTAAGGCATAACGCTTGGGACTCGTAATCGGAAGGTCTTAGGTTCAAACTTGACTGAGATTTTCCGTTCTTTTCCTCAGCCCATTTTAAGAAAAGGCAAATGCCGGGCTAATATTTCTCATCCATGGATTCACTCATTCATCTTCATTCCACCTGTCTTCCGTGTTTTTTATATCAAGGCGACTCTGACAAAGGATGACCATACATTCAGGGAGTCCCTCAGCGAGCATGCATACTCTTGTGCGTTCCGACAAGGTCTGATCCGGACATTGATGTGTAAGTCCCATGGGGTGTAAGCTCTAAAAACGAATACAATGACAGAAGAGAAAGAAGGTTTACTGTACACACTTCGCGATCATCTCTTCATTGCAAAATTAATGAATTTTGTATGTTAGTAAAGAGTGATATTAAGCCTGTTATTGTAAAAAATGAAAAAAAAATCTTTTCTGGATATAATTTATGTTATCAAAATGCATTAAATGTTACACATTACTAATACATTTCTCATTTTCCGTGAAAGCTTGCTTCAAAGGCTGATGAACCAGTGAACCAGTGAACCAGTGGCAACATCTAAACTTCTTTTATGAGGCGAAACTTATTTTTTCTTTTTCTCTATTGTAGGAAAGCAATACAGAATGATTCAGAAAGATCGCTCTATTTCTATTGGCTGTAACTGAGCTATTCTGGCGCTGGATGACAATGACACAATTATGTGCGTCAATATTGCAATTTGAAATGGAGAGGTGGGGTTGCAAGAGCGCGTTCATTAAAACCAAGTGTATTTTAGCAACGATACAAGCCTTTCGGTGACTAGATGACCTTAGACACATAGGCGTTGAGTAGCTAAGGGAACGAGCAACAATAGACCTCCTTAACGACCCTAACAAAAAAAAAAAAAACTTCGGCCGAGTGCAGAAAAGTCCAAAGCGATTGCTATGCCTCCACAGATCGCAGACACTGCCCTTCAATTGCGGCAGTCTGCAATGAATTTGGCCTGTGAACTTACATACATATCTTCAAAACTGAGTGTTCAGTTCTGTAATACTTTTCTTGGGAGCTTGACGACAAATACTGGAATTGTTGATGAGGCAATTTTATCTTCAAGCGTTACACAGCCAGAAGTTTAAAGTATGATTTGGAATAACAACTTCTGGAATCATTCGTTCTTTCTTTCGAGACATCAAGAGTGCTAGATGCGCTTTGATAAGAAGCGTCATCTCGGCCCAAAAATTCATTGTCAACCGTTTAAAATGATGCAACCACACACGCCTGGATTCAGTGGTAGAATTGCATGCTGTGTTTCGGATCACCCCATCTACCGATTTGGCGAAGTGTCTTGGCGGCCCCTTTCATCGGATATGATCGCTACAGATTGTTTCTTCTGGGGCACTTGAAGCCCCGAATACTCGAAACCCGCCCAGCAACACTCCAAGTATTGAAAGCCAACTATTCCAGTCTCTATGCTACAGAACCCATTGCGGCGCAGTTCATTGACTTGATCGTATGAGCACCCTTAGAATGTGTGCCCATCTGCGGGATTTGATCTTCAAAACCTGACTGCCATAGACTATGTCAAACTCCCTGGATGCCTTTAATCCTGTAATTTATTTTAATAAATGATTTGTCACAGTTAAAATTGGATGCTTTTCTGAATCACAGTGTATTTGGTAAACCTCCCACAAACCAAAAACTAAATAAATTTATTTTATAATTGGAATATTTGCCATTTATACCCTTCAATATCATAGATAATTTTTTCCTAAGATATTTGTAAGAATGATACACATTTTTTACTATATGAAAAAGCAGTTTTAGTATACAGTATTAACACGAGATACAACAGTTCCAAATAATCCAAGTTTACCAAGTCTTTTGCCACCACAGAGAGATCGCCTGATAACAAAGGCATGCCCGTAAACTTTAACCTCGACTTTCTGCATGTGCTTTGTTACTTCACGACAGAGTAGTTCCCCAATAGTCCCCACAAGACTGAGTGAACTTTGTTACAAACCTTTAGGAAAACTTTTTCAGAAAAGCCAGAAATTGAACACAAAAACACCTGGGTCAGCTGACAAATACGCCGATTATTAAAAAATCGGGGGAGCGTGTTTTAGAGCACAATAGTATGTTGAAATTGAATAATAATTTAACCGAAAAGTAGTCTTATATACACATGGTTTATTCTAAAATTAATTTTAAGAGCTGTCCAAATTTCACCGGCTTTCGAACACGATTCTTTTGATTTTTAGCCCCTTACGCTGATAGCTTTACTATTACATCAAATAGACAAAGAAACGAAACTGACTCTTTTGTGAAAGTCGTCTTTTCCAGTTGAAGCGAAATTGGTCAGTGGCTTGCTAATCCTTTAGAAACTTTAAGGCGTTACTTAAAATTTGAATCCATGGACCACTGATTTTTATCTCAAATTGTAAATATGTGCGATATTATTCATATTCACATAGAACTTAAAACGTTTGCCAATTTGGTCTCAAGATAATCGCGTGAAAGGTTGTGAAAGCCTTATAAAGAGCATATGTAGGATGGCTTCTTTTTGTTTTTCCCCGCACGCGAACTGGGCCTGCAGTCGGGAGTACACAGCACAGCTGTTTACTACCAGCCCTTCGCGCGATTGGCAAAGTACTGAAAAAGTGCTTAGCTTATAGGGATGAACTTTTAGGAATTTTGTAGTAGAACTGAACTGAATTGTTGATGTCTGCATCTTATTTTCTTCTTGTTGAAAATTATTATAATTTTTGTATTTAGGCACTATTTTACGAACTGTAGATCTCTTATGTGAACAAATCACCTGAAAACGTTCTTGATATTTTGCACAACAGTGTTCTGTATTGAATATTTAAACAATGGCAAACAAAGAAATGAAATGCGATAATCAAGGAACTCCTCCTGTTCCGACCTAAACAGAACTAACCGTCTTATCAGCGGTAATACATGTCCTTGATTGGCGGTGCGTGCAGCTTTGACCTGCTAGCTTAAGGGAAAAATAAAACTCATGAGGGGAAAAGCAACGAAGATCCGATACATAACCACCCCTCATATTCAAAATCTGCAAGGAGAATATCACCCGATTATTATTATTATTATTATTATTATTATTATTATTATTATTATTTTATTGTTATTATTATTATTCCCTTCACAGATGAAGAATCATGGCAGGTGTCTGAAGGTAGTGAAAACAGACAACCCAAAATTCTAAGATATAGATTGAAAGTATATAGATTTACTACCAAGTGGTACTACCAACGGAAGGCTGGATCTAGGTAGCCCTCGTGGGAAAGAAGCAAAGCATACCCAACCGGGTCGGTCCTGGTAGTGTAGTGGTTACCTCCTAAACCCAAGATCGCGGGTTCGAACCCGGCCAGGACCGATGAATTTTTCCGGGCGTAAAAATCCTATGTAGGCTTCCTTCGGAAGGGAAGTAAAGTCATGGGTCCCGTGTCGTACATTTACGGCACGAAAAAGAACCTCAAGCCTGAAAGAAGAGTCCTCTGAGCAAAATTTGTTGGCCATTTCACGCCCTGAGTTGAATGGGACGCTGATGACCTGAGATGTTAAAGAGTGTCAGAAAATAAATAAATAAAAAAAAATACGCAACCGGACAACATTTTTGTGAGTAAAAGTTACACACAATTACTAGCACAGGATTGCAATAGGGCGCTATAAATGTTACCCTTTTAAAAGCTTCGTCTTAGGGTTATCAAAAGAAGATGGATGGGCAATATGCAAAGGGAACATCCTAACAAAGAAATTGTTAATTCTTTTGTAATAGAATTCAGCATTTGTAAACATCAAGCTTTTTACAACAGATCTTTGATTATCTAAGTCTCAAAGTTGGGATAGGAACAAATGTATACACTATTTGAAGGCGAGCTATGGCGCCGTATTAAGCGTAAACATCGAAATTCAAGTATACAGGCAAAGTACAAACAGGAGAAAAACAAACTAGTAAACTGTGCCAAACCTGTACACAAAAGGAACTACCAACGCCGAGTCTAATCCAATTTATTACTGGGTCTTTCATGATTTTGTAGCCCGTTTCACAGCAGCTGGTGGGTCGACAGTCAGAACGGTACATCCTGGCGAAGTGAATGTAACATCCGCTCAAAATTTCTCAAAATTACAGCCACAATTACAACGAAAATAAGCACGTACCTTATGTCAGGAGATGTTAGAAATATTGACCTGCTACATTCATACATACCAAAAATATTTTTAGAAAGCTGTCATTTACATGCATCAGTTCATGCTCTGAAATTGAATCAATTTCTCTCCTGATTTTTCCTTTTGTTCTTCTAATGTGCGGGGGTTTGTTCCATACACTCTATTTTTTCATCTTCCCTATAAATAAAAATTACATAACTACTGTAAGATAAGGGAACCGTGTGGGCTATAATCTCCTACTAATTACCCTAACTTCAAAATTTTCCCGGATAAAATTGAATGATTCATTAGCTGTATAAGTGGGGCAGAGTCTTGCTGGAATTACCAGATTTGCATTTAATTTCCTTCAGTTGTTCAAAAGATGGTGCGAGTATATAATTTCTATATATTTCTGATTTTTGGCACTATAAAAAAAGTTTTTTATTTGCATCCTACACAGATTTTTTCGTCATACAAGGGAATTTCGGATCTATTATGTTTTTTTTTGTACTCTAATATTTGTTATTTTACGCCGAAACAAGTTAAATGTAACCGTATTTCAACAGTAAAGATGATTAAGTAACGCTTTATCATTAACTTTGCGTAACACCCAATTACAGAAATTTACCTGAAAATGTGCGGATGTAGCACATTTCCAAAATCTCCTAATTGTAATTGCGAAAACTTGAATTTGTTGCGGAGTTATTACAACAACTTCGCTGGAAGTTACCGCTCTAACTGCAGCGAAATGGGCGACCAAATCATAGAAAACACGGTACCATATCCTCAAATCACAGCAGCGAAGGATCGCAGTATGTTATCGGTCGGAAGCTATGTTATATGACGATTCTAGAACTCTATGCGCCACTTAGAAATGAAGCGATTTGAATTGCAAACCTCTGGATTGATTCGTCATTGGCAGCCCTTGCCATATACAGTAATCCACCCCTGAATTACACTATTTGAAAGACGAACGCTTCTAGCCCTTAATATGACGTAATGCATGCTAACTATCAAAATAGTTACAATGGTAACTTGTTTAGGCAGCTTTTGTCTCTGCTGTTTCATGAGCTAACACACAAACTATCTGCGCGGCTTATTTGGTTATAATAACAATGCAAAGGCTGCTACAAAAGCGGAGAATGAAAATTAGAACCCCACAGGCCTACCTGAACCGGACATTATTTTCCGGGGCCTTTGCCAGCTCGCATACGTCGGTCGATTAGCTTTAGCGTTTCAGGTCCTCAAATTCGTTTAGCGCGAATGCCATTCATTTTTCGTTACGACCAAAGGCATGTTTCTGAAGGCTTAAACAATCGGCCTAGAATATTTCTGGTTACAAATAAAGTTGACTATTGAAAAGCGTTTAGATATTTTATGCTCATCAGCAATAAGCACTGGGCTGTGGAATGATCAAAAAGAGTTTCGTTCTCATACGAATATGAAAGGAATTGATCGGAGTCGGATGGTCCAAGCGGCAACTCTTTGTACTCAAATTTCGGGAGGTCTCGTGTTCAAATTTCTTGGAGCAGGTCAAGATTAATTACTCTGATGGCTTAGTACAATGGTAGAATAGGTATTTCAATTCCATGATTTTTCTTTCAACACTCCAATTTAATAATTTTATTCGTTGGTTCTGTTACAGAGCTGAAAGTGCCAGGCGAGTGGGATGGTGCGGTGGGATTCGCAGGGTTTTCTGTGTGAAACCAACGTTAGGGACTCGATTTACCGTCGATCCGTGTCTACCTCATCTCATCCCTTCCTCCCGGAGGTGCCCGCGCTAGGGGCGTAGACACAAACGGCTATACCTTGAGCAAGGCTGAAGTACCGAAATAGCCTCCTTCTTCCTCAAGAATCCAATCGACTGGAAGGAATGAAACGTTGTACAGTGGTCCCCAAAGCTTTCTTCTGAATTTTGTATACAGCCTGAAGTAAAGGTCGTTAACGACTGAAGTAAACTGAACCAGAATTATAATTTTACATTTAATATTCTTCTAAGTGACATATTCCATTCTGTGATATAGAAAATTATGTTTGGCACAACCACAGAGCTTCAAACAAGTTCGACTTCTGAACAATTCTTTACATATTAAACAAAGTGGCTTGTTTTCCAAGAGACATAAAATACTTTAGCAAATTTAATTTGATTAGGCCGCAACCGAAACACAGAAATACGGCGCATAAAGCCAACTAGCAGAAGACGCTACCTCGTGTACAGAGGGACGAGCATGTACCTTGCAACAAAGGAAGATAACAGGATAAAATGCCGAAGCTAGGGATTTGTTGGCAATGAATAAACGGAGGAAACGTCTATGTTTCGGAATTAACATTGAAACGTTATATCAGATCGATAAGGGGAGTGTTTTTAGAAGTCAGGCAGAGATTATCAACTTCTGGGCAATGCACACAGTTTCAAGTAAAACTGTAACAACAACTGCCGCAGCTCTAATTGAAAATGAAATATAGATGAACTGTGTAAAGCGGCTGAATTGGACCATTTTAAAACCCATTCTCGTACATTATAAATGGACCAATAAGCCGGGCGAGGCGAATACTACAGAAATCTGAGGCAAACTGCCTTCTTTAATGGCGGAACTCGCGTTATGTTGGTAATCTCGCCCTGAAAATGGCTTATGCACACCGATTGCTCCCAACAGCTGCTGGGGGTAAAAATGTTCACTCTGTTTGCATTATTGACAATTACCATACTCTTCCTGTCTGCATGTCATTCAGCGGAATGTGATAGCGATAGGCGAGTATTCGTAGCACTTGATCCGAACTTTCAGGACAGAAAAGTGTTCTACACATTAATGGCCACTGAAGGTAAATTCAGGAATAATACAGTGTGTTGAAATGTGTTGTATTTACTGTTTAATTTATTTTAAACATTTGCCTTTTAAAAATTATAGCAATGGAAAACATGTTACATTGCATTTGATATCCCATCGAATGCCTCTTTTGTGTATTCTTTTATCAAATCTTTATTTAGACAAACTAACAAATACAGACACAAATGAAGTTCAAATATAAAAGATATTTACTAGAAATATCTCTAATGTTTGCAGATGACCGGATAATAATTACATCGGAAGATAACTTATACTGGATGAGCAATGCTTGGCGCAACCGCGGGACCGGCCGGCAGCGCTATGTCGGCGGAGGTGGGGAGTATATTTCCCCTCCGCTGCGTTAGGCTTTAGTGTGAGTTCAAATCTTGTGCAAGTAGCACGTGTTTGTTAGGTGACGCAATACAGTGTATTGAGTGAAAGTGTATCAAGTGAAATGGGACAATACAAGTATTCTAGTCCCCAAAGAGTATTCATGTACGATTCATACGTGCGTGCAGAATCAGCGCGTTCTGTAATGAAATTATTTCAAGAGGAATTTCATGATGTTCAGGTTCCTAATCGGAGTTCGATTCATCTATTAGTAAATACATTTCGTTAAACGGGAAGTGTTCTCTATCTCTGGGGGACATTAAAAGAGAACGCGTAAAAAAGAAATCCGCACATTCTAGATGAACTTAAAACTAACATTTGGCAAGAAATTGCTATTTCTCTGAGAATCACTTTTCGTTCAGCTCTGTAGTCCACACCTTGCTTCAATGGGGGGGGGGGGAGTAGAAGTCTAATTTAAAGAAACCTTTAGGTTCTGAAAATGTCCGTTTTAAAGCATTCAAAACCCTTAAAATAGGCTCTTTTCGAATAAGTTTTATCTCAAAACATAATTCTATATACGAAGAGTAATAGTTTCATTCAAATTGAATGACATTGTAGAAACTTAACTTTTCTCCCTACTTTTCTTTTATCTTGGACTTTTGTGTTCAGAGATCACCAAAAGCTAATAACAATAATGGCAATGCTTCAATAAGTTTGATGCAATTAAACAAATAATATTACTCGCCCTTTTCATAATTTACTTCGCAGTAGATTACCAGAAGTTTTACTAAATTGTTAACTTTGAAGCTGCACCATTTGTCACTTGGGATTAACTTAAAAGCGAGCACTCGTTGTGAGCAATGCTAAAGTTATAAAGATGTCACAGTCTGCATAAAATGTCCGCTTCTCTGCAAGTTGTCTTAACTAAGTTCTTTTCCAACACTTTCTTCAATTTCTGACTTACTTTCGCTCCAACAATATCTGGAACTTTTAATTTCCTGATTGTCGTCATTTTTATAAATTCAATTTATTGGTATAAGAACCTTCAGTAGCTTTAAGTCAAAGAACGAATATGAAATATGTTTCAATGTGAGATTATGGTAGATAGAATATCTTTTATACTTTAATATGATCACTGTAATATTGTAGCATCTTTCATATGGGCTCTCCAGTGGCAGAGAGGCAAAGGAGTGTTTGAAAGTTTCTGGCGGAATTTGGAACTTTGGTGTACCCTTTCTGGATTGTTGATGTAGATTTTAACTTTTGAGAAAGTCTAACTTGATTTTCTTAACAATACGATTGATGCCATGTGCGAGGGAAATAAGAATAAATTTAAAGTAAAACTAGAACTTGTATATCTGGAATTATAAAGAAAGTAGCATATGTAAATGCCAGCAAAACTCTGTTCTCTTTAGGGCTAGGAAGCTTCAATTCGTTATTCATGAAATGTACAATATCTTTTGGTTTTCTATCTTGTAAGATCTCAAGAGCAATTAGATGGCTTGTTCGGGCCAATTTTTGCAACGATCAAGTTCGTAATAAAGCGTCCAAGACTACTGGCCGTGTCGTAAACAGAACTATAAGTATCTTCCACTCAAGTTCTCGCGAATCCTACAGACAGTGTCTTCATAGTAATTTTCTCGGAGGGAACTGGATGCTGGCAGTATTTCTCTACGAAATCCTCCATCCAGGACTTGGAAAAGAACATTAGCGTACACCATTGTGTGACACAAATCTGCAATGGAAGCTCTGAGAACTGCATCAAGAGTTCGCTTCATTTTGAATTTCTATTCAGCATTGGTTTGTGGATTGCTCCCTCATGTGTTACATTGGGTGTGATTTTTAATTGGATACCTATCAATATTACAATCCCTATTTTACGAGTATCTATATCTATGTATACATATATTTTAAATACAAAATTTAAGCTGTATAGTGTCACATATACATATAGATTTAATATATATTAAATTGACAAGAAAAATTTTGGTGAATAATTAAATTAACTGTTATACTACAGTGAGGTTATTTAAGTTATGGACCGCCTGAGCGCGGCTGCTTACTGGGAAAATGCAACCGCCGCAATGGGAAAAAAGGTGGTAGAATCACCGCGCCTAAATTTAGTATAATTTATTTATATTTGTACTAAAAGCATAAAATTATACAGTACTTGGAACTGATAGGTATAATAACTAACCAGAATATAAGAAATGTTGAAAACGATTGTATTATTGTGGAAATAATTATTAGCAGCTTAACAATTACACAGCTCCATGTAAATAAATTTTCTGGAAGTCAAAATTCATTCCAATGAATAGAATTACATGAACAGAATAAATATCATTATTTACTTGCCTGTTAGCTTACAAAGTACGGTAATTCATTATTTAGCTACCGAACAAAAAATAGTCGTCCTCTGTTTAGGTGCCATGATAAACACTTACAAAATAAGTTCAATGCTTATAGACACTTTGTCTAACCATCAAAAGCCGAGGGCTAGAAACTTGCTTTCCGATGATTAGTTGCACGATTAGTGAAGATTATGCAAAACGGCAAATATTCTGCATTTTCCGTCAGACAGTTCTTGGTTACTCAAATACTCATTTCTCTCTTCTCATCTCTAGTCTTGAGGTCATTTATGAAATGAAAGTGTGTTGAGGTAATAACTAGCAAACTTCTTTGGAGACTGGTGTGGAGAAAGTTATCTGTTATGGTTGCTGTCCAAACAGTAATGAGAATGATTACTTTAAAGCTCAGTAACTATGCAGCAGATGGATACATGGACAAATAATAATGAAATATATTTTCTTCATGTATAGCAGCCAATGTTTCATTTAAACGTTGAAACATACAATATCAACTTGATGGAGCGCCCCCACACATGTCACGGCATTCCGTGAATACACGAGCAGAGCTTACGGGGAGAGAGAGGGTGAGAGCAATAGGGTGACGTGCAGCTATTGAGATGCCACCAGCTTCGCCAAACATTCCGATTGATTTTTCCCTCAAAGATTCGTTTTACAGGTCACCATGAACGCTTCAACAATTCAAAGCAAACATCTAGAGCGTATCGTTGACACTAGTTTTTATTAGAAAGATGTTTAAGTGTTCCAGACAGACTGAATAATTCATTAATGAGCATAAGAAAGCATATATATTATAATCATCGAGGACTAGAATCCATGGTCTGTTCCGGTTACAGACATGTATAGTTGTTGTACACATCTTTTAACTCCCCTTGGGTATATAAAGAAGTAATGTATGAGGGAATATATCTCTTTACATTCGGTTTACATGCTGAAACCAGTTATTTCGGCATTCGTCAATTTTTGTTGTTTATGAAAATATGTTTAGTTCTCTTCTTATTTGAGTATTGCTTTTCTTATCTATTACTTTATAATCTGGAACTGCTCTCCTAAATCTCACCTTTGTCACTTCTATTCTCTTCTTATCATTTTGTTACGTAATATTCCAAACCATATGTTAAAATGGGACTCCAAATACTCAGTAAATTTAAAAATTTTTTCCCCTTCTAGTTTTATGCAGTGACGCCCTTTTTATTGTTCAATATATATGTATATTGCAATCTGCTAACCGTATTGTTATCAAGGCCCATATATACCCCTGAATTTTAATTATCTATTGGTTTTCCATTTAATACAATCTTTGAAATAAAAAAAAACATCGTTTATGATCTTCATATAGGTATCTCCAAACCATAAGTATTCAAATGATGGAGTTTATTACAGTTATTATTATTCGATCGTCCGCAAACTTTATTCCACATTATTATAAAACTTAAGTTTTGTTAATTTTGTTAACATTTTTAATAATGTTTTTCCACAAAAGACAAAAATCATAAACATAAAACAATAAAACAATACAACGTAGAAAAATTAAATGTATTATTTTTGCGTCACTCTACATGACCGAAAACCTAAATAACTGTACTATGGGTGTAGGTATCAGTTGCATTTCCAAAGTATGAAGTTAGAATAGTTTATTGTTAGGGGCAAACTTTCTTCATTGTTATCTGAATAATGCAGCTATACCAGATATTCTTGTGTAAGATCAACTTTAAATTCTCCGTCGTGTGGGCCGCAGAAAGTAATCAATAAAGTTTATTGATTGGGAAAATATAGCCATATATTCTGTTCATCTCCAAACTGGAAAGTTCTTTACATATATAGATTTATTGCAAATACGGGCAAAACTAAATGACGCAAATCTTATATTTTATCCCAAGGGCCACCTCTATAAATTTTTTCCAGCGTTGCAGCAGGACATAAATAACTCTGAAAAAAAATATTCTTGATATGAGAGAACAGTAGTGCGCCGCCTCTTTACCTCTTCATTAAATTTAGCGTCCTACCTGCGTAGAATATCTTTTAGGAGAGAAGAAAAATCGTTCAACTGCCTAACCCAGTAAATATACTGAGTGCTGTAACATTTCCCTTTGCTATAAATCTAATTGTTTCTATGAACACACCACTGTCGCTGCGTGTATGTGGCAAAGGCTGCAAATTGCGTGTTTTTATCTTTTTTCTTCAGTAACCTTCAGCCCATTATCTTTACCAGTCCAAGGCTTCTGCTCTTTTGTGATCCCAGAAAAATATGAATAACGTATTTCCAATGAATGAGTGATTGCTTACTTGGCTTAATTTAATCCTCATTTTTCTATTTATAACCAAGTTGCACACCGCTGTTTAGATTGACATTATTCTACAAGTTTTGTAGCATTTTATGTATCATTTATTGCCAGTAATAATAAAGATATTACCAGAAAAAGCAATTTCTACCTGATGTAATGTGCTAATGCCTTAGAAACCACACATTTCGATTAACAAAACAATAATAACTTTTACTATTTTTTCATAACTCGAAAATTTTTGACAAAAATACAAATGAACGTTTTTTTAATAATTTAGATTCGCAAAATTAACTTTGGCATCACTAATTGTTCTTGTTGCGTTGGTGTTAACAAAGACTGAAAAGAAAAGCAATGCTAGATATGAAATTAATATCGCAATTAGATTAGCACACAAACATATGCCAAGTACCTGCAATTATTGCGTTTTCTAAATTTTAAAATAATCTAAAGAAATTTAAACAGCATTGCTGCATGTTTCGAGGTAAAAGAACAATTTTTGAAAAACCCTAGGTGATAGAGAAAATATATTTCAAATGCTTTATTCCCATTATTAGTCAGATTTACGTTTTTATATATATTTAATTTAAAATTTTCTCAGTCTGAATACCTAGCTATTTAACAACATTTAATTTAAACAAATAAAGTTAATTTACATATTTAGATGAATAATTAATTGTTTGAGCACCTCACCTAGGTCACTCTGACGTTAGTACCCTAACCTTATGATATTTAAATTTTAAGTGCATTGAACTGTTCCCATATATTCCAGACACCTGTATTGCTGTCATAGTTTGGATTTGGACAGAATAAAAATATGTCAGTTAATTGTAGGATGAAAACCCTAGTTGGTAAAATTACAATTGTTAATGCTGCATTCGCAACTCCGATTAAACTGCTTAAGTTCTGTTCAATATTGTAGGATATACGTACATACTTTTGAAACAATTTACTACCAACACACAACCACTACATTGAATGCTCAGTAGTTTTAGTACTAATAACTATTTAAAATCCTTAGGTATTCGCGAACATGACCTAGAAAACATCTACCTAAATTTTAAAGCACTTTCTCATACGTTTCCACTTCACTTATTGGTTTATTTCCTAATGTTTGGAATTATTGTTTTTTTTTAATGTTTTCTTGTTATAATATACTCTTAAATGCTATTGTTTTATTCCTAGACATTGTAATTCACTTAACGATTTGTCCTGAAATGTTAACCGTTTTTTATATACTCTGCGATCGCATTCGTTAGTCTAATGTGACAAGTAGGGTAGCAGTTTGTTGATTCACTGGATTGTTGACAGATTGATGTCGATTTCCTCTTCTCCTGCTGCATATCGAATATCGCCGTGCCAAGCTAGCGTCGGTGGAATGCTGGAATTTTATGACCTTCTTAGGCCAATGAGAGAGGAATAGGAATTATGCAATCGTGGAGCTTACTATAATGCGATTTATTTACATTCAAGTAATTTTATCTTTCAACGGCCGCCTTTACTTTCTGAAAATATTGATGAGTGTTGCAACTAACTCGATGGATTCTAGTCTATCACTGTACTGTAATTGTATTAATTCTTTCATGGTTCTTCCTTTTGTGCCACTATTTTCGATATGGCTCGCTGTTAACAGTTTGTGTCTTTCTACTCCACAAGCTCTCCGATTGACTGGGCTTTTTACCCTTTATTCCTTCTGTTTTTCTCCTAGGTTTCGTTACGTAATATTGGCTACAAGTTATTACACCCACAAGGTTCTGTTGCATGAATAGGTTTTTATTGCCCGATCTGTCCAGGTGTTAAAAAAAAAAAAAAAAAAAAACCTAACCCCTCTGTCCTGACTGGGGTCAGGGATCTGATCTGACCCACTCTTTTTCAAATTCTTATATACGACGCTTCTTATACAAAGATTCTTACAAAATATATACAAAAGATGTACAGGACCATCTGACTTTTTTGTCCCGCTCCCAAAACACCACATTACCTGATTTATGTCTAAAAGCTTTGTAAACAACTTGTTCTAATACTCAGGAAATACGCAAAATGATTTAAATTTTAATATGCAGACATATAAACTGTACAAATTGATTATAATAAGATTTATAAAACATGTAATTAATTATACTAATATCAATAATATAAAATGGAGGTGGAAGTCATTTTATATTGTCTCAATTCTGAAAGTTTGTTTCATTATATAATCTGGATCTGTATGGTCCCCTGAAATGTCAGGCAGATGTCTTCAGTATTTTGTTCTGAGAAATATATATATTTTTTCTCAGACATGATATATGGAAGAATACCAATTCTTTTCAAAGCAAGGATAACTGAGGACGTTGATTTTGTTATAATTGTTTTCAATTTTTCACTTAATATCCCAAAAGACGTGTTTTGATAAAAATTAAATTTCTGTATTATATTCAGACTCACACGTATATGACACTACACGACACTACACACTTCCTGTTTAACTACACGATGTCGGTCCTGGTGGTGTAGTGGTTACCGTACTTGCCTTCTAAACCAAGATCGCGGGTTCGAACCCGGCCAGGAGCGATGGATTTTTTCGGGCGCAAAAATCGTAAGTATGGCTTCCTTCGGAAGCGGAAGGGAAGTAAAGCCGTGGGTCCCGTGTCGTACAATTACGGCACGAAAAGAAACCTCAAGCCTGAAAGAGAGGCCTCTGAGCTAAATTTGTCGGCCGTTTCACACCCTGAGTTGAATGGGACGCTGATGACCTGAGATGCTAAAGAGTGTCCATAAATAAATACATAAATAAAAACTACGACGTATAAGCCGGCCAATTAAAAGTACCCAATACTTTTCTAGTTTTCCTCGAATGGCTGTTATAAAAGTATAATTAAATGTGCATAAGGATACAGCTGCACATAATTATAATATATCTCAAAACTTAGTTGTAAGTAAAAACGTTGACGAGGAAAAGTTAATATAGTTTTATTTTATGGGAATTTAAATAGCATCATGTTTGTGTAAACTAAATAAGCAGTGCTTTAGAAAACTGAGACCGTTGTATTTCAAACAGCAGGATTGATATACGCAAGATACATGGCATGAAACTAGGACAAATTGTAAGTAGGGTGAAGCACCATTGAAATGCTCTTCTTGGTAAATACTCCGTAACATCATATGTGGCTTTTAGCGTAGCTTGCAACTGTGCTGTGTCAGTATTTACAGACTGAATTGCGACTCTCTTCTCTGATCGCTGTACCGATAAATCGTTACCAATAACAATGAAATAATGTCGATTTGTACTTGTTGCTACTCAATAATTTATTTTAGGTAGTACTCAGCCACTAGACGCCTTTAGAACTCTTTTCTTCTCGGACGTGTCCTAGTGGGCCAAACTCATTCTTCTTCTAATTTAATTGATAGCAAATTCTGAAGTATATTAGTGCGACATTTATATTTTGAAGAAAAAGCAATAAAACGAACTATATTTTGATTTAAAGTTTATGGGAAACATAACCAACCACTTTATTTTTATTAGTCTTTGAATGACAGTTGTTAACACTATTCTTACAAATGCTATAGCATATTCTCCTTCTCTTGACCCAAGGTTTAGGGGTTCAAACTAGTCGAAGTAAATAGATATTTCAGGACGTAAAATGTTTCGAGTGCAAATACTCTGGGAAAGACTTTAGCTGTTTATCCCATGTCGTAGATTAACGCCACGCTAAAGAACTCCATACCTGAATAAAGAGGTCCCTGGGCAAAATTGTCGACACATTCACATCCAAATAATACCTTAGTTCCTTGTTAAATAGCATTAGAAGCCATATACCTTCTGTAGGATAATAAGTATAGCTAAACACATTTTGGTAATCGAAATCTCTCTCGTGAGAGGTGCCTATGTTCGGAAAATGGAACGATCCATGCTAACTAACTATACCATATATTTGTGGACTGTTTTACTAAATGATGCACTGTTTAAAACTGAAAGCAGTGTTTATAAATAATTAATATACAGGGCCTCCAATTCAAAACTTACTATTCTGAATAGCTATCTGTCTAAAAAAAAATTAAAACCAGATAACATGTCAATTTAGATATTTAGAGAAAAGTTTAAAACTCATATTGATTACATTTTAGGTTTCAATCCTATGTCCCAGTCATCCCAACTTTGTAATTTCAAATGGAACTCCTGTTTAAATTTTAAAGAGCATTCAATTGCTGTCACATTCTGTTTTTCTATCGTTGCGTGAATTGCTGTTATTGTTATTTTTGTTTTGCACAGAACAAGCCCATAAACACTATTGAGCATTTAATGTACGAGTATATACTAGCTGTATTTTAATAATAAAGTATAATAAAATTATGTATACCAAATAAGAAAGGACAGAACGAAAGCGGATTAGCCGGAGATTCAGAAATAGGCTGTATAACTATTGCAATATTAATAGATGTAATATTTTACAAAAAAGTGTTTTAATCCCAATATCCGACTTACTTTTTGTTAAACCTAAATTCAAACAATAACAGCAACGATTCAGTTTGCCACCTAAAAGGAAAGTGCAGCATATTGAGAAAACAAATCAAGATCATTAAACGAGTAATGCAGGTCTAAAGTTAGAGCATTCTCTGAAAAAACTGGAATGTTAATATAAATAAAAGGAAACATGGGTTTAGTATGATAAACAGTATACCATTTAAACTGATCTGAAGTGTTTTCACTGTTATTAAAGTTAAGGAAGAAATACAAGAAGTTGAATAAACTATTGCCTCATCTAGTAATTATCGGATGGCGGATGCGGCGGCGAGAATGTATGGGCTACCCGGGCAGCATTTATCGAACTGCTAGGTTGGCCTTGAGTCATGCTATTCAGACAGTGTCCTGGAACAGTGAAAGAGACAAAACAAAACAAACAATCCCTAGCGTGAAGTCTGTTAACAACACTAAATGACAAATCTGCACCTCATTCTTCTGTTTTATAACGAGTGGTTTTTTACGATTCATATTTGAAGAGTGATAAGAGCCCCTAGTTGTAACGCGATTTATAAATTAGTAGTATCCACACGCTTAAGAGAAATAAAGAATAGACTCGTAAAAGAAAGATATGGGCAATTGCATAAGAAGATACCAGAAATGTGTGGAAAATGAAAACAAGAAGTTGAATCATCTTCTTGCACGACATGGTAAGTACGTAACATTTTAAATGTATTATAATTTACTAGACTGTCACTTAGTATTTCTTCCATCAATTCCTGCATTACTCCGCCCATTGCTATGACTCTAGAGTAGCCCGGTTAGCCTTGGGCGATGACTTCTTTGGCTGATGCAGTTAATTCCACCGCGTCGGTCATCAGATATAGGGATGTTTCGATACATGGAAATCATACACTTACTTCAAGAAAGAATGAAACATTTGTGGTAAATATATTCACTTGATGAAAATGTAATAAATCTGATGTTGGTAATCTCATACTGAAGCAATTAGAGAGCTGGTTCTCATGGAACGTTACATGGTAACACCTAGATTGATTTTTTTTTGGGGGGGTTATTTCTGAAAAAGGAAACAAAGCCGAAAAACAAGTTAATAAGTTCTCAAATTTATACTGATCTAAGGATACAAAATGTTTAAGTGGACTCTTTTAATGTCCGAACATTATTTTTTGCTTTTCCAATATATTTTTTCAATATAAATAAGAGATTTATAAAATGTAATTAATTTACATGATTTTTAACTTAAGTTTTATTAAAAGGGAATTTTAATATACTTGTGATTGAGCAGAGATTAATCTGCAAATCTTTAAAATCCTGAATTGAAAATTTTGAATGCAAGGATCCTTTTATATTTCTATTGCATTCTTTACAAGTTGATACTCATCCCCCCCCCCCTTTCGCATACATTTTTTATTGGGTGCTTTCTCACAGCAGATAGGTTTTATAAATATAAGTACTTCATCCACATATCGCTATACAGGATGTTAATAAACTACACCGCAATCATTTCAGAGATCATAAAGGGATTTTAGGTAAGCAATTTAAGATAGATTATTTATGACCTGCCTGCTTAAATTTGAAAGTTATGGTATTGAGTTTCTAAAGGACCAGTACGCCACTGATTATTGGAGTTCCCATTTGAAATGGTAACGATAACAGACGGAAGTTGCAGAGCATGTTTCTTTAGCGCGGTCGTCAATTTAAAGCAAATCATTATTTTGTTCGAGTATCGTTGATTAATTTTTATACTTTTACTTTTGATGTATGAGCTTACTTAATTACATAAAATTAATAAAGAACCAAATAAATAAAAATCTACTTCATAAAAACCGAACCTACATGTTCGAAACCACAGTTTGTCACCTTATTTATTAGCTCATAGTTCAATGAATAGCACGGTCTATACTAGGCTACATAGTACGATCAAACTGTTGTTCAGTGCCGAACTGTGCCCGAGATTTTAGAACACTAGTACTAAATCTTGGAACGCTGATGATGAATTCTGAATATGAAGACATATAAGACAAACTTTTTAATTCTATTTCTCTTTAACACCGATTTATCAGCATCTAACTTTAGTTCCTTATCATCATATAATTAATTTTCTTTCGTGGACTGCAGATTTCATGTTTCAAATTGCTTATCTAAGCCATGTCTACAATATTTGAAAGTATTCGGTGTAGTTCATTAGTATCGAATGTAAAAACTTGAAAGCATATCAGCCTTTTCTTTTAAACACTCCCTTTACAGTATACATAAGCGTTTAATGTTCAGGTGTCTAAAATACTTAAGGCTCTTCAACAACGTCAATTGTTAATAAATTCAATATATAAAGCAAAAGTCTCTACTAGCAAAACAGCTAAAAACACTTAGTTGTAAATTTTTTTAAGCTTTTAAAAGTATTTTCAAAAGTGGTGCGCTTCTAAATTGCTTCAATGGTCACTAATAGCAGAAATGTTCAATTGAGGTGCTTTAAACAACCCTTTGACGTTCTACTGTTACAAAAGCTAACAACACTTCTACGATGTTTCGCAGCACAAGTGCTTTATTGTCAACAAGCTGACAGAAGAAAGACAAGAGTAAAAATGAACAGGCTCTTTACAACCATTTCAGCACGTTGTTTCCAGTAAACACGCAATAAGAAGTAGTTCCGGTTTTACGATTTTATTACAGAGAACGACAAGCGCAGCTGCCGATAAGCGCCGTTCTTCAAATGAAGACTACCCCCTACGCTGCTGCTCTCTCTCAGATGTGGGTCAGAGGGCACATTCCTCGCCGCTGGGTGCACCACAATCAATAGTACACATTTCCATTGTTGTGCAGCTCAACGCAGTCATGTCTTTCCTGGTGGTTCGAGGTGTATCGTGCTCTGCAGACGAATTAAGCACCTGATAAGATTCACACATTAGTTTCGCTATTCTATCGGCAGCTTTAATGCTCGAAGAAAGAGCTTGGAAATGCAGCGTTTTCAAATAACCACCTTAAGTGGTGCTAAAATATAGACATTGTCTCATAAGTAATGTCGCTTTTTAATGTGTTCTGACAACAAACGAAACTAATCTTCAAAGTATCTGAAAGTCATTAGATTCCATAGTCTTGAGCCATATTTTAGCGAGCTTTATTATCTGGATTTTGATGCGAAGAATTTGGCAATACCCAATTCCAGGGCTTAAATGTTTTCCTAAATTATTCTATACAGGAAATAGGCCATGGATCAAAACAGATGATAAGCTGAAGGTGCAAGATCAGGACTATATGCTGGGTGTGGTAGCAGTTCAAACCCTTCCAACTCCTGGATTTTTTCCATGGTTGTTCGAGCGATATGGGATCCTTGGTTGCAAGAAAACTCTATAAATATTCGCATCGACTGCACGCTTAATTGGAACAGACTACCCATGAAGCATGCCTTCAAAATTCCACTAGACACGTAACCAGGGCCCGGAAGTTAGACAAAACACCTTTTCTATCTCGGTGGATATATTTAAGAACCAGATAGAAATGAACGTATTTACGTACATTTGAGGTCCGCACGGTCAGTTTTTATTTTGTATTTTTTTCCTATTATGGCTACTATTGCCAATTTTAAGGTTTAAAACTTTAGATCATTATGGATTTTTTCTACGATTATTTACGCATTATAAAAGGCACATAAAATTTCGATATATCACAGTGAAAAAAGTTATAACAATTAAATGGCACATTCGCCTCATATAAGTATATATTGAGAGTATTGCTATACATTTATTTCTTTTCGAGCAGTTAAACTCTTTCTCCTCAACCTATTCATTTAAGCTCTTTAAACAGTAGAACCTTCATTAATGAAAAGAATGCATGTTATCTCGGGCATACGAATACCAGGAAATAAGACAAGGAAAGTACCGTAGTTTGAATAGTCGCGATATGCCCTTGTATCGATCTTTGCGAGACAATTCCAGGAAATTTATGGTGGGAGTAACTTCTCAGCTGTATAAATGTAATAACAATTGTAAACTGCTGTGTAATGTACCATTCCTACAGTGCGTTCAGTACGAAAGTATGACACACTAACCTGGTTCCCCTGTAAACGCATAAATAGAAAATGAATCACTGCGCATCTTTTGCTCATTCACCAGGACTATTCAAAACTACTTTCCTTTATCTTGATTAACATTTCCACGATGCCCGAAAGTTGAATGTTCTGTTGTAACCGGCGTTCTTCTGAAACAACTTATTTTAAAAGTGCTCCAATCACTTCAGTGGAAGTAGAACGCTTTTTCCATGATGAAAAATATTCTCTCTGACAAGCGGCTGACTATTACAGTTGATATATTGAAAAAGAAAAAAACATGTTTTTGCTTATAACCAAGAAAAGTAAGCTTAAGTACTTTAATTATGTGATAAAGAAAATATTAAGTATCATAACTACATATATTTCATTAATAATGAATGACATTACTCTCTGTTTTAACTTTTAATAAGTGCCTATTTTAATTATATTACTGCATATTTTAAGTGCCTTAATCAAACTTAATGCCTGAACTTCCGTGCTCTTCACATAACATTACTTAGGGCCGAACCGATTTTTTTTTTTGCGATGAGTTTGGCAAACTGGGGGGGGGGGGTCGAGCCACAGTTTCGGTGTGTCAGGTTTGTGGCAGTATACCTATTTATATTTACACATATTTCCAATAAATTTATCATCCATGCATTTGCGATAATCTTTCAATGCACCAAGTTTTTCTAAAAGCCTTGTACTTACATGCGGATTTTTTTTCCAAAACTCTGCGTGAATTCTCAATGTTTCATATATTAGATCTTCCAGGACGTAGTAAACACTTACTATTTTCATCTTCATTATTGAAACGCTGGAATGATCAATGTGCTACACGCTCACCAATGACACGTTTTACCCCCATTCACATTTTTTTGAGCCTCGGCAGCAGCTTTATAATCTTGTTTTGTGTTACTTTAGAAGGAATCTAATTTCGCATTTTTCATTTAATGATCGTAACTACTGACACATGCTCACAATTTACACAATAATAACCATGATGTGTTGTAAATAACATTTACAAACGAAAGAAAGATATTAAACACCAAACACCTATCAGGCATTTTTTATGATACAAAACGCCATTCCATTTTTAAATTGAATTGAAATATCACTTATTACTTATTATCAGAAAATTTTATGCTTCATTCATTGATATGCATGGGTTCAACTAAATGTGTCTTTATGGTTTTCCGGGAGTTTTCGTAAGCGCCCATAGACATCGGGTTCCACATCACAGTTCGTCCATTCAATTTTTTCTCTTGAGTATTTATTGTTTGCACCAGGGTGCAACGTTCACATCGGTAATTTAATTGAAAAAACTACTCAAAGCATATTATTGTGCACTATAGAGCAGCACCAACGTTATGTTCATCTAAAAAATAATACCGAGTAATCCAAGTATATGATTACCAACGTTGCGGCTGGGATTGTATCGGCCAATAAGCCATAGCTTCAAGAGTCGAACTGCTGCGTTGGTCTCGAGTATCACGCCAGTCAATATAGTTTGAAAAACGAAAGAAACAACGCGAATCTAATACTAAAATCTGCTAATTATACAAAACGATAAATAATAGATGTAATTATTATTCTATTTCAATAGTATTTAACTATGGTTCGTATTTTCGCTTGTACCAAGCGGGTTGATTTAGGAAACGCTTTGGTCTAGAATTTGGGAGGTTCAAGTTTAAATCCTTACGTCGATAATGTGACTAAATTTTCTATGGTTTATCTCTGTCCATTTTAGGAAAGGACAAATGCCAGGCTAGTGGGTGTTTCTCAGCCAGTATTCACCTTTAATTTTATCATTCATCCTCAATGTACCTATCTGTGTGTATCTGCGCCTTCTGTGTTCGAGGCAGCCCTGGCATAGGATTGACTATCCACTCAGGGAGTCCTCAGTGTGCATGTATGCTATAATTATGTGCACCCAGAGTAATTAGCTCTCCAACATAAGGCTGATACGGGCATTAGTGTGTAAGTCCCATGGGGCTATGTCCTACAAACGGAGGAGCGTAAATACAGCGAAAGAAGACGCCCTCTCGTGCTGCAAGGAAATTGTTTGAATAGAAATTCCTAGGGGATCCAGTTTCAAGTCGCGTTGTGTTGAAACGAGTATCCATTTTAAAATATAAATTTTCGCTGGTGCATTTTTCTAATGTTTCTTTTGTTAATATTCGTACTGCTAGACTATAAAATAGTGTGAAAACTACATCTATAGGCTTAGTGCTGTTCTTTAGTTGCACAGCACAGGGCTGTTTATTATAAAGGTTAATTAATAATACAAATATTAACTATTGTAAATGACAAATTACACAATAACAGTATTAAGATATTATTTATATTTACAACTACAGTGCATACAATTTATTTATTTGATCTAAATGTATATTTATTTTCAAAATTTATCACAAATTCTTTAAGGTTTTTGTTAAAAGAATTTTAATATTTTACATTTTAATTGCTAAGTAATTTCTTTTATTGTTAATATCCTAAATGTTATACAATAAATTATTTGACTTTTATACATATATTTCTAGTATAACTTATGACATTTAATTCTTTTTGTTATATCTTTATCTAATTACGTTGCACAAGATATAATCTTATGAATTATGCGCATTATAAACGCTGTTCTCATTTATCTTCTCTTATGTAGGAATGTTTAAATAAACCAGAAGTGGAAAAAATGTCCGTTATATTAAAACATGGGCAAGAAATGGAGAACTTCTCCCGAAGCTGATTTAAATATTCCGTGTATATCACTCTTTCAGTAATATAGCTCTCATTGTGTTCAAAGGATGACAAAACTTTAAACTCAACAACAATTGAAAGTAGGATTATAAAACAGGTGAAACGGAAATATTAATATTCATTATTAAAACTATATACGGAACATCAATGTTTCAACTACCTATACAGTGAATGTTTGTGCAGTGAAACCAATAATTATTGTGTTTATTAAACCTTGCAGGTCAAATTGATCACTAAAGGGGAAGTTAGTTCACGCTGTTGCAAACAAATTCAAATTCTCTGATGCTTGAATCTAATAGAGCCAGATGGTGCCTACAAAAAAATATTTCACTTGGGTAAACTTATCACAAGTGCAATAAACCTTGTTCTGCTTGGAGGGCACCAGTACCACCTGAACAAAACATGCACGCACGCACATGCACACATTTTTTGTTTAAGCTTCTGTTCATATCATGATTGGCTATTGATAATTTTAGTAGCCATCAGCGCCAGTGTTCCGTGCTTATTTCTGAATTTAAAGGTCATGGGGTTAAATGCGGTCAAGATCAGAGGAGTTGTTTGTATTAAATATTTATTTCGTTCTCTATGTGTAGATAAATTTTGCCAAAAGGCAATAGCATAAACTGTGAGAGGTGTTGGTTTGACTAAACTGATTTAAATTTATAAAAATCTACATTTAACTTCGTTAAAATTGGCGTGAAAGATCAACGGAAATGTGAATTGATGAAAGTGTATTATAGGTTTGGTATTTCTTTTGAAAAGTGTTAATAGTGCAAGCACTAGACATATCCTGGGGAAGTCCTACATGTAACAAGTTTTCTATCAAACAACAGAAATTAACTAATGAACATTTAAATAGGATTTTATAAAGATAACTGTAAAGAAGATAACCATACATTATATTTATATTTTAAAATCTTTACATTTTAAGTAGAACGCAATATTGTGTGATAATGGTGAAATATTGACCAAATAAAGCCTGCTAACTGTTTTGATGACCAAAGTGGAGGAACAAAAGTATACATTTTGGTTCATCTTCACGAAATTCATCATTTATGGACGCACGACCGTAACGAAATTCTTCAAACCAATTGTAAACAGTCTTTTCTGATGGTGCTTCATTACCAAAAGTTGAACAAAGCGATTTTATGCATTGCTATTGAGTTAGGCCTTTACTAAAATCGTAAAAAATCATCCAACGAATATGCTCATGTGAAATTTCCATTTTTATTTGCAAAATTATTTTATTTAAATGCTCACTGTAAACAAACTACTTGGCCAATTTCTAAGCTGCAATTTCGCCATAATAAATGTCAATAGTTGCGAAAATAGTAATGACATATCTCAATAGCGTCATCTAATGGTCAATTGTAAAAACTTGAAATGTAACCCTCGTATTAGCGTAAAATATTGGGAAAGGTTTTGCTTATGTTTAAATGCCATATGTATTAGACTTTAGACAGTCTATAAGATGGAGAAGGTTACTTTAATATCCAAGACTGGGATGTAGTTTGTCCAGTCTTCCAGCATCAGTAAACAATGCAACATACATTTTATTAATAAAGTTACTGTATTTATTTCTGGTTTATTGGAGTGATACTATTTGTTTTCTTATTCAGTATATTTTTGTTAGAAAATTTTCTGCATTTATCTCTGGTTCTGATTTTCTCATATAGCTTTATATCTGCATAACTTTGAGACAAAAAAAAAATATTTTCCTTCGGGAAGCGCTCCATGAACAATACTCCACGCGCACGCAAACATGCATAAATTGGGCTCAATTGCTTTACTGTTAAAATCTGACATTTAAGCGTTTGTTTTACACAGCTAATGTAAAAGTAGTTCTTTTAACAAAATATGCTCAAACTGGAAACTGTATTTTGCAACATGCAGTGCTATAAAATGTTTATAACACTTCAGTGATACCAACTCTGGTTTAATATGGAATGTGACGATTATTAATCCTATATAAGTGGATACAAATTACGTAATTTATAATGTATTACAAAAAATAAAAAACTGCATTCCTCAGACCATAATGCAAATAATGAATTATTACATAAAACATTTATTTGCATAAGTAGTCATGTGGCAATTCTAGAACTATGTCAGACTGGGAGAAAACCAATAACAGTAACCTCACCATTGTTCATGCCCATGTGTATGCTATCAGCGTGAAAAAATTACACATTACACAAAAATTTGTATGATACATAAATAAAACGTATATTAATAAAATAAAAATTAACTTTGCGCCAAAATACTATTAAAATTACTAACCACTAAAGGTGGAATATTTGTAAGATCCAGAGATTTAAGTAAAATGTCTTCCATATCTTCCTAGTTGTAAAATGCGAACTATTTATTTTAAGCAAGAAACTTTTCATAATGACTGAAAGAGATTTAATTTATAACTACTAATTTATTTATAAATATTAAGGAATGCATGAAAATGTGTACTATACACGTGTAAGTGCCGGTTTCAAAGCTTTTATCATCATTATTGTAAGTTGCGATAAGAGGTTGCTCTAGAATAAGTTTGATTTGAGCAGCATGCTAAGTTTAGATAGAAATTGTATTTTGTACTAATAGAAATTACAGATGTAAATGAAACAATTCTTTTTTAAGAGTGAAATTGTATCAATTCAACTATGAATGCTGTATAAAATCAGAATGTGGAATAACAAAACTGTTGATGTTTTCGTACTGTTTGAAAGAATATTTATGTTTTCTTACTTTTGCTCTTATATCATGGGATTTCAGCTGTTTTAAATGGGATATATCATCTGTCAACTCGCTCAGAGTTTACTTTAACGTACTGACAGGAGGAAAAGCTTTTTTAAGCATAAAAAGTAGCTACCAAATTGTCTTTTTATGATTATAAACATGTACAGTAGGGCTAACCGAGTGTAAACAGTTTACAGCTCACGGTTCTTCCTTTTTTCACTTTGCCGTCAGCTCGTTAAATGCATATTACTGCGCGAAGTCTCTGGTATAAAATTGCCAATTGCTTAGTCGTCTCTCTTGTTTCTTGTGAATATTTCTGGATGAAAAGAGCAGTTGCCCGCGGCGGGAAAAATGATTATTCAGAGAAGCTTCAACTAACATCGTACCAAGAAATTAAGCAGTCATTTGTAATTAGAGGATGGAAATGCAAATTCTTTCGTTTGAAAAACTCGTGGTTTTCGGTGCGTTGCGAAACTAATGAGATGCAGGCACGTTCATGAAACCGCACTCTGATGGAGATATTCTTGTAATTACACACTTTTTTAATAGTGTTTAACACCCGGTTTTACTACTCAGGCACCACAAGCGGTGGACACTGGTACATGAGATATATTGAGAAAGGAATTTTTTAAGGAAGGAAATGTTCCAGGCATAAGTTTAGGGTACCTTCCCAGAATTTTCCATTTATGAGGACTGAGGAAAACCTGGAAAAAACCTCAGTCAGGGAGGACAGTCCTGGCGGGATTCGAACCCCAGACCTCCCGCTCACGATTCCGCGCCTTAACGACTTCGGCCACCCGTGGTGGAATTACACAATATGAACAGTCATTGGGGTAAATGCATGCATTTTCGATCAGTTGTTCAGCAGTTTTATTTATGTTCTGTTTCATTATATATTAAGATTTTTATAAACAAAACAACAAACGCTTCTTTAATCACTTGGGTATTATTTTCGCCGCACAAAAGGTAAAGAGTGGAGTTTTGTTGAAGAGCATATAGAAAAAGTGTTAAATCGGATTTGAGTACCGTCCTTTGTGACCAGAAATGTTTTCAGATAAAACTCTCCTCTTTCATTGCTTGGAGAGTTGCAAAATATTGATAACCGCCCTAGTTATTTGAGGCAGATTCAACTAAATAATTAAGAAATAGACGTTTGTATGTATACTGTGGAAAAATTTGCTTTAGGAAACGGGGTTTAGACATGTTGAAAATGTTAAAGGGCACTAGAAGCCCTTATATTCTTACTTTTCACATTTAACTGTATTGATGTGAGGTAAAACGAGATGCAAAAATAATATTTAGTAATTTTTAAGCCATAGTTACCTTTTAAGATGGTAGAAAAATAGCTATTATGAAATTATATATATATCTCAAGTGTGACTTTTTCTTAGTTTTATATATATATATATATATATTAACAGTAATTATAAAAGCAGAAAAGGATAAAACACTCAGAGAAAGTCACACTTGTAATCGCTACATTTCGAACTCGTGGAGTTCTTATATGGCAAGAAGACAAGTGGGGGGAAAAATTAATACGTAAGATTTAAACCAGGTGGTATACGCGCTTTATGTAAAAATATAGCTGCCATTTCTCTATCTCTGAGTAAACTTTCAGAGCTATGTGTAGGTAACGCATCAATAAGAGTTAGATTAAAAACATCATCAAAATCCTTACAGTGAGATAAGGCATGTTGGGCAACCGGCAAGGGAGACTTGGTTTTAACAGAACGTCTATGATTGTTCATATGTAGCGAAACAACAGTAGAAGTTAAACCAATATAAAATGATTTACAAAGCTTACAAGATAACATATATACGACGTTCTAGAAGAACAGGTAGCAAATATGGTAAATTCTCTGGATAAATTAGGGCTGCAAAATTAATGACAGGGCATAATTAGCGCACAGATTTTACATTTAGAACGTTGGCAAGGATATAAGAGGATATATAAATAGTTTTCGGACTTTATCAGAGTAGTTTGAAAAGTGTGGAAAATTTTCAATGAAATGAGCGAAAATTCATTAAAGGACACACTTCTAGCAAGCGTCATTCTTGTAACTGTCTATGATGAAGTTTCATCCAAATGTGACGCATTGTTAAAAGTGTGACAGCTTCTGAATGGACAACTGTCGCATTGCCATAAAAATTTGGGGGGGGGGTTCGTATAGTTAAACGTTTTTATTCAAACGTGGTGACTGCGCAGATCAATGCCAAATTGAATAAATTCAGAGAACTGCAAATCCGCATTGTATTATAATTACTTATGGATAAATGAGTTTAAAAGTCGTCATACATGCAGCGAAGATCGAACCGTGGGCTGCCGCAGAAATTCTGCTTTCTCTACCTTCGTCTTACGACTTCATCGATAGATGACAGTATTGCAGCAGCATGTTCTAGGAACTTAGCATTTTACTCGTAAGTAGCTCTCAAGTTGATAACTTCCTTTAATTAAACAGATCATTTTCTCATTATTTCGTTACGATTTCTAGATTCATGTTGGATGATTTAAAAGTTCTCTCTGAAAGTAAGGTTTTTTCCTTTTTAGAGAAAAGCTGTTTAAATGAAGTGCCCCGACATAGACGAAAAATTTAGATCTCATCCAAATTCCAAATAAACTTTTTAGTATTCGAATAGTTAGATGTAAATTATGTTAAACTAAAAAGAAAGAAAGCATTCAGGTAAAGCAATTTGCTATTAAAGTCTTATGATATGTCATTTCATTAAGGTTTCAAAGTGCCACAATAGATGAAAGTTTTCGTTAAAGCGATATAGACATTGTTATAAACTTTTAGTTGCAAGAAATAAAAAAGGGTATTATTAGGATTAATACATAAATTAATTTAATTACGAAAGAAAGATGATACATAATCATAATGCTATCAACAGGTAAATGTTAGTTTTGTAGTATAGCTGCATAATAAAGATTTTTCCTTGCTTATTTTTACTTTTCCACCTGGAAATGTAAAATATGCATATCCTGAATTCAAATGTGTTTTCAGTTTTACTCTATCGAGCAAGGTTTTTAAACAAAATAACATCAAATATAATAATGTGCTTGTGTTTTTCATGAAAGATTAATAAGTTTTAAGAATTATTCCTATGAACAAAACTATTTTAGTAGGTTTCATTTTAACTTTAACATTAATGAATATATTGAAAAAAGATAGCTATATGTGAATAATTATGAATTTCTAAACCTTTTCACTATTAGGGAGAAGAAAAGAAAATTTTTCGAAGTAATTCACTAGTGTCTCTTTTCAAACACCAGCAGTAATCAACCATCATTTACATATCCGAATGGCCTTAATAGTAGTAGGTTACCATTGTTTTAATGTCTTTATGAAATTGCTCAAATTGTTCTTCACTCACTGCACTAAGCTTCGTAGGGAAGTAATATGACTATTGAAAATGCACTTTAGCACTCATTCTATACTCTAGATTTCTAAAATGTTGCAACAATTCTTCCACAATTTCCTTATAGTTTTCAGATTTCTTGTTGCCAAGAAAGTTTTCTGTCATTTTTTTGTTTGCCAACCATGCTGATTTCTCTAACTCTGACATCGATTGAGAAAGAGTCTCATTCTGCAAAAGCTCACGAATCTGGGGGTCCATCGAAAATACCTGCCGCTATCTTAGCTTCAGTTTTCTTTGGGAACTTGGTAACAAGAAAGTTGAAACAATCAATATCCTTATTCAGAGCAGTAACAAATTGCTTCATCAGACCTAACTTAAATTGGAGTGGTGGAAGAAACATTAGAAGGAGAAATCAATGGTTCATAATTCACTTTATTTTCTCCAGGAAGTGAATTGCTCTTTTGTAGCCAAAATTTTCTGGAATGCTCTGATTTAGCCCTACTGTTTCACTCACAAATTGAGTAATTTATTATATTGTTTAAATGTCTCAGAACCTTTCATTTATGTATGTGTTCAATGAACAAATAATAAAAACTGTTATTTTCTATAATATCGATCTCTGAAAAAATGTAACCCGATGAAACAAAACTAAACAAAACAAAACCAGCATTGTGCGATCCCATGTGGTAAGGAATCAGAATACATGAACAGTTTTCATTCAATTAAAAGTGTATAGAGCAGGTAATAATAATAATAATAATAATAATAATAATAATAATAATAATAATAATTATGATGATGATGATGATGATGATGATGATGAATAAAATATTAATAGCAATAAGCAAGAATGCACAGCTCCGAAGAGCCAATATCTCCAAGCAGTTTGCCGAGGTGGTTAGCAGTGGCACTTAACATAACCCTAACCGCAGCTTTCCAGACCGGATGCGCTATTTCTCGGAGCAGGGAGCCTCCTATTTATTGTTTAGAAGTGTGGCTACTAAGAAATTTGGATAGAAGAATTCTAACAGCATATCTACAACTAAGAATGAGCAAATATTGCAGTCTAAATGTATATTTTGATACGCTGTGCAAACCTGATTACATTCTACAGCCCACTTTCAGCCTTTTTATACCATTTTTTTATTTTGGCGGAAGGATTAAGATGAATGCTATTATCTAGGAAGCGACTGAGCCAGCATTAATGCGATTAATATGTGTGCTAAAATTTTTCCTTGATACATCCATGATAATATTTTAGAAATATTCAGCCATAATTTTGGCATATGTAAAATAATAATACAAAAATAAAGCGAATTTAATTCCTTGTAAATTGGATTACTGCAACTTTGATTTATTTCAGACAAATATTAGCACTAGAGATGGTTATCATGCACTCAGGCGTGCATTAACCAGCCACTATTTGTTGGGAAAGTGTAATATTTATTCATTTACCGCATCATCTTCTGTTGAGTCACGCTTCATCCCACAAAACTGTTCTCTCAACTTTTGAGGAATGGCGCACGTCTACATTTCGGTTTTTGATGTTGGCATGAGAAGCTAGGTTACAAATGAGCACAAGCTCTATATGCACGCCCACCACAAAGTTGAGACTTGCCGGCTGTGGTTTGCAAATCTCTGCAACGGATTTGTGTTCATACAGTCCGCTACACAAGCGAGTGACACAAGGACCCGAGCTGGCACATGAAGGTGTGTGTTACATTTCAAGAGCAAAAGCCTCTGAGCTAACCTGGATAAAGCTTGTGCGACTTGTCATCTAACTATACTTCCTTCTTGAGAGCTCACATCATAGCCACTTGTAATTCATCGCCATATACTTACAAAGTTCCAAGTTCCTACAGCTAAGAGTTGTACTCAACGCTATTCTTAAAATACACTTTAATATTTTGCAATTTCAAGAACTTTTTAATTTCGAGATACTATCGACAATAATTTATATCATAAATCCTGGCAAATCTTCACGTACCCTTCTCTCCCGAAACATTTTAATACACCGGCAGAGCGTGGCTGCGTACTGGGAGAAACCGGTCGTCGAGGCCATATAATGCATGTGTAGGTAGCACCTAGTAATTAGTTTCAGCGAGTGGTTTTGTGTTCGTGTGTTACTCGGTGTTTTCATTGTGAATACATTGCGTCTTAATTGTTTTTCATCAGTTACACCACCACATGAATATAACCTAAAGAAAGGGTTTATATGGACGATAGGTATATGAAAACGAATCCTTACAGAGCAGTGATAAGACAGTTCGTAAGAAATTATCTTGACTATCGTGTTCCAGGTTGGAGAAACTGTCCAACTGGTTAAAATGTTACGAGAGATAGGATATCTCGATGACAAGAAACGTAATCTTACGGAAGAAAAGTTAGCTTGAATACAGGAATTTCCTACGCTGGAGCTTCATTTTTAATATTTCTTATAACACAGGTTAGTACATATTATTATGATCATCAGTTTTAAATGTAGTATTATTTTATGTTTTCAGGAAAAATATAAAAACTAAAATAAAAACACTAGCTTAACATGCGGAGACTATCCTTTTTGTGGTTGCAACGTCTGCAGTAAGCACCTACGCTCAGGCTCAAATGTAAATAGAAGCTCTCTCATTAGTGAGAAAACACATACTGCAAAAACAATTATACATTGGTATGTGTTCTTTCTTTAATGGAATAAAATTTACACATTTAAAATAAAAATAAATACCTTCTTAAACTGGGGCATAATTGTTGAATTTTCTTTATGTTCTCTTTAGAAAATAGAATTATTAAGCATATTTACAGAGAATATTAATTTATTTTGATGTCTTACTCTTTCATTTTTAAGTTATACATAAGTTTATATATTTTTTATTTCAGAATACAAGTGTTTATGAAGTCATGAAAATAAATACATTAGCTGAGTATAGTACAACTTGAGAATGCAAATAAATATTTGCAAGAGGGCAACATTTAATGAAATAAAACACAATTTAAACAAGTAACAAGGGGTATCTCCAATACAGTTCGTATTCAATTCTCAAGTTTAAGTTTTTAGTTAAAAAATAGGGGCCATTTCTTGCTTTAGTGAGATTAATGATGGATAGATAGATGGACGGATGGATGGGTGGATGAATAGATGGATTGATGAATGGATAGAAAGTTGGATATTTATTGCCTTTTTGCCATACAAAGTACAGATAGTATTGTCAATAAAATTTAATCATTAAAATATCCAGTTAAATTGTAAAAACATGTCAAGTTAACTATTGTCTTAACATTCTTTCATACGTTTCAAATTTCCATTCGTAACTTGTTAGCATTCTACTTAATCGTATAAGACATAAAGGCGACTTTGAAAATTTATAGGAATTGTAATTGTAAATAGGCACATTATTTTTTTGCAATGAAAAATAATTGTGCACTTCTGTATTTGAGATAAATCTGAATTTTTCTTACAAAATAGCTACATTGTATCGTATATCATTAAGAAAGTTAAGGTAGGTATGGATTTAATATTCCTAAAAACCTTTCTCAGCCAGTCCGTATGCATAGTGCTCTCTGATGTTTTATAAACATTCTCTGACCATTGGTAGTAATGTCCCAGTTTAGTATACTGTAAGATAAAACAGCTTACATCAAAGTAAAATAAATAATTAAGTTATTAATATAAAGCTAGCTTTTTAAACATCTAATTATTTAATTTATTTAATATAAAATCGATAAAATGTTCCAGCATAAATGATTGTATGCCTACAATTTAGTTGTCATTGTAGAATATAAGATAAAATTGTGTAAAGAAAGTTGACTTTTTCTTTTATCTTCATTCACTACTAAATTACTAGCAGCCCACCAAGTTTAAAACTCATATACAACACTTGTTACTTTGAGGCTCAATGAATTCAAATCGTACCACTATTTCATCAGCATATGTGAATTAAGCGTTGCTAACGTAACTGTCAAATACAAGCTTGTTGCTTAGTTTTATTTATGGACACTCTTTAACATCTCTGTTCATCAGCGTCCCATTCAGTTCAGGGCGTGAATAAATTTTGCTCAGAGGCCTTTCTTTCAGGCTGGAGGTTCTTTTTACATGCTGTAAGTCTACGACGCGGAATCCACGGCTCTACTTTCCTTCCGAAGGAAACCATACTTAGGATTTTTACGCCGGAAAAAAATCCATAGATCCTGGCGGGGATCGAAACCGCGATCTTGGGTCTACGAGGCAAGTATGGTTACCACTAGACCACTAGGAACAATCCAATTACAAGCGATAAAGTATTAAAATGATTGGACTTTCTATTGTTTAATTTTGAAATTTACCCTTAAATGAATTTTTGAGCTATGAACAGTAGAAAAGCAAATGCATCGTTACATTTCAACTCGAATAAGCTACATGAAAGGTGAAAAGAAATATGAAGAAAACTGATTTTGTTACCGTAAATGTATGTTGATTAATCTGTTACTATAGTATATGAAACTAAATTATACTGGTTGAAAAGAGATTTTCAAATGGAAAGTATTTTTTTTACCGTCAACTGACCTATACTAATGCAACTAAATTAAAAAGGCAGGCTATATTTTAAATGCAAACTTTTATTTTCCGTTAATTTTAATGTTATTTTGTAATACTGACATGCCGTTAACTAGTAACAGAAACTCTAGAAAATAAACTATTAACAATTAAATCTCTATAAAAATAGCAAGAAATGAAAAAAAAAAAAAAAAACATTAACAGATTGCCAGGTTTGGAAACGAGATTCATGAAGGCAGTGATATACACTAAAGTTTATCAAATGAGAAATGAAGCCATCAAGACAGAACTTCATCAGTCGGTAATAGATTTGGTAATAGCAACAACACTGGACAATGCGTTTGGATAGAATTATCAATGGTAGATTTCCAAGGGCAATTCTGAAACACCGTTCGCTGGGAAAACATCAATCTCTTGGGCGACCTTAGAAGAGAGGCTGAAAATAGAAGTCCTTAACGGGCTTCATGGCCTAATATGTGAAGGAATGGTTATCTAATTAACACTATTTTCAATGAGAGGACTTGTAAAGTAAAATTTGCATTTTTGTGATTATTTTTAAAATCTTATTTTGTAATTTTAATAATAAAGCAAAGTTTAAATCCATAATTTGTTGTACTTGTTCTATTTATTCGCTCATATTTCACTCTATAACAAGATGATGAAGCTAACTTGGAACCTGGCAACAATACTGAAGAAAACATGTTTTAAAATGGAGGGAAATGGACATTAAAATAAGCTTTATCTCTTAATTTTTTATTTTACTAAGTAATGTCAAAGTTAATCGTCTACATACTGTTAAAATTGGAACTTGAAATTATTAAGTAAGGCTATGGTTAATATGCTTTGAACGTTAGTTAGAGGTGCTACTTGTATCTTAACTTTCGATCACCCAGTTCCAAAGGCTTGCACTACTGTTATCCATCTTGTGTTAAGGTCGCCGTTCTTTAGTAGGCTTTGGTGTGCACAAATCTGGTGCTACAATCAGCACATCAAGAACCGTAAAATTAGAACAGGATCAATAGAAGCACGAAATGAGAATAGTTAAGTCATCTTGAACCAGATACCCTGTTTCATATCGTGCATTCTGAACAATACACACAACCGAAACATTCACCCGAAACCTCGGCAGAGTGCGCAGGCGCTTATTTTTTTTTTAACTGTTCGATAATCAAAGTTTTTACTTTTATCCCAGAGACGACGTTTTCTCATTAGCTGACTCAGGTTTTAATATTGCTAATGGAGCACGCAGGTCCAAGTTATTCAGCACTGAGAAGGCAACAAACGCTGAAGATATTTAACTCTTGCGTCCTTAGGTTCGTTAGCAGAGGACATGCCCTCTTTTATCAGTTTAACGTTTCCAGTGCAGTTCTTTAAAGCTTCCAGTCATCACTGTCAAAGAGGAGCTTATTCTTTCACTCGTTTATATTGCTATGCAAAATAGTTTTTCAAAATCTCCTCAGAATTACACATTACTTTTCCCAACAAAACTACCTTTAAGACATCTCAATGAAAAGTACATGGTCTTCCTATATGAGTGCCATATTTTAAAAAGGAGAGACAAAAATGTATAAACGAAAGGTATATTTATTTATTATTAATATTATTTTGAAGCGCACTCTGTGTCAATACGTATGGAAAGAACATCAGTTAAATAACCACTACTTGGGTAGCGCGTTTATGGGTCTTCCAATTTTCATTGGCAAGACAAACATAAACCACACTCAATTTCACGAATAACGCGCGTGATATTGTTACTTAGGTCATTAACTGTTTCTGACTTGTTGGTATAAACCGTTTTTTTTTTTGACTGATTTATTTATGGACGCTCTTTAACAGCTCAGGTCATCAGCGTCCCATTCAACTCAGGGCGTGAAACGGCCGACAAATTTTGTTCAGAGGCCTCTCTTTCAGGCTTGAGGTTCTTTTTCGTGCCGTAAATGTACGACACGGGACCCACGGTTTTACTTCCCTTCCGAAGGAAACCATACTTAGGATTTTTACGCCCCGAAAAAATCCATCTGTCCCGGCCGGGTCCGAACCCGCGATCTTGGGTTTAGGAGGCAAGTATGGTAACCACTACACCACCAGGACCGACAGTATAAACCGTGCTTTAACATAACGCCATAAGAAGTAATCCAGCGATATTAAATCACACGATCTCGGGGGCCAGCTAACTCACCACTACACGAATGATGACGCATCTGAACTTCTTTAAAAATGGATTGTTTCGTTGTTGATTTGTTTTATTTACGAACGCTCTTTGACATCTCAGGTCATCAGCGTCCCATTCAATTTTCAGGCCATGAAACGGCCGACAAATTTTGCTCAGGCTTGAGGATCTTTTTCGTGCTGTAAATGTACGACACGGGACCCATGGCTTTACTTCCCCTCCGAACTTCCTTAGGATTTTTACGCCCGAAAATATCTATCGATCCTGGCCGAGTTTGAACCCAAGATCTTGGGTTTAGAAGGCAAGTAAGGTTACCACTACACCACCAGGACCGACCGGATTGTTTCGTGAGCAGTATGACATATGACACCATATTACTGAAATCAGGCGTTTCTGAAATTCAAACCTTCCAAATGAGGTCAAAAACAATCCTTTATTATAGTCAGAACCTCTCCTCGTTCATCTTGGAAAACATATAGACCAATCATTCCGCCGTACCAAAGTCCACACTAAGAGGTAACCTTTTGGGGATTAAGTGGTCGTTGTTGAACCTCCATCGATTCTCACTGCCCCAAAAAACGGTAATTTTGTTTGTTAACGAAATCACTCATTCATAAATGGGTCTCTTCACTAAAGATGATTTTTCGGCTAAGAGCAGGGCCAACTTTCAGTTGCTCCATAACCCAATCTTTGGCTTCAGTTCTTGAGATAATTTTGGGATATAACTTCAAATCCTGATGCAAAATCCGCCAAATGGTGATTGACGAAAAGACCAATCCTTGTGCTCACTGAAAAATTTGTTCTGTGGATTCTCAAGTATACTCTCTCGAGCGGCGTTTGCGTCGTTCACGCACAGCCGTTGTTTGATCTGAGACAGAACTAGTAACCTTCACGTTTTCGTAGGGAACACACTTTACGTAATGCACGGAATGCTTGACGAATGGATGACTCATATCGATAATACATTTTAACAGTTTCTACGCGTTGTGGAATAGTGTAACGTTCCATTATTATTTGCCAAGAACAACCGAAAAATATGACTGCTATAGCTTCGTAAACATGACGGCGTTATAATATTAAAAGTAGGGCACTTTTATTGAAAAAATCTATAAAGCAACGGAGCGTTGGATGATATTATTAGGATATGAAAAACGCGATTTTGTTGTTGTATATTTTAAATATGATTAGCAAGTACGTAATTCCAACTTTAAGTTTCAGATTCTTTTCCCATTGAAGGGAAAGTTTCTTCTGCACATTTACACCAAGTCTTATAATATCAGTATAACTTTATTGTTATAAAAGGAGTTTAATTCAAAACTCTCAACTTCTATTTATACTTTTCACACTAAAGGGTCTTATAATGTGTATTTTAAAATAAATGTTATTTAGAACGGAATAATTTCCATTAATTAATATATATATATATATATATTATTTTATGCACTATGTCTACTAAAATGTAATACATATTAGTATTATGAAATACTAATATTATGAAATATTTCATAAAAAATAGAATGTTGCATGAAAACAATTTTACAATAAAAAGTTCTTATTAGACCGAGTTTTATAAAACAAAACTTTTTAACTGCAATAAAATAAAAATGATATATATATATATATATATATGAAATAAACTACAGTTTTTATTAAGGACATTACCTCTTTCTTATAGTGTAATAAAAACACTTGTTCTAGCCGCTTGAACTTTGCTGGGAAACTCACTAAAGGTCAAGTTTCCGCTTGTTGGTTTCCTCTTAGCTAGTCCTGCAATAGCTTTCTCACCGGACCCATCTGATTAATGCAACTTTCCTGAATGCACTTTTTTCCTCGAGCCCTCTTAATGAATACAATGTATATTATTTCAATTATAGCGCAAAACGGAAAACTTTTCTTCCAGAATCATCTGAGGATTTCTAACTCTTCGACTTAACAGAACAAAGTATAAATAAATTTCCGTAGCTCTCCTAGTCTCAAATTAACGAAGAACGTATCATTGAAATTCGATTATAAAAACGTAAATTACAGTATTGTCATTCAGTACACCATCAGAAATTGGTTTTGCCGACGGGGAGTTATTACTAACAGTTTTGCCACTTTCCGAGGAAAATCTTGTCGCCCGGTCGTAACTTCTAGCATGCAGTTTTGTTTCCTTCGTTATTTATTAGTATTAAATAGTAATTAATATTAATTTATGTTAATTAATTAATTAATTAATATTAATATTATACTTACCATCATAATAAATGCTTGCTCTCAACTATAAAACATGACTGAATCCTTTTGAAAAAAATTTGAGATACTAACTTTTTCTGAATATTTTAAACTGTCTCCCGAATATCTTGTTTCAGCGCCTTCAGCGGGTTTTATGTCAGGTACAACAGTAATTTTATGAGGATGAAGATCCAGAAGATGAGTGGCTTTACACGCACAGCCAACAGATACACCAAGTTGCTGGGCTGATTGTACTAAATACTTTCGAGGAGAACGTCCTCATCGATAGACTATTTCATATTCTTTCAAACTTCTCCTCTGTTAAAATCACTTTTTTTTGTTTTATTTTGTTTGTTTGTTTTTTTTTGTTTTGTTTTACCAATCTGAACATTTCACTTACCAATAGAGATATTGCTCCTAGAAATTTAGCACGAAATTCTCACCCAGAGTACTTGTATGAAGTAAATATTCGTTATTCTAGCTCCGCAATATACAAATACGCAGTGAAACAGTTGGTGTGATAAACAAGACAGAGCAAGTTCACCTTGAGTCAGTTAAACATTAACTCCCGTCTTACCGGGAATTGAGCGTCCACTGAAGGCCAAACGGTTTCCACTAAAGTACACAAGTCCGAGTGTTTAGTGAAATGAGAGGGTACGATAGAAGCAGCAACTTACATTATAGATATTAGCATGTATAACCCAAAACCGAAAATATTTAACATAAAACTTATAGTACATAGATATTACAATAATATATTTCTTGGAGTGATGCCTTTACTTTAAAACAACTGTGTCAAATATTTCTAATTTCATAACACATTAAAGCAAGATTTAGAGCATTTTGACTTAAAACTTTATTTATGAGGATTTGTTTTCATTAGATTCAGTATAACTGTGTCAAATATTTCTAATTTCATAACACATTAAAGCAAGATTTAGAGCATTTTGACTTAAAACTTTATTTATGAGGATTTGTTTTCATTAGATTCAGTATACACAGCAAAGCAGCGCCATATTTTCGATTACTATCACTAGCTACCACCATTGTCGCTTTTATCGTTATATTAGTTTGAATATTTTGGATTGCTCATTATTTTCTTTGTAATATTAATTAAAATATTTTAACTCGTTAGTATCTCTATCATGTTAAATACTCTATCATGGTCCATTTCTAGCATAAGGGTTTTTAGCTGGTTCTACAACTAAAAGTCAAAACGAATTTTACATACTTCACACTTACTCTGAGTAAATAATTTAATAGAATCAAATTGATATTTATTTGATAAAGGAAGCGTTTAGAATTGGGAAGACTGTAGCTTCTTCCAAGGCAATGTAGATGCTTATTGGAGTACCGAAGAACAAGGGTATTTTGAAAAGCAGGGGTTAAGCACATACAGCTTACGAGAGCATCCCTAATGTTCTCCCGCCAGGCTAATCAATTTACATTACCTGGGCACGTAATTACATTACCTAGCTAGAATACTGTGTTGCTTAGCGAACTAGAGTATTTAGCTAACTCTCCTTATTTACATGCACGGTGAAGCTAGTTGCCTGATGTCTATGAGAATATAGTTCCCACCAGGCGTGAGTACCTGAGACTCCCACCCTCCCGGTATATTCTCCAGAAGTAGTCGGGTTCAGTCTTTCAGCCGATTGCAGTTGAACAAACTTCATCGGCAGTAAAGACATGGAAGTTAGAAAGAAGATAATGTTTGTGATAAGAGCTGTGGAGTTTAGGTGAAAAAAATTAGTAGTGTATATACTTAGGATGTCACTGCATTGGGATACATAGGTACGACTTTCAGATGCATTTGGTTAATAGCGCACTAAATTATAATTTTAAAACTATATAAGTATGGGATATAGGCTATAATTAAATATTTATTATTACTTATACCAGTGAATGTTGCATAAATTGAGTGTAGAGTAAGCTATGTACATCCCACGTAACAATGGCCAAAGCCACGACGAGCCAGATAATAAAGCAATACTGGCGGAAAGAAGAAAGTAAAGGAAGAAAGTTGTGTTATCACAACCCTTAGGTAGTGGCTATTTGATCATCTGTGTTACTACGAGACAGTGCTGTCAGGAAGTATTCATTGCAAGAGATATTCTCAATGAATTGCAATAGTGTTGGTATACGCCAGAAAATGTTCCAGCCTTGCTGGTGTTCCTACAAAGAGCATTATGAAAGATTAGGTGAAAAAGTGGCATACACTTGTGAATGAGGAAAAGCAAAACCAGACCCGATTTTTACACCTGCTGTGGTCGCGGATATTAAAGCACGGACACGTTGATGCGTTGATGCAACAGGTACAATGCCCCTTTTTGCTTACGAGTAAAACTGTTCTAAACAGCCAGCTGCTTGCTATATACATAAATGTTTAATCTTTATTTCAACCAGGCCTTTATTATTAGCTCTCCATACAAGTATACAAACAACTCATTTCAAAAACTAATCCGAACTTGCCAATGATATTCCGAAATGTTTTTAATACACTTCAATGACTTCATTGAGACTTTATAATAACCAATCAGGCACTAGAAAGAATGCAAATTTGCAATTGAATTAAATAGTCTATGGAAGATCTGATGAAAGTTTCTCATCTAGGGATATGGAAAAATATTAGTTACAATATGATTTAATAGCTAATAATAATAATAATAATAATAATAATAATAATAACGATGTCTATAGAATACTGAGTTTGAAATATAATTTTCTGCTTTAATTTTGTTAATATAAGGGCTTCGAAAGTTGATTGTCTACGAATCCATGTTGTGTGTTTTCTCTATGGGTTTTTCTTTTTTAAATAATGGAGTGTCAAGTGCAAACATGTAGTTAGAAAACATTTCTCCTATGCCAATAAATAACTCGTTTTGTATTTTCTTAAGGTTGTCCATTTGATTAAATTGTTTCCGGCATCTTTTGTCATTTGTCAAAATCGTGGAACTTCATGCCTTTTTTCTTACATACGTGAGGTATACAAATATCACATGTGTGTGTGAATATACGAAGATTTTTTAAAGTCCGTTTTTACTACTGATGCACCACAGGCGGTGGACACTGATGATACATTAGATGAAATTATATATTGGGAAAGGATTTTTTTTAAGAGTTCCAGGCCTAAGTTTAGCGTACCTTACCGGCATTTGCCGTTTATGAGCGCTGAGGAGAACCTGGAAAAAATCTCAGTCGGGAAGGAAGGTCGTGGCGAGATTGGAACCCCAGACCTCCCGCGTAAATACGAAGATTGTATCAGTAAGTATCAGGGGAAAGGTTTTCCTTTGTCCACTCACTCCTTAAGATCCAAATGCATTGCGACAGGACGAACCAAGCACTTGTTTATCTACGACACAACTCCAAGCACGGTTTTGCATGGAAATTCACTCTTGATTCGGTTTTTATGTGCTGAATACAAGTGTACTAGCGAAATCCACAGTCAGGTGATGCAAATTTACGGTGAACGGGCAATAAGTGCACAAACATGAGTACAGAAACTAATGCATCCTGAGCGGGGTAGTTCAGGCGGTAAGAGGAATATTTCATTAGGAATTAGTCTTGTAACATACATAAATAATACTAGCATTCCACCTAAGACAATGAGAATTAAAATATTTGAGAATCCAAAACATTTGAGCTCCAAAATACTCTCTCCATCCTAAAT
The DNA here is from genome assembly GCA_030762175.1 of Metallyticus violacea. NCBI lineage: Eukaryota > Metazoa > Arthropoda > Insecta > Mantodea > Metallyticidae > Metallyticus > Metallyticus violacea. The sequence continues at coordinate 47,050,785 of CM060838.1, read as the reverse complement.
CAATAAATGTTGATAAATCAACACCATTCATTAAAAAATCCTTTGTGACTCGCAGGTTTAAATCGGCTTTTTCACGTTTTACGTGGTTCCTTAGGCGCATGTTGCGGTGCATCTTTCCTTTACATGAATTTTCCGCTCCCATATTTAGTTCCGTTGGTTCTGTTACAGACTCCTTTCTTATTCAGGTGAAAATGAACTACATGGCACTAATTTTAGAGACTGTAGGCAAACAATTTGAGATAGGAAGCTGGAATTTCAAAGTTATAGCATTAAGTTTGTAAAGGACCAGTACATCACTGACTATAAAGCTATACTCGAAATAATACCACGAAAGTTGTGGAGCATGTCACTTTGACGCAGTCGGTGATACTGGCATCAAGTAAAGGCATATCATTATGGAGTTCAGTTTTGTTGATGCTTTTACATCTTACACATGAGCATACCTCATCATAAAAAGTATAACATACTCCGCAGAACCCGATCTCACAAATTCGAAACCCCCTTATCGATCAAGACACCAGTAGGATAGTTAACTCCTTCACTAGGTTTCATAGCACGACTAGCAAGTTAATCATTGTTGAGTACGGTACTGTATATGATCCGTTCAATATATTTTAGATATATTTATAGCATTAAATCTAGTAAAGGCTGATGAACTATGTAAAATGCGGCTTTCTTCGCTTTCCAAGCACGCTTGAAGACATTCTAAGCCAAATGTTTACCCAATTTCCTATAACACTAACTAGTTTCTAATTTTAATTTCTTCATCACCATATAATTTATTTTATTATTCTTCGTGGACCATAGATCTCTAAATTAATTTTATTGTTTAAGACTCCTCTACAATTTCTGAAATTATTGCGGTTTAGTGCATTAAGAGCTGGTTAATTTCAAACTTAATTCATCTTTACCACTAATCCCGATTATAATAATAAATTTAGGTGCTTATGTTTGCTTGTAATGACTCCTTTGTATTAAAATAACAGGTAGTCGGTCTTTTAGAGACGTAATAAAGGTTTGAACGCAAGCCTCTAAATTTTAAGTTTGTGCCTTAAAGTTGAACCTTTAATGGAAATTTACATTTAGATTCACAGTTAATTTACGGTCAGAAGTACATAAGAGTATTTTAAGATAATCACAAAACTGTTACTGGTATCCAAAATACTTCTAAATAGCAAACAAATATGTCTTCGTTGTTTACGACAGGATCACCTGTTAATAAATTTCAGTAAAACGCTCTGAACATTTTTATTTTGGAACTCACAACCTGGAACTTTTAGTTAATCTAGGTAAAAGTTTATTAAAAATATCCCCTTATAATAACGACTGAAGCTGAATTTCAGGCTTAAATGTCGAATTTATAAGCGATACATTTGCTTGAGGAGTCTTTTTTTTTAATGGTGTTTAACGCCCGATTAACTACTGAGGCATCACAAGCGATGGACACTGATGATACATGAGATGAAATGATGAACTCTTTTTTAAGGAAGGAAGGCCTAAGTTTAGAGTACCTCGCTGACATTTGTCACTTATGAGGATTGAGGAAAACCTGAAAAAAACCTCAGTCTTGGTGGGAATCGAATCCCAGATCTCCCGCTCACCAGTCTGTGCCTTAACGACCTCGGCCACCCAAGGGGTCTCAAGAGATCTGACATTATATTACTACACAGGGTGGGGCCGAACAATGGGAACGAACTTAGGCGATTCGTTGCATGGAAACGAACAAAAGACTTACATCAACAATATCCGGAAAGTGTAGAAACATTGTAATTAGGATAATGTTATAGTGCAGAGCTAAGTATAAATATTAATAATACAAGACATCAAACTGTACACCTGTGGTATGACAGTAATTCTGGCAACGTCACAGAAGATGTTCGAAGTATCAGCTATGCGCCTGAATGCAAGCACCACACATCAAGGGTTGCCGCACCCGTTCCCGTTCTACTGTTTCCTCTTGTACCCGAATGAAAGAATGAATAATGTTTAACGCCCATTTTTGCTACAGAGGCACCACAGGCGATGGACACTGATGATGCATGAGATGAAATGATATATTGGGAAAGGATTTATGTTTAAGGAAGGAATTGTTCCAGGCCTAAGTTTAGGGTACCTCCCCGGCATTTGCCATTTATGAGGACTGATGAAAACCTGGAAAAAACCTCAGTCAGGAAGGACGGTCCTGGTGATATTCGAACCCAGACCTCCCGCTCATGAGCCCGAGACTTAACGACCTCGGCCACCCGTGGCGGTCTTGTACCCGAAGAACGAAAGCTACATTAATACGTTGTTCCAAATATCTGTAGATTAGCAGCGGGTCAGCATTCGTGATACCTTTAACCTTTATCCACTAGCTCTAATAACGGTGTTTCTGTACATTTTCGGACATATGTTATATGTATGGCTTTGCTCGTTTACCTTTCAGAAAACACTTCTTGAAGTTTGTCCCTATAATTCGGCTTCATTCTGTATATCGCCAACTTATTAGCAAACCTTGTAACTCCAAAATTGTGATTTTTACAGATGTAATAAAAACATCTTCTTTCAAACTACAGCGTTACTTGTCCGTGTCATAGTATCTGTTAAGTTTATTAATGTTATTGTACATTATTTACATCCTTCTTTACTGTTTCCTTGAAGATCTTTCATTATCATTCATACTTTAAACAAAGTTAAAATAATCACACAAGGTTTTATTGTTCACGATTAAGGAAACTTGAAGATCTTATATTATCCTCGGTTAATCAGATCTTTCCTTTATTATAAATTACATACTTCTTTTTATATTAAAATAATGATTATATATACACGTACTTCAAAAAACATCAGCCGAGATATATAATGTGGACCGTATGGGTCCTATATCACAGTGAATGATATATACAATCCTTTGAACATAAAAAGGGTAATTAATTTATAATAACGGAAAGTTTTTATTACCGAAGATACTATAAGATGTTCAAGGTTCCTTAATCATAAACATTAAGTTGTTATTTTAACATTGATTAATGAACTCAAGAATTACTGGAACGTATAAAACACGATTATGTACACGAAATATCATTCCATGACGAAAAAATCAGCGAATAGTGCGCTGTAACTGCATGTAGAATAACATGACCTATATTTATTATGTCAATAATTGTTAAAATAGTTATTTGATAGTAAAAGTAAATTTTCATTTTTTCGGCAATATTCGGCTATAGCACACTTTTCCTGCAATGACTTTATGCCCTTAGGGGTAAAAAAATAGAATTTACAGCTATCTTGACACCTTTTAAAAATCGCTATCCATGAAAGGTCTTGAAAACTCCGAAGATAAATAATCCCAGTTAAGTCAATAGGTTCAGCAGCAGATTCACTTCCTGGATAAAGCCTGAAATTTGCAGTGGTACATTTTCATTAAGAAGCAGCAACCTGGAACTCACATTGTGCCTTGGACATGCTCAAATTTTCGTGTATTATTTTCCAAACTTACTTGCAGAATATCTCGTTCTTCTACTATTCGGGAGGCATGTATATTGCAAACAAATTCCCAAATTTCGTTCAAATTCCTTTGGAAGCAGTTTTCACGTGCCACCTGGATCTTGCTCCTAAATTTTACTTCATAGTACTCACTATAAACTGCAGTGATGCGTTCATAGATCTTCTTGGTTTCTTTCCCTTCTTTTGTCAGAGATGCTATCATCGAACGGTGCTCCAAATCCCGCAGTTTCTTGCTAGGTCACACAGGACTCGCTAGTCCTGTCTCTCCCAATGTTAAACTTGCTAGATAAATAATTGAACACCCTTCCCCTCGTAGCTATAAATGAGGATATGTTTGAAGATAGGATTAGTTGTAATATATTTTAATCCTCAGGTTTTTAACAATGGAGATATTTTAAAAATAAGGTCTATATGAATTATCTGCACACCGTGGAAGAACTGAAGTAAAATAAAAGGGGAGAAATTGCGTCGATTTCAGATGAACCAAAGCGTATGACTGCAAACTTTCCCAAAAGGTGTGAAAATGTATACCTGTACAAGGTAAGCAATTTTGTGGCAAAGGTGTAAGATTACTTCAGTTATATTGTGAAACACTTTAATTAAATTAAACTATGCGCTTGAGTTAAGAGATCACGTTTATTTGATTCCGCTGGCCGGCTCTTACTTCAAAATGCTATGTAGTTACTGTATATTGGAGGGGGCTAGCTTCTTTTACATATGTTTGCGTTTGTGAATCCACACTACACTCTTTCAAATAATTTTTTTCTTTATTTTGTGTGATTATTAGTACATGTCTTGCAATCAATTAGTTTCTCAGGACTGTGATATAGATGCTAATGAAGAAAGAACGATATTCATGCTATATGAGTCAAGTAAAGGTGATTAGTTAAATCCAGAATAAAAACTTAAATCACTCAGTCCACATTTTATAACCTACCTCGGACCCTGAACATATCCGAGCCACTATAACTGGTAAGATTTATAAGATTACTAACATCATCCCAATGAAACATACGTCATTATTAAGAAAAATAAGCATAAAATTAAAAATGCATAAATGACATAAATTTCTGCACATTAAAGCCCACACACATAAACAAAAAGGTAAGAATAAAGAAAACGGGGCGATCTGAGAGACATGATAATTTTTCTGAAAATCTTACGAAACGAAATGGATAGCCTAATATAATCCCAGAGGAAAGATTACCAGTAATAGAATGGGAGATCGAAACGAAAAAGAAGCAGATGCAGTAAAGAAGATTTTGTGAACTGGAACAAGTTGATTAAAAGTCCATACTTGAAATGAAGAGAAAGACGATGACTTGAAAAAGAGGCGCTTTATGCTGTCTTTAACGTCCGTGTATGCTGCATCTTGAGTATGATGAACTGTATGGAAAAGATTTCGGCATGCATTAAATGAACCTCGAACTACTTTTGACTTTAGGTTGTTGATAAACCAATAAAGTCTTATACCCTAAGTATTCGCGGCAAAGGTGGTTCAGCAGTAACGTTTGGAAACTCGCATTTGGTAAGTCCCGGGTTCAAATCCCTTGAGGCTGGCCGTCCTGAACTTGGGATTTTTCGTGATTTCCCCTGGCCGCTTAGGTGAGCGCCGTGTGAATTTTCCGCTGTAACATTTTATACAGTTTCATTCTTGGTTGCAGGATAGCGAATGCCGGGTGATAAGAGTTGGTGAAGTTTACTCAGCGGAGAGACTTCTGTCCTGATGTCCGGTGTGACAGCTTCTCTTTCGAGGTTGAGGTTTTCGATCTGTAACCGTAGGCACTCCACCTACTGCTCCCTTCCCAGTCACTCATCTCTTCCTCTCGGAGGTTCATTAGGATCCTAAAGGTGAAATCCTCCTCTGTCATTACCAATACAATCAAATTCACGCCAAGTAAGGCAGACTCCTCAACTTTCTATTCTACATAGACAGACGTTTCGCTAGGAAAATGCTGCTGCTATTTTTGTAACTGTTATTGAATAATATTCTGATATTAACAATTAAAATAATTTTATTTTGTTGTAATCAATGATCAATAAAGGGGCTCCTCTGAGCACTTGGTGCATGGCGAAACATCTCCTAGTGCTGCTTGAAAAAATTAGAAGAATAAAGAAATGGCCAGGTCTTAAAATTGTGAATTTTGTGCGGCCATGAGTTGCCTGTCGGTAAAAATTGAGTAGAAATAATTGAGGTGCATACTTAACCTTCCGCAGATAACAATGGAAGTTATTCCATGGAATAATTGTGTGAATGTGTGCACAGACGGCGCGAAGGCCATGACTGGAACAAGTCTGGTGTTATCTAAAAAGTTAATCAAAAAGCGGAGTGCAGCAGCCATTGCATCCTCCACAGCCAAGCCTTTGCTGTGAAGGTGCCACTTCCAAAAAGCAGTCCTGGACGAAGTCATGAAATAAATTAATTTTATTAAATCACGACCTAAGAATACCAAGCTATTCGAAATGTTATATGATGACATGGGGCGTTTACATTCATCTTTACTTTTTTCACAGAAATAAGGTGGCTCTCTGGAGACAAAAGTTTGACTCAGCTCTTTGAAATAAAAGCTGAAATTAGAAACTACTTTACTCACAATGATTTCTCTTTGGGAGACAGGTTATTGACGAACGTTGACAAATAAACTTGGCATATTTAGGTGATCTTTTCAGAAAGTTAACTATTTAAGCCCCTCATTTCAAGGAAACTCAATAACAGTGTTTGACGCTAGTAATAGAGTGCAAGGGTTCAAAAAGAAAATCAGGGTTTGGGCAGAATCAGTGAACAATGGCAATCTTGACAGATTCCCAATGGTAAAAGAATGGATAGAAGAACTATATTCAGACTCCTGGGATATCTTAAGTTCACCTACTAAGTTTGCTTCAACAACTTTTCCGGAAGAACTAGATGAAAAAACGGAAGTAAACTTTTGGGTTGCAAATCTATTCTCTGCTGTGCCACGCAGCAATATGAATGCTTGATTGCTCTGACATCATAATCTATAATAAATATTATTTTTTAAATAAGAAACCACTATCTGAATTCTGGTATCAGTTAACGTTTTTGTCTGATAAAGCTAAAACCATCATTTTGCCCTTTGTAACCATTTATTTATATGCATCAGGATTCTAAAAAGAAAGACAGATCTGGTCTTAATGCGGAGTCAGATATTCGACACCAACTGTCCCACATTCAACCAGAGATAGTTAAGTTAAGTAAATAACCTCAGTATCGTCCTTCTCATTAGAACAGTTCTTTAACGGTCCCAAGTAGCATTTTTAGTTTTACAACATTAAAAATAGTTTTGTGTACCAGATCTATGAGGATATTTAATGGATTTACTACACTTGCTTTTAGCTCGTTTTAAAATGTGTTGCCTTAATATGGGCATATGGGCAATATGGGCATATGTTTTCTTGTTTGTTTTGTAATGTATATAGTGAAATTGGAATTGAAAAATGTTTGTAATGAAATAAATACGTCAATGTAATTTTACACATATTAACTTAATTAAATTCATTTCACCTAACTAAAGAATGTAAATCTAGTTAAATACACATCAACCTAGTTAAATACATCAAACTAATTAAATACACTGAGCATAATTTTACACACATTAACTTAAATAAATATATATTACCAACTAAAACATATCAATTTAGTTAAATACTTCAAACTAATTAAACACATGCCAGCTTAATTTTTCACTTTCATTATAAATACATTTATAAAATTTATAAAATTATTAGCTGTAGAAAATAAAATACAGCATATATAGGCCTAGACATTATCAGCTGGAATAATAATATAAACAAGTTAAGTAAGTCTAGTCATTTAAATACAATGAGTTAAATGATATTTCAAGTAGTCCAGAAAAAACCGAACTTTGAACACTAATTACATTCGTATCTACTTTTATCAGTGAAATATTTCCACACATACAATTTTAGGTTACTTTTAAATCTTGTCACAGAAGGACAAGCCTCAAAGACAACTACAGATAATTAATTTCATTCACTTATGGTTTTATTTACAAAAGGGAATTTACCCACATTCGTTCATCTGTTGTCTACAAATTATTTTAAAACTATGATCGTTCCTATATTAGTACGTTGATTTTTCTAATCTGGTTGTGATATTCCTCCATACATTTTGTTTTGTTTACCCTTTGAGTAATGACTTTATCCTCTCTTTTTCACGTCTTTCTGCTAGTGATTCCCAACCTAATGCTATAACATTTTCGCCCCCGTGTTCTTTTTACTCTTTATTTTTCTAATAATAAGACACGAAATATTTAAGGAAATTTTAAAAGAAAATAACAAGTAGTATTTATGGATCAATGAAAGCAGATGATTTTTTATAAATTCGGTATAATTAATAGGTAAATATCATTCTTCAAAATGAAGATGCAGTCCGATTAACTTGGTTAGGGCATATTCAGAGGATGGGTGTAGATGGAACGCCAAAACGTATGCTGGATATTAAAATGATTAGAGATGATAGAAGGGGTTGATCAGAAAGAGATGGTTTCAAGATATTGAAGCTGTTTTTGGACTCACAACCAATTACTGAGTAATTGAGATAATAAATATTTGTAATTTTAAATCAACGATTCTGTGATTTCTTACAGCCATGTTGTGCTTTCTGTATATATAAAACTTCGATGACAAAATTCATGCATGTATAATTAGATGGCACAGTGTTTAAGACTGAGCATAATGTCTATAATGTATAATTTTAGTAATATTTAAAAGACAACATGTAATATTAAAGCAAAGTAAGAAAAACTCACGTCTTACTCCAAACACAGTTAGCCATGGAAAAAGCCACACAATAGAAACTAATTCCTTCAGGAATACGGGGAGGCAAAGGGTTGGCTATGCCTTAGGAATGAAAGCCAGCTATTTTAGCTGAAGTACGCTACAGACAGGCCATTGACATAACGTGTAAAATTGGTTTGAAGTGAGCTGATTGACGAATAGCGTAACGTGTGATCTGCCAAAATTTGTTCAGCAATTAGGAATGAATTTCGATGATGTCAGCATTGACGTTTGAGCATGGTGAAAACAAAACCGGCGGGAATATTTCGTATCGCTTTAAGAGGAAAGCGTCAATTTTTCTAGAGTTTATAAGAAATAGACTTTGTTTTAAAAAATTCTCCGTGCCAAGATGGTGCGGCTGCGTCGCCCGGGATGTTAGAAGAAGAACGACCTAAGTCGGAGGTACAAGATCTGGCATCAACGAGCTCGAAAATCAATCAACGCACGAGCTACATGTAGCACCTTTGTGTTGCATTAAATACCACTGAAGTAGCACTTTATTCATATTAGGCGCCATTTCGGTGAAGGCAACCAAATTTACGTGTTTGTCAAGTTTACCTTGCCAGTGATCCTGCGCGAGACGCGAGTTCATCTGATTATTCACGTTCGGGAGAATAAATTCAGCCACTAAATCACGAGGCATTATTTATTGGCGAATTTCATATCCAATTATCACTCACTCAGCCCTGGCTAGCTTATAGTTGCCAGAAATCAGCGGAAAGCCCTAGAGAGAGAGTCTCATGGAAGCAAGAGCTGGTGGTCTGGAGCAGCCGTGGCGAAATTTGCGATCGGCGGGCTTAAATTAATTCACACAGCTACTATACAGCCCAATTCCCATCCCCACCAACTATCTTGGGAAGATCTGAATATAGACCTCGCGCACGGTTAAGTTTGCACTTGGAGCCCGTGAGAAAGCTGTTCAGTGAGAGAGATGGACATTCTGCGGCTGCGCAAACCTTCTTCTGCAGCAGCGATCTTTTCTAAGAAAATATTAGTTATGTGATTGAGTGAGAAAAATAGACGCGTGGCAATTAAAAGTGAAAGTGTTTGTATGCTAGCTTTTGTTTTAAGATAATATGCATACAAATAGCTCATTAAAATGCAATAGTTCCGGTACTTGTCCGAAAGAACAATGTCATAGCAGGCCGCATCTCTCTGCGTGACGTAAGCTGGGTGCAGAGATATCGTGCATTAGGTTTAACTAGTGGTGGAGAAGATTGGGGTGCAAGAAGAATGGGTGGCAGATCGTCGAGGAAGTTCAATCGGCGCTCAAGAAGAAGAAAAACGTGTTCACCAGTTTATTTTACGTTTCCCCATTACGGTTGATGACAGAGGTGCGATGTTTACATCCTCTCTTATTGGTGCCTTCCTCACCATTTTTTAGAAATGCCAGAAGACACAAGCATCAAACGAACTTAAACAACATAACGTTCAATAATATCTCAATATAAATCTTAGATATTAACACTAACTTATATTAATATAGAGTAATAACGAAGCATATTCCTATCACCTCAACTACAGTTGTTTTTTTTTTAATTAGTCTTTTAACTCCTGTTTTAATTACTGAGGCACACAGGTGGTGGACACTGATGATACATGAAATGAAATGATGTATTGGGAAATGATTTTTTTTTTAAAGGAAGGAAGTTATAGTACATCCCCTGCATTTGCCATTTATGAGGACTGGGGAAAACCTGGAAAATAATCAGTGAGGAGGTTCTGGTGAGATTCGAACCCGCTTACGAGTCCGCGTCTTAACGACCTGGGTCATCCATGGCGGTCGCTCAACTATAGTGAGATGCTATTTGATTACCTCAGTGCACCATATGACCGAATGTTTTAAAGTCCTTGCTAGCTTGCGAGCTTTAAAGATGTGATTATTTTTTTAATTCTGCGTGTTCACTTGCATGTATTTGTGTTAACTAGTTGCATTTTCTTATATGAGGGTTTTCATATACAACGTCTATAAGTAAAACATACTTTCCATATATTTTATCATGTATTTTGAAGGAGTTTTAATTTATTATGGTCTTATAATCGAAATTTCTTTCGATATGAGATATACGTAGAATTCCGAAGCAAAAGCCTTTTACTCCAAGTTGTTTATACTAATTTTACTGAAAGTATGGATCATTTATTCAATTTTGAAATAATTACAATATTAAATTAAGAAACATTACTCTATCTGAATAGTTACAGTCACATGTAGCTCTTTAGAGCTTTCGCAGTCTTTAACCGCCAGTTGCCACGATTTTTTATCAACAAATCTCAGAGGCTATCAATGGATACTTTTGCAGCACTCCATAGACTTTCCCTTGTTGGTACCCTATCTAATCCAATATTTCGATACAAAGTATCCACAAAATGCCACAGATACCTTTGAAAGAGGGATATGAAGCTGAAACATTACGTTTGAAATTGAGAAGGTGCTCTATCTTGTGTGAAATTATTTTTAGGATAACATCCTCCTGTTTTAGAAATACGGCGAGTTGGAGAAAACGGGCGAGCAAGAGGAATCCGGTAGAGCGCGAAGTAAACAGGGGCCTGCCTGCTTTCTTGGATCAAGCGTGACGCGAACTCTCTTTTTTTAGTAAATATACCTTTAGAAGAACTTTTAATAACTTGCCTAAATTATTTTAATGGAATGAATATCAGGCAACCTTTTCCGCCATATGAACTCCTGGCAATATTCATTATCATTAAAATGGAGAACTCTGATTAATCAAATTTTCTGCTCTAACCTCTTCTTTGTACTTTAACACCAGTAAAAACTACAGTTCTGAGTGTTTATGGTGCATCATAGCAAGCAACTCAGCTGCGAACTAGGTCTTTCTGCGATACGCCTAAGTCTTCATATGTCTAAATGTTCCTAAGAGATTTTTTGTTTGTTTTGTTTCATTTTGCTTGAGAAGTTACACGCTTTGAAATTCAACTTACAGATACATCTAACTAAACCATGTTATGGTTAACGCACACTTAATCTTATTCATGAATTATTGCTAACGTGTACTGAGGTTATGAATAATCAATTCATACTCATAATGACAGAAGAAAATATATGAAATCAGAGTCAGAAGTCCAAGTTTGGAAGTTAATGGCGGAATTCGAGCCACGGATATTCGGGTTGCCATGCCGATGCTCTTGCCATTTGAGATACCGCACCCTGTCCGACCATATTCGCGAATCACCCCAATTCGATCTATTATATCCTGGAGATCTCTAAGGTTACCTCGTAGCGATTATATTAATGGATATCTTCAAATACTTATGACCCAAGATATATATAACCGAATTATTAAGGTTAATTTATATTAAAATTCATTTTTCCGAAGTCGGGAAGGACACGGTAGCTAAGATGGTAAGATCATCGGCACGGCAAACCGAAAAACCGTGGCTCGATTCCCGGCTATAGTTTAGAATCTTTCCTATCTGACTCTGATTCGAAACTTTAGTCTACATACGCTTGTAAAGATGGCTTTTAAACAAATTAATTCTAGACTAGGCCATAAGTACTTGAAGGTTTCGTGTCGAGTCTTTTGGATAAAATCTCTGCAACAAGATAACCTTAGAGATATCCAGAGTATAACAGATTAAGATGGTGAAAATTCGAGCCTAAGATCGAACAGGGCACGGCATTTCATATGAAAAAACATTGGCAGGGCAAGAATAAAAACAGCTGTTCGAGTCCCGATCGAGATCCCAATGTTTTTCTGTCTGACTCAGATTCTATACCTTGGCCTAATTGTATAAAAATCACATTCCACAAGCAAACGTGGATTGGATTTAGGAAATTAGGTATAAAACGGAAATTAGGTATAAAACGAGGACCTTATATGATTTTACAAAGTAGAGTAGAAGAATGTGTTTCTGGGAAATCATTTTTTTGTAATATATTGTTTTGGAGTTTTGAATTATTTATTCTTATTACAGTGAAGAATTTGCTATATTTATTAATATTTGAATTAATATTAATATTTATATTAATTATTTATATTAATTAATATTAATATTAATATTTGAATCTTAAGTATATTAATGTTCTGTTTGGAAAATAGAAGCTTTAACGTTTGTACCACATTTTTTATTTTATTTTGTCTAATGACAATCTTATTTTATTTTGTCTAATATATCACAGTAAATAGTATTTATTTAATGCAATCAATATATTATGCATAATTTTAATACATTTTCAAATACTTTTAATAAAATTACATGTAGTCTTGAAGCCGGAAATATGGCTGCCTTTATTAATTTAATTAAAAGGCTGCAGAGTTATATTTATAAAGGCATTATATTTGAGAAGGATAATTGTTATGTATATATATATATATATATAAGAAAATAATTTTGAGATAGGTATAACAAAAATAGAAATAATTTGTAACTTGTAACTTACAAAAGAGTTTTGTATACATTTTGTGTAAAATATGTGAGAAAGAGACGAATATATGTATACCTGACTCCACTCACTGACCGCTCCTTAGACAAGGCTGAAGAAAGGGTAAACTATCTTTTGTTAGGTCACGAACCTTCTGCCTAGGAAATACTTGGGAGTTGACAATAAGAGAAACATATGGCCGTAACGGGACAGTATTTAACAAAGTCAGAGGTAGCGATAATTTAAGAGAAAATGAAAATGTCAGAACGGAGACGAAAATGTTTTATTACAGGAAAGCCGAAAACAGCCATAAACACGTGCTTAATCTCTAGGAACATTTAGGAATCTACAAACTAAGGAAGGCAAAAGATTTTCAATAGAAATCAGAATGTAAGGAAAGGGCCGAAATTTATGACAGCTTGTTCTGGGAAAATTCAAGTTCGTGGGAAGACGTTAGATCAGGGGGGAAAGAATAATTCTAGCAATGGTCTTCGGATAAAAGTTAACGAATCAGGAGAACTTAGATACCAATAAATAATTTTAGGATAGCCAATGACGAACATGTAACACAGAAATAGATAAAATACGAGGGAATTTAATTTAGTGAAAGGCGTGGCGATGTAGTAGAAAAACTAGAGTACAGAAGTCAGAGAGGAATTCACGCATTCGGTAGAGACGCATTCAGAGGCGCATTTCACACTCGTAGAAGTCGGACATTCATAGATTCACATTTAGACATTCAGTAGAAATACATTCACAGATTTACACTCACACATTAATAGATTCAGAAGGACATTCAGACATCCAGATATTCACTCAGGAAGCCAGTCTAAGTGAGGAGCGAAGTCAGCGGCGAACAGTCAGGAAGTACTTTACATGTGAATAAAATATTTTAAACAAGTCAATCTTGTGTATTTTTTGGGCAACACATTTCTCGTTCCCGTGGATCTATACTGATCCCGAAACACTCCAGTGGACCCTGAGATCAAACTAACCAGATTTGGAGCAAACACCATCCGGTGAGCAGCCCGAGCCGAACATCCAGACCACGACCAGCCCCACAACACTACACTACGTCCCCGCACCGATATTTACTGCTCCATATGGCATCCCAACGTGGAGGCTCGTAGACTGGAAACGAGAAGCGGACAACAGCCCAGCAGAAGCGGATGACATCAGCCCCGCAGACACGGACGATAGCAGAAGGGACCACACACAGACGCAGCAGCATTGCGGACAACATGAAGAGCTACATCGAGCAACCTAAGTGGATAGCCGGCCGACATCGCAGGGAGACCGACTGTAAACACAAGGTTTACGAGCAGATACGACGGAACTGGTAACTGGACATCATTGCGAGAACTTCGAACGAGAAGTCACTACAAGAACAACATGCCGCCGACTATTGGAAGAGCAGAGAATAAAGGTAGAAATAAAAGACTGAAATAATCATTTAATTTAGTTAGAAAGTTATATTAGACATTGTGTGATAGATTTTAAGTAGTAAGCAGCAACATAGCTGAAAATATTACAGTAGGGAATAAAATGTTAAGTGGAGAGTTTAGTAGTGAAGAGAGGGAACTACAAGAAAAGATGGCAGAACAGAATAGAAACGAGGAAGAAATAGTTATGGAGGAAAATAGAATAGAATTAGAGAATAGTCAGGATGGGGAAGCAAACCAAGCTACAAAGGCTAGTCAAAAAGGGGTGAATAACGATATTAGCGAGGACAAGTTGGAAATATTAATAGATCTGTTCAAGTTGATCCGTGCAGAAGTTAACGATAGGTTAGAGAAAGGCCAGACAATCACTGAGAGAATAGAGAAAGCCCAGGTAGAACTTAAAAAGGAATTTCAAAACTATCATACTGGACTTATAAAGGTATTTCAAAACTCCCAGGTAGAACTTATTGATAGGTTAAAGAAGGGTCAGGCAACCACAGATAAAATAAAAGAAAATGAAGATAGCGGAACAAAGCAGTCTCAGATAGAAACCAGTAGCGTAGTTAGCAATAGTTTAACCCAAGACATGCAAATTGAGCACGCTAGTATCCATGAACAGAACCAGGAATTAAACTTAGAGCCTAACACAGATATAGAAAGGAAATTAGAGGAAAATTCGGGGGAACTTAGTAATGATAGGCAGCAAATAGAGAGCGAAAAGAACGATAACGAGAAGTTAGTGGAAATTAATGATAACAGTCAACTAGAACTAGAGGGGAAAACGATAAGTAATGAGGAAACAGGCATAGAAATAGAAGGAGAACAAAATCAAATACTCGAGATAGGCATAAACCGGGAGCAGGTAATGAGTCCAGACAAAGTAGAAGGAAAACAAATTAGTGATCAGGATTCGATCCAAAGATATCACGGGACAGGGGCACAAGTCTCTTTGATTCAGAAAAATTTAAGTGAACATTTTGAGGCAAAAATTGCGAAACCCCAAACCAAAATAAATTGCAAAAATGCAAGTGTTCAGAATCCCTCAGAATTCGCGAAAGAACAAATATCCGAACTCAGGACCGGACCACGCGAATGGAGACCCCCATGGAGTACTAGCGTTCAACTCGGATCACAAAGGGAAATCAATACCAGAATGTAGATGGCTAAGATAGTAGTTAAAAGATTGAACATGTAAATATATGTGAATATAAGATAGATAGGATAGGAAAGCTACTACAATTTTATAGCTAATTAATGTAAAAGTATCGTAAAACAAAAATGTTAAGAATAGGAGTAAATAAGAGGGCTAGTTGTAATACCCATAAATCAGTTGGGAGAATAAATAATGAAAAGTGAAAACAGTTTGAAAAAGATTAAATAATCACAAAATTGCCAAAGATAATTCGAAATAAAATTCAATATAGGATGAAAACATAAGTAACAGAAACAAGAAAGTTAATAACTCCAAGCAACCAGGTATAAAGATAAATAGTTATAAATTAAATGAGTAAAGAAATAAAGTAATTGTAATCATGTCAAAAAAAATTAAATATTGCTAGGTGCGTAAATTTCAGGAAATAAAATAATAACGTTAAGAAATCATACAGGAAAATAGGTAATTGTGAATTAAAAGGGTAAAGAAATAAAATAATTGCAATCAAGTGAAAGAAAATTCAAAATAAAATGAAGGCTTAATAAAACATATTAGTGACCTTACATAGGGAAATAGGTAATAATATTGTGGTAATGGCGAATTAAGAGAGTAACGAAATAAGATAAATCAAGTCAGGCCAAAGAGAATTCGGTATAAAGTGAAAGCTGAATAAGACATTAGTAACATTACAGAGGGAATCTTATAGGAAAGTAAATTATTGAAATTAGAGGGTTTAGGAAATAATCGAATAAGCAGAAGCATGCTAAAGAAAGATAGATAATCGAATAAGAAGCTAAAATTATATATCTTGGTGACGTTCAATAAGGAAGCAGATAGGGGTAATAGAAAGAAAAATGAATGAAGTAACGGGAAGAAATATATTAATTATGATACTGCGGTTAAATATAAAAGGGCAAATAATGAAGCAGAATAAAGTGAAATGAGAAAGATGAAAGATAGATAAATGGTAATAAGGGAAGAAAATGAATTAATGAATTAAGTAGATAAAGAAAGTAACGAAGTCGTCGATGAATAATTCTCGTGTATTGTATTGTTTACCTAAGGTACCTTTATAAAACGATCCAAGATATCTAATGAATAGTATATAGTTAAAATCAGTTGTGAATTGCGCTATGAAATGGGATGGAAAATTCTCCCATAGAGATATACGAATAGAATCATCTATATGTTATCTGTAATGTTATCAAGTGTCTTACAAGGTTTAAAATGGATGATTGATTAAAAGTGAAGTTAAATAGCAAATTGGAAGTTTATAAAAAAAAAAAAAAATGACCGATAATTAATAAGGATGTAGTTAAAATCAATTAGAAAACGCGAGGCTATAGAAGGTCCATCAATGTGTGTTTTATTAAAATATATACTAACGGATTGCAAATATAATTTCTTTACGTACTACAAGTTACCTGGTTGTCAATTAATAAAGTTATGATTCAAAAATAAAATTTAACAATATGATTGTGCTATTGAAATGTTTTTGGTAAAAATAATAATCGAAGAACAGACCGTCATGAATAATTTCGTTAAATTAGGTATGATGTAGGTGTAGCTATTGGGTTAAATGCATTTGAATAAACTGTAATTGTAACAAATTTCATGTAATATATGTGATGTAATACTTTTAAGGATTAATTTCAAAAGTTCACTGAATAAATTAGCTAGGATATAGACTTGTTTATTTGAGTAACAACCAAAAATCTCAATATTCAGACTATAGTTAGCATCAGTAATTGAATAATATAAGAATAGATTATAAGAAAACTAACTTGTAGAAACACTCAGGGTATATTGTAAATAATAAACATTCGCATGCTAGAATATAATTCATAAAAAAAATGTAAGATGGTATAGCAATGGCGTTGATACGCGAACAAGGTGCTAAGTGAAAAGCAAGTGAAGTGGAATAATAAATAAATAAATAAAAAGTGCAGTGAATCATGCTTAGTGCAGACAGATGTGCAAAAGTAAAAAAAATAAAAAATAAAAGTGCAAGGCGTATGAGCTAAATAGATAATACCATAAACATTTAAAAATATATTTTCAAAGTTTGTATGTAGAAGCTTAGAATATAAATTAAACTCACGAAGGCCAAATAACACTCATATCAGAGCCAAGAACAATAAAAACAATGAACAATAGGCTCGAAGTGCAAATATTGTGTCACAAATAGAAAATCAATTCAATTCAAGTTGTGTAAATATAGCATTAAGAATAATAAGAATATAACTCTGCAATAACGAGATGGTAATAATCTCACGGGACTATGTAACCATATTTTGTTATGTTACCACAACAAAATCTGATTACAGGGGCATTTGAAGCCGGAAATATGGCTGCCTTTATTAATTTAATTAAAAGGCTGCAGAGTTATATTTATAAAGGCATTATATTTGAGAAGGATAATTGTTATGTATATATATATATATATATATATATATATATATAAGAAAATAATTTTGAGATAGGTATAACAAAAATAGAAATAATTTGTAACTTGTAACTTACAAAAGGGTTTTGTATACATTTTGTGTAAAATATGTGAGAAAGACGAATATGTATACCTGACTCCACTCACTGACCGCTCCTTAGACAAGGCTGAAGAAAGGGTAAACTATCTTTTGTTAGGTCACGAACCTTCTGCCCAGGAAATACTTAGGAGTTGACAATAAGAGAAACATGTGGCCGTAACGGGACAGTATTTAACAAAGTCAGAGGTAGCGATAATTTAAGAGAAAATGAAAATGTCAGAACGGAGACGAAAATGTTTTATTACAGGAAAGCCGAAAACAGCCATAAACACGTGCTTAATCTCTAGGAACATTTAGGAATCTACAAACTAAGGAAGGCAAAAGATTTTCAATAGAAATCAGAATGTAAGGAAAGGGCCGAAATTTATGACAGCTTGTTCTGGGAAAATTCAAGTTCGTGGGAAGACGTTAGATCAGGGGGGAAAGAATAATTCTAGCCAATGGTCTTCGGATAAAAGTTAACGAATCAGGAGAACTTAGATACCAATAAATAATTTTAGGATAGCCAATGACGAACATGTAACACAGAAATAGATAAAATACGAGGGAATTTAATTTAGCGAAAGGCGTGGCGATGTAGTAGAAAAACTAGAGTACAGAAGTCAGAGAGGAATTCACGCATTCGGTAGAGACGCATTCAGAGGCGCATTTCACACTCGTAGAAGTCGGACATTCATAGATTCACATTTAGACATTCAGTAGAAATACATTCACAGATTTACACTCACACATTAATAGATTCAGAAGGACATTCAGACATCCAGATATTCACTCAGGAAGCCAGTCTAAGTGAGAAGCGAAGTCAGCGGCGAACAGTCAGGAAGTACTTTACATGTGAATAAAATATTTTAAACAAGTCAATCTTGTGTATTTTTTGGGCAACACATTTCTCGTTCCCGTGGATCTATACTGATCCCGAAACACTCCAGTGGACCCTGAGATAAAATTCCACAGAATTGGAGCAAACCACGTCATCAGTGAGCAGCCCGGGCAGACTTCGAAACCACCATCAGCTCAGCGATCAACTACGCCATCCCCCGCGCCTCCAATTCCTGCTCCAGTCTTAAGACATTATCTTATTCATTTAAATTTTATTAAAAGGAATTTAAATTATTTTTAGCTGAATAATAACACACTACTGATTGAAACAGTTTTCAGTTTGCTGTGCATCATAAGCAAAAATAAATCAAACTATTCTACTATTAGTAGGTCCTAGGTCTTCGGCTTGGTTCCCCTCCTGTCCATGTCTAGGGTCTCGCGATACTCTTTGGAATCCAGAAGAAAGTTCTTCATCTCAATCCTACATAATAAATGTACCCCAGCGGTAGTAAGCACCAGAACATTAAAGTGAATATGTTCCAAAACTATTCATATACTTGGTTATTGACCAAAAATTGTGTGAAAACTTTGCGAGAAATATTAAATTTACGTAGAAGAAATCATTATCAAAACATTTAAGTCTTTTTATCTGAATTATTGTAAATTAACTTGCTCATCTTTTACTATCGTGATTATTAATCCTGTTCACAAATTTTACCTGTTAGCTATTTTTGGAACTGTGCACAAATAGGTATAACTGCATTGCCATTATTCAAATATTTGATTTCATTTTGTAATAATTACAAAGAAATGTGTAATTAGCAAACAGTTGATGTTTAGCAAACACATTCAATTGCTGCAGCAGTTTCTGGTTTAATTCTTGTTCTTTTGTGTTGCTATGTTCACCTTGTATTCCGAAGGGAAGTTTATTTAACAGTGTGGAATAGCATCCCCGAGGCAATTTTCGCTTTATTTTTGGAAGAATCGTTCAAGCAAATATTGTGCGGTCTATAATAAATTAACAAATTAGCATGAAGAAATGTATAGTGATAAAAGCAATACATTATTATTAATGTTGTTCTTAAGCAAGGGCAGTAAATGGGACGTCATTATTCCCTTTTTGGGGTGAACATGTGAACGTATATGTTCAATTTTACACATCTGTGTCCTTTCTTACGTCTTAGGCAAATTATAACCCTAGTTTTCATGTAATTTCTACTTTACCTTATCTGTACTTCCTACACCTCGTTCTAACTTAACTCCTCCATAAAAACTGATGAACTTTTTATTTCTGAAATTAGTCATTAACTTCGCTATTTCCTCAGTAATAAAACGCACGGCGTTTCGAAACCTCTTCACATTTATATTGCTCAACATACCAACCCTGTCAATTTTTTCAGCAGTGACTTGGCGCACATAACAGTTTTGCATTTCTGATTTACATTGTATATTAGGGTCTCTGTGGCAGAAAATAAAAAAAATGCTTATAAATATCATGTCTTTTACATTTAATAGTGTTGTAAGCAGGAAAGATTAAAGCGCATGTTATATTCAATATATATGATAAAAGTTACACTTATTATTATTATTATTATTATTATTATATTTCGAGCATTTTATTGTTTATTCAATTTGATTGTAACATTAGAATATATTTTTTCCAAAATGATCTAACAGCCTGGAAACTTTAGTAGCTATGTAAATTGTAAAGGGCACAAACAAATTATAGGACTAAAGCAATGAGACTACTTACTTTTGCATTTCAAATTATAGATATAAAGTAAAAATTATTACTGAAATTAATGTAATCACGTAACAATTTTCTTAAGTATGAAAACATAAGATCTTCGCTTTAAATTTAAGCTGAACAGCACTACATACATTATAATTCATTTAGTGCATTATAGATCATACAACAAATGCGCATAGAAAGCAAAACGTAGATAAAACTAGCTTCAATAGCTGTAGTGTGTATGGCTTGGGTATAGAGTTCGAAGTATAAGAAATGGAGTCATAGATCTACATATGGGCGATTCCATTTGAAATGTGACTGAAAATTAGAGCAATTGGTCTTATATTTTTAAATGTTAATATTTTTCTGCTACTAAAACGCATAAAGATGAATGTTTTTATAAAATATGAAATTCCTAGGTGTAGTACTTTTCATGTAACAATTCACCAAAATCATTATAATTGGTCAAAATCGTATTTTTTTATTGAGACATAGCTTTTGAGATCCTTAAAAGAGAAACCTGAAAATAGCTCATTTTTAATCGTATATATTGCCAAACAAAATGATTTACAATATATAGTCATTAATTCCTAAGATCAAAAGAAAAACTGTTTTATGCATATTTAAATAATATCTCCAAAGAGAGATAAATATGGCAAAAATTTAATTATTAACTCGCTATGCTAAATTCATGAATTTATCGAGGAGGTTCAGAACATCCAATGACATTTATAAGGAACATTTTACAAATACAATTAGAATAAAATAATATACTCTTAAATTCGTTCATAAAACATTAATAACAACACAAAATCTTTAAATTGACGTTTTGAATGTCATCTTTTGAGAAATCGTGTCTTAAATAGACGAAGATTAATTACTACAATTTGATTTACTCTCTAATGCCAACCGATAAATATAAAATTGAAATTTAACAATGCTAATTGCTTGCACTACGTTTTTATTTATTATTATAGTCGTTTTCATAATTTTATTTAAATCATGAACGCACAAAATAAATATGGGCAACAATTACAAAAATTTACCTATTTTCTTACAAACAAAACAAAATTTAATGAAATGAAACTATCATTAAAAATGCTATTATCAAAACTGAATGAAGGGGCAGCAATTTCTTACATGTTGTAAACAGTAGATGAATATGTGGAAACAATTTTGTAGTTTTGTTGCAATTAGTTGATTCTTGCTTACGGATTTGTGGAAAACAGAATTGCCGACATTGAGAAGATACGTTGACTATTCTTTTTTGAACATTCTTTAACGCCCGTTTTTACTATTGAGGCACCATAGGGGTGGACACTGGTGATACATGAGATTTTTTTTTGATTTGGTTTATTTATGGGTGCTCTTTGACATCTCAGGTCATCAGCCTCCCATTCGATTCAGGGCGTAAAACGGCCGATAAATTTTGCTCAGAGGCCTCTTTTTTCAGGCTTGAGATTCTTTATCGTACCGTAAATGTACGACACGGAACCCACGGCTTTACTTCCCTTCCGAAGGAAGCCATACTTAGGATTTTTACGCCCGAAAAAATCCACCGATCTTGGCCGGGTTCGAACCCGCGATCTTGGGTATAGAAGGCAAGGATACATGAGATGAAATAATAAATTAGGGAAGGATATTTTCTGAGGAAGGAAGCGTTCCAGGCCTAAGTTTAGGGTATCTCCCCGGCATTTACCATTTATGAGGACTGAGGAAAACTTGGAAAAATCCTCAGTCAGGGAGGAAGGTCCTGGTGGGATTCGAACCTCAGACCTCCCACTCAGAATCCGCGCCTTAACCATATCGGCCACCTGTGGTAGTATAAGTTTACTTTCAGATGATAAAATGATTATGGTAAACATTACGATAAATTTACTGTGATATGCGGCTGTAATTGGTTGAAATTCAAACTTTCGCAATGTTTTATTGGTGAAAATATGTCATTTAAAAGAAATATTCACGTTAAAACACCACAAATAATGGACTTATAGAAAATCGACCTTCATATGTAGCTATCTCTTAACCCTCTTTTTCATATTTTGTTTTCAAGACAGTTGTAATCCATTAGGTTCCTTGGTATTAGATTTTATATGGATTGCCCAATATAGACTCATTGGCCAACATGATCTCCCGGTATGTGATTTAATTCTTTTATGCACCTCTGCATATCCTCTGAACCATAAACATTGTCTAAGTAAGATTTAAACCGTACGCGATATTTCGAAACATTTAAGTGCTTTAGGCCTTAGTGTGCAAATGAACTATACAGGAAAGAATAGAACTCAGTAATTCAGGGAAGTCAAGTTCAATTTTACGAACACGAGTACATTTATGTAAACTCAAAGTGAAATTAGCTCGAAACGATTTAAGCTATGAAAAAACTATTCAGAGAGTAATTTTCCCCTATAGCATTAGATCTGTCCATTATTGCAATAACAAGGTATGGATATATAAAGCAATAAGTCAGCAATGACCTCTTTTAGGCCAAAACTGTATGTGAAAGGCAAAGCGATGTACTTTCATTTTGCATAGAAACTTCAGGGTTGGCTTTTCAGATACAGCAAATACAACCGCTTGAACCAATCTTTTATCCAATATATAAGTAATCATTAATTTCATGCCTTTAATTCAAATTTAAACTACTGACATACAAATATATTAGTAACAGTGTCCTGTTTTGGCACGATTCTTACACCTGTATCCCCTGTATAACCAATCCCGGCTAAACTAGTTTTGACTGCAATTGCGACCTGTTTCATAGCGGCTGCCATGGCAACGGTAAACGTTTGATTTATGCTCCGAGATAGCAAATACAGCCGAAAAGGAGAATCTAGAGCTGGAGAAATATGTGTCGTTGATTGGCTGCTACATTTGGATAGCGGATCAGAAGGATGCGCGAGCCGGCGAGTCTTGCCAGTTTGCTAAATATATATCTTTGAGACCTCGTGTAGTTAACTTTTACGTTTATTGTATACTTGTGATCTATATACTTGTTTTATAGCCTATAGTTATAAAAAATAACACTTTTTGAATTGTTAATGTCTTTCTTTTATTGCTGTTGCATTTAGCTCCTACTATTGTTGAAATGATTGATGTTAACTGCTTGCCTCTTCGACTTTCCATTGGCGCTATTTCGGTGCATAAAGTATATTGTTGCACTTACATAAAATCACGTACAAACAGCGCAGTTCGATAATACACCTTTTTAAAGGTTAATTTTCTTATTGTACACGCTGTATCTCTGATATGTTGTAGTTTATGTTGAAATATATAAGTTTTTTTTTTTTACTTTATCAGCCTTCTATTGTGTAAAGTAGTATAAAACAGTGAATAAATATAATTATGGGCAATGTTTGAGAATAGGCAGCCTTTTTCATTTGTTTTATTTACTCAGAAGGCATGCGGAATGTACATGAGTTTGCAGGAGTGAAAATGCCGGATGTAAATTACAGATTATGTTCGTGTAAGGAGATATTCAAAACAGTCGCGAAATGACGTTCTAGGATGGAGTATCTGAACAATAACAGTCTGATATATCACGCTGCTGCAGGTAAGCACTAAATGAGCGGGATGTTGCAGGCCACGATTCCGCAGAAATTAACTGGTGCTTATTTGTTTGTGATTATGGTGCTTGTGTGTTTTTATAAGGGTTTGCAGCTATACAGAACATTCGCGGTTATCATGCTTATGTGTTGTTACGCCACGATGCTTGCTATATAATGAAAACAACTTGTGTTTTGACTCCGGTGGTTCTCTGCATGCAATCCGCGTCCCCCTAATGGCAGCTCTGGGAAACAAAAACAATTGAACAAGGCGACCTGTTCTTAAACATTGCCTAATTGTATGTATTTTTATACTCAAACTGTGTAATAGATACTAAAACTTATTTTCACATTTAACTTCTCAACGGAGATAGGGCTGTACAAACTTTTTATGTCGCGAGCTGGCACTGTGGAACCTATAGAGTATGCTTTTTTCTTACTAAACAGAGTAGCCAAGAATTGGAAGGATGAATCATGTTGTACTCACGCCAAAATATAGCACTGCCAAACATCGTTACTCAATGAAAACTGAGAAAGACGGTGCGCTGGTTGAAACACGTCTACTTAATAGTAAATTCTTAAGGTGCTCAAAGAATGTTCAACGTGTCATTTTTTCCAGTTCTCTCTCTCTCTCTCACGCACGCACACGCGCGCACGCACACATTAAATTAACTAAACTAAATTAACAATAATTAGAAAAGGAGAAAAAGATAAAACACTAAGAAAATGTCTCAGTTGCGGTTACAATCTGTGACATTTTCTTAGCGTTATGCCTTTTCTGTTTTTCTAATTATTGTTAATTTAATAGTGTTACATCATTTTTTCTTTTATATTGTTAGCACCTCTGGTGTTGCGTTTAACTTGGCTTATTAATTTAAATTTGCTTTTGCGTATTTTGCTTTTGACTTCTTTACTATTTATCTATTGTTATTTTAATTTTATTTCTTAATTTCTCTGTGTTTTCTAATACACTTTATTGTTATTATTAAGCGTTTTTTATTTAATACATCTTATACCATGACATCTATTCAAGGTATTGTTATGAAAATTTAAAAGCGATTACAACTCTGTGACATTTTCTTAGTGTTTTATCCCTTTCTGCTTTTCTAATGCTGTTAATTTTGCGTGTGTTTGTGCGCGCGCGCGCGCGAGAGAGAGAGAGAGGTTTGGATCCAGAGTTATACGCTGAGACTAGAACATTTAAATCGTGCTTTTTACGTCAACATTTTATTTTAATGAATTATTAGCTTTCGCAATTCTGCTTTTTACTCGCAAGTAAGTCATTTTAGGCAAGCACAGTTTGTTCTGAGAGAGAAGGGAGAAATGCATTTGGGAAATTAAGAGCACGGGAGAAACTTCAGGGAACTAAGTTGAGTGCAAACAAGGCAGTGGGAAACAAAACACTGGAGATTGCAGTTGATCTAGACCACAAACCATGCACATGGCAATGTTTAGTAATGTTGGGTGTTTTCATGAGCTCTAGGATTATTATTACATTTGCTACATCCACACTTCTGTTCGCACATTATCCATGAAATTAATGGCTAGTTGCTTTGTCCGTGAAAACTTAAATTCAATGAGCCATTTGTGAAATTGAGATATGTGGAAAACATTTTGGCAGTGGCTGTAGATCTCCAGGAAGGTGATGCTTAAAGTATGCAAATTAAAATGTACAAGGCTTACAGAGTGTTGCTGCAATAGAAAAATAGCAGTAACATTCGAATTGAAGTTCATCATACTTTACGAGAATTTCGTCCAATTTTATAATTTATTTTCTTTACCATTTATTATATTTTTATACTGTGTTCTTTAATACCAATTCTCTTGCTGAAACCATCTCCATTAAAGACATCTGAAAAGACTGAAAAAAATAACTAACACACCATTAAAAAGAAAAATAAATACGAAAATAACTAATATATTAATAAAATAGAAATAAATAAACGCTTCATTAAAATATATCATCTAATTTCCAACTATACAGAGATTCTATTATAATGTTAAACATGATGTATAAACCAAAGAATAAGATGCTCTAAGGGGAATGCACACATTACTGTGTGTTTGTTGAGTTTATATGTTAGTTAATCTCTTGCACCATGTTTGTCATGATGAAAATGTATAGCTAATTCCTGCAGGTCATAATCGCAGGCAAGATTTCCTTATTTCCTATTTACATCTTCGCTTTGGAAAGTTTTTATTGAAAGTTTACTAAAAGTAAGAATGTTGTTAACAGTAAGCAACCACTTGCTTCAAACCTGTCTTTATTCATATTTTATTGTCAGGTGTCAATTAACATATGAATACAGATTTTTCGTATGTTTATAATAAATAAATTTCATAGGATGAAAGTCTCCATCATTATCTTTAATTCTAGCCTGGAAAATTGTTTTCCCATTGAATTTTACAGATACTATATGAATTTTAAATACATTATAACAAATCGGTAAAATAATTCTTGATTCTATAGAGTTACAATTTTAAGACGTTGTCATTGCCTAGTGGGTCTTAACGAACTATACTTTATTGCACATGTTATTTGCAAGAGTACTGCACTCTTCTACGGTGACATTATTCCATGTGGTTGTTAGTGCCTGACGAATTTTTGCTGGAAACGTGACTCATTGCTAAAGAACCTTATTCCACCTTTCCATTTCCCCGTCCCACCCCGCCTCCTATTTTTATTGAAATTTCTATCAGGGAGCGTTTTTAAGCGCTGCCTAAAAACGAGGTCATTTGTTACGTAGTCCACAGAATTAGGCAGTTCATATTGTTGGGCCAGTCCTTTTCTTATATTTGGAGTTTATATTAATCATATGTAAAATCATTTTTATTGAGCAGAAATAAGTATATTAATGTTGGAGTGTAACACATCTGGTGCAATTAAAAGCATAATTACTTTTATTGCTTATCTGTTCACTTTCTGCTCTCCTTTTTGCATTTCTTTTACTTCTGGCTCACATAAAGAAGGACAACTTTCTCCATGTCTCACAGGTCGAAGAGGTACGAGTAATTACCTCTCTAACGAGAAGTCATCGTTCTGACTTCAGTAAAGAATACAGATAGTTCTTTACGTACCCTTCCACCGTGCTACTATCGTAGAGTACAACAAACCAAGGAAAGTGCCGAGTTCATTACGCATTTATATACTTCCAGACCTCTTGTCGCAAACCAGTTCCTTAGTTTGAGTAAATCTGGTCTGTTTTTAAAGATTTGAGTAATTTTTCACGTTATTTTATACTTTGCTTTAGAGTTTTCAATTAATATAGCAAAAAGTTTTAAATGAAAACAGAGATTTTTAAAAAAGTAGTTTTACATCCGAATAGTATCTAAACGTATAAAAACTGGATGTTACACTATAATGTTATATTATTGTTTACACGGAGCTACTTGTGAACTTTTGTTTGCTGATTGTCTTATACTACAGGTTTTTATACACAGTCAACAAAAATATACTCCTTTGTTTGTTGCTTTTCACAGAGAATTTCATAAACAAGTATATTGCTGACTCCAATTAGAGAATAAAATTCTGAAAATTAGTGCTTTAAGACTTACGGGCTAGCAGTGATACAGAACTATCACGTAAAAAAGTGTTTCATGTAAAACACCGCACGCGCGGTGAATTGCATTCTGTCGGCAGTGAGCGGCGTTCCAGGTCTTTTCCCTACAAGTCTCTCCTCTTGTCCTTGAATGTTCTTACAAGCAGTGCAGTAGTTGATCTTCGCCAAGATGCGACAGTTGACTTTAAAGCTGCGCATTTTTGTCTGTAAATGTTACCACAGATACAAGTCAGCTTGTCGTGTTGGTGCAGAATTTAAATTGCAGTTCCCTGATCTACTATCTCCTTCCTTGCGAATAAATTTCATTGAACTGGATCAGCGCACAACAAAAAATACTCGCGGAAAAGTACAATTTTAACTGAGGATAAACTAAATGAAATTGGTGCAAACCTTGAACACTTACCAACAAAACCACTCCCGAAATTAGCACAAGAGGGGGTTTCAATGGGTTCTGTACATAAAGCAGCGACATTATTAAACCTCAAACCATACATGTCCATTGTTTAAAACAAAGCGATCTGTAGCAAGAGTGTGTTATTGTGAATGGTTAATTTCATTAGGGAATGAAGGTTTAATGGGGCCAACGCTTCTGTTCTTTCCAGACGAGGCCTGATTTCACCTGAACGACCGTGTGAAATATCAAAACATGACTACTGGTGTACCAAAAATTCACTTCGTGTACAGAAAACCTCTTTTTATGATATGAAAGTTGAAGTTTGGTGTGCTGTTAGCGCAAGGCGTGTTATCGGTCCTATTTTTTTACGAGACAACAATAGATGCAGAAAGATACAGAAGAGACATTTTGACCCCAATTTTTCAGCAGCTTACAGAAGAAAAAAACCATATGGGTGGTTTTCACAGGATTCTGTAACTGCTCATACAGCAGCGAAGTCCATGAACAAAATTAAGGAAACGTTTGAAGATAGAGTGACAGTGCTGGTGAATTGATCTCTCGCACTAGTGTTCTTCCAGCGTGCTATGCTTTTCAGAGATATTATATATCGGAGATATCAAACTCGTGACACAAATATTTAATGCATTTGGCCAATGAAGTATATTACTTAATTTTAAAAATGTACAATATTATCATTATTAATTATCAGAACTGGATGAATTGAAACGACAGAATCGACAGAATGCAGATTGCATCATGTGAGAAAAAACTATTTTTGTATGTTGAGAAGAACCACTAATATTTGGAAATTTTCATCCTGTCTTTAAACCAGAGATTTATTTTTTTAAAATAAACAAAGAGTAATATTTAATTAATGCATACCATTCATTGCAGAGCAGTTTCTCTAGTTTTTTTAATGAAATAAGAAATGAATTTAAGGACTTTTTCTTTTACGGAGAATCTCAGTGGCTATTTTGAGATATGTTACGAATCAACCATGTCTTCGCTATGATTAAATCTAGATATTTCTATTAAATAACTTAAACCAGGTGTTGCCGCACTGCAAGATACCTATAAGATTTTTAAAATAAAATTAAGTTTGGAAAGAGCTACTGAATGATGGCAATTGCCCATTTTCTGACCTAAAATTACCAAAGGTGTTAAAACATTTCAGAGATTTTAGTTTATCTTTTTCGCAGCATTATAGAGACAATTTCTAATTTTTCAAAATCTAATTGAGGACTTCAAATCATGCAAAAAGTATTGTGCTTTATAAAATTTCCAATCCGTTTATATATTGAGAGAGCAAAGAACACAATTCAGATGTAAACAACTACTTACAATCTGGTTCAATATTAGTAACAATTGATAGATTGAAATTCTAATTTTATTCATACATGTTTAGCGGCCACTTTGATAGTATCTTAACATTTTCACCTGCTTAGGTATCGTAAGTATGGCTTCCTTCGGAAGGGAAGTAAAGCCGTGGGTCCCGTGTCGTACATTTACGGCACGAAAAAGAACCTCAAGCCTGAAAGAGAGGCCTCTGAGCAAAATTTGTCGGCCGTTTCACGCCCTGAGTTGAATGGGACGCTGATGACCTGAGCTGTTAAAGACCGTCCATAAATAAATAAAAAAAAAAAAAAAATCTGCTTAGGTTTATGATTCAGTAATTTCATTAATGAAGGCTAATAAAATCTTTCTCGTGCCAAAACACAGACGCAAAATCAAACTCCGATATTGAAAAATCGGAGAAAAGTTGCCTTATATCTGGTAAGAATAGTAGCTAATATCACATGTAAACGCTGCATTTTTATAGACTTTTATTTTTATATGGAAGAAGGACTTTTATTACAATACAGAATACTTAATGCATATTTATGTAACTTTAAATATTGTAAATTTTAATAATTTTACAATTTTATGTTTTATATTCCACGTTGCACAAAATTCATTTTTTCTTTTATATAACTTTTATTACATAAACAAACCGCATTACCACCATCAAGCAGAGAATGAATCAACATAACATAATTACCCTTTCCACTTCCCAAAGCACTTCTGAAATTAATTAATTTTTGAAAACATTTTGCAATGCGGCCCTCAGGCATTGCCTTGTGGCGTACCTATGTGCCCCTATAGAGGGACTGAATTTGATGTGTTGCTCCCTAGACTAGCATTGAGCCCTGTTACTGATAGCGGTCTCATTCGATACCTCAGCAATATGGGATTAAAATGTGGTGTTTTAAGAACTTGTTTGAAATGGATAAATTTGAAGTTAATTACGTGTAAATACTCTATTACACAATCTATAATGTAAACCCAAGATCGCGGGTTAATCCCGGCCAGGATCGATAGATTTTTTCGGCCGTTTCACTCCCGGAAATGATTGTGGCATGACCTGAGATGTTAAAGAACGTCCGTAAATAAACCAATTCAACCACAAATGTATATATGAAATTACCAAAAGTACAAGTTTATTATTATAATAGTGTTATTATTTTGCAGTCATTATAGATAGATGCTAAAGAATCTATTTTTACATCAGTGAAGAAATAAATGACTTCAGGAAAGTTATATCTTGCTTGATAAAACTTACATAAGATCTAAAAAAATTATTTGGATCTCGGACTTGCCTTCTGCAAGTCCAGACCTAAACCCCTGAACTACAAACTGAGATCAGGAGATGGCTTGCAAGAATAGACATCCAAGTATTGAAAGTTTGAAATGTTCTCTTTAGAAGGCAGCAGCAGATTCCCGGATGAAAGTGTTACATAATTCAATAGATGTGCCACAAAGACTTATGTGGGTGCCAAAGTTGGTCATTTTGAATAATTATATGTATTTTTGATTCATTATACACCCATTCAACTAATATAATTAGGATATTAAAATATATCAAACAATTTTTGTAAATATACTGGAAACTTTGTGGCAATATTTATTGTAAGACTATACAATAGAGTTATTTTCCTAGAAATTGTCAATTTTATATATAATCTTTATGTTTTGGTTTAAATGTCTATATGAGAGACTATTATGTAACTTCTGAACTACCTTTTGCCTGTCTATTTTCCATTTTTAGTGCCTATCAGTTTTCCTGTATATGTCCTATATAGAAAATGTATTATATTCTGTGTTCTTCCACACTTTACATATTTTGTCTTTTCCAGTTTCCGGTCTGGGCCGTTAAAAATGCAGTATCTCATGAGTGAAATTGTTTTTATCATAAGAGAAATCTTGTTATCTCGTAAACTGCAATAAAGCTGTCCCCAAAGCAGAGTCAGCGGTTTACGGCAACGAAATTAAAATCGTATTTCATTTTTAATCTCGGTGTGGTGCGCTTTTGTTTATCTGCAGATAATTAACAGCCTCATCCCTGTTTCAGATTTTGCTGTTACATTAATTAAAATAACATCTCTGTCAACGGCATATCAAAGCCCTTCTCAGGTCTTTAACATTTATCCAAAGTGCAAATTCTTGTAAATTAGCAGCCTGTTCACTAATAATGTTACAGTGGACAGTACTAAGCTTTAACCCTATCAATTAGAATCTCTTGTATTTTTACATGGCAACTTGCTCCTCCATTTTATTTATTTGAAGGTGAATCACTCTCAAATACTTTCTCTTTACCTCGAAAGTCAAACTCTCTAAACAGAATTACTAAAGGAGGTTGCTCTAAAGGATTTGCTGCCCTGAGGGAACATGTTAACGCTTCCCTTTAGACTTTGTATATAGTTATTTGATATAAATGGTTTTCATGTCAAAACTTGCTAATCTAAACAACCATCTGTTTAGCAAACATTTCATTTGCACAAAAGACTTGTCAATGTATATTTTGAGGGAAGAGCTTAACACCAATTTTGTTTACATTTAGACTTCAGTGCTTCAATTCCAGCAACTCCCACTTCGAAAATTTAAATAGCAACTCTACATTATGATACATTTAAAATGTAATTAAATGATCAACTCTTTTGTTTTCTTTCGTTGCTTTGCAAACTGGATTGTTGTAATGGTTGTTTGAATTTGGATGGAAAAATTAATTTTAGCATTAAAAACTTTTTTGGAAGAAAATCATTTATAATATTATAATACAATCTATTTGGGAACTTCTGATTAAACTGTTTACTTTTGTTGTTTCTTATAGGGTATGCTATTGCCAAAACACAACTATTACACTATGTTCAGTAGTTTTTGTAATTTTATATTTATATTAAAGCAAATCAACAATAATCCAAGTAGCCAGGCAGCGATAAATATAAAGAAGATGTGCTAGCAGTTATATCCTCTTTAAAATTTAAGCATTAAAAGGCAGGGGCGCCATTTTAAATTACAAGTATAAGTGTCTGGAGGTGACGGGTTGTAATTTAAAATATAGTAGAAATTGGTTTTAAGATTCCCTTTAAATAACTAAATTGACATGCTTTTTGTTTAAATTAAATTTATATTAAATAGTAGTTCTTCAGATTGAGAAGTTTTGAATCGAAAGGACTATTTTTTAGGTATTTACACAGAGAATTTTCTATCATTTCCAATGAAAAGCTAGAATGTCTGTAACAGTAATTTAAACAGTCTTTAGGTAGATAGGAAGTCAGCAGCCAGTCTTTTGTTCTAACTTTAAAGTTAGGATTCACATCTAATTTGTGTATTTTGCTGTGTACACTCAAGTTACGTGAATAACATTTCCAGATAAACTTTATTTTTACATCCGAACATATTTTGCCAGATCTTCAAGCTCATATACAGGTAAAGAATATATGCTACTGCATTGCACTAGATTCTTGTTGCGTTGTTGAAAAAAATCACAGATAAAATCTTATTTAACGCTTTTTTACAACTTTGTGTTATATTGGTCATACAATAAGGTTACTGTTTTAATGGAGTCTGCCGAAATAAGAAATCTAGGCATATTTAAATAGAAACACTTTATCATCATCCTTCTACAGAACTGAAGATTAATCTCACAATTGCTTACTAAAGAAATAATGGTAAAAATTAAAAAATATTCTTTATAAAACTAGTTTTAAGAAATAAAAACGTTATTACAAAACAGCCTTTACTTTTTAAGAATACCACCATATATTCAATAGCAACGAGAATGAAAAACACAAGTTGTAAAAAGTAGCTTCTGTAATTATTGTTTTGAACTTAAATTATTCGTATCAGCTGACGTGTTGTTCTTGTTATTCAGTTACCTGCCTATTTACACAGCATCAGACTGATAATGCAGTCCGATTTTGTGTCAACTCAAGCTAAAGCAACAGAGCATGTATGGTTGACAGAGAATCACCACATAAGGGAGAGTTTATAGGCCTTGAACATCTATGAATACCCTTAAAAGAATATCAATACCTAAAGACCTATCATTGAAGTTTATGCAGGCAAAAACGAAAAACCTGAAAACGCTTCATATGCACATGTTGCAGACATTGAGGTATCACGTAACAGTAGAGAAGGATCTGGTAATGTGCATTGTATTTTTCCGTTAATTTTTTAATTTTAATATTTTCTACTGTATTGACAATGTAAACTATATCATTTGTATTATTTTAACACAAAATTCAACATTCATAGATTATATACCAGTCTATAAGGCATTTAAAAATTAACACACAGAATGCATCACCCAAAACTAACATTACGAATATTTCTGAAACAAAAGATGTTATTAAAGCATCGTTTTCACCAAATGAAGTTAGGGGTAAGGGCTCATCGATGTAGCGCATATTACAACAATTATTAGATAATGTATTTCTAGCAGAAAGTGACTTCATTTCAAATGAAACAATACCTTTCGGCTCCTAGAAAATAAAACTAGATGAGATTAAACTGCAAATGCGTTTTTATGCACAATTCTAAGAAGTATTTTACGAAATATCGAACGTTTGAAGTTCTCGACTTTAAGACCTTTTAAAGAATTTCCATGATCATTAGACAAAAAGCAATACATTTCCCCACATAGTACATGCCATTTTGTCTATAATTTAGGGAAATTATCAGCAGTAAGCTACACATTTATCTAATGGATGGATCTAAAATTCCAAACCTTAGTCTAAAAAACTTTTAATACATTTCTCTGCCCCATTTAACAGCTTAAGTACTGCAATGGAAATTTACTGCACATTCCTACCTACCGCGACAATTATGTGCACGTTTATACAGTAAGACGTCCTGTTAGTATGTCGTGATGAGTAATAGAAGTAGGACGTGCTGGATTTACTAGAGAAGAAGGTATTGATTACTAAAGCTGAAAAGCTGATTCTAGTGGATGGAGAATGCAGGAATAAATGGCATGATTTCTTTTACTGGTAAGCTGAGAGATATTCGGACATCCAGATACACTTAAACATTTTCATTTCGGTTAAAAATATTCGCGGTCGTAGTTCAAGGCGATTCATCCTATATATGTAAGTTCGCGTAAGTATAAATATTCTTAGTAAGAACAGAGATATTGCCTAAAACATAAAGGGTACATGAAGTATAAGGTGAAACAGTGAAAGTAATTTATTACGAAAAATCCAAGGTATGCTATTGCAAAAAGTATAAAGCAAACTATTAAAATAAAATAAATTACCCGGAAACTTACAATGACAAAATGAAATATCAAATTTATGATTTGAAAATGCATTAAATTGTGCGACAAAAAGAGCACAAACATTTTTCCGCCAAAAAGCATACGATTCGTGAGTTACTTGGTTCCGAGGAAGGACATGTTTTGGAAGAGTTTCATGAGGCGCGGACTATTGTGACAAAAGAGCAGTTTTATAATGGAACATATTATTGTTGAAGCGTAGAATACGCAAACAGCCTATCAGGCAGGTGAGGCATGCTTTGCAACTAATAGGATATTGTGTAATTGGTAACAGAAACACGTATCGCAGTAATGGGGCAAGAGCGAGAGATAGTGTCTCAATTACTGGAACATTGAAGTTGCTCCAGAAAACCAGAAAACTCATAGCTTTCTGTTCATTTCTGCACGTACTTTAGGACTCTATTCGAACCAAACATTGATCGGGGGCGATCTCTTCAATTGGAGGGTTCGGGGAACTGCACCGAGGCTTATGAAGCATTCCACAAACTCTCCTGCTACACATAGTTCCCGGTTTGTTCTAGGAAAGCTTTCTGAACCCTT
Organism: Metallyticus violacea; assembly: GCA_030762175.1. Classification (NCBI taxonomy): domain Eukaryota; kingdom Metazoa; phylum Arthropoda; class Insecta; order Mantodea; family Metallyticidae; genus Metallyticus; species Metallyticus violacea. Next base: position 47,015,777 of record CM060838.1, on the reverse strand, counting down.
CTGTACCTGCTAATTAGTTACAAAGGAAAAAAAAGTATGTATATATACACATAAAAACAAGATCTAGAGAAGAAAAAATAGATACAAACACTTAATAGCAATACAAATATCGCAATATTTCAAACTACTATATTCTTCAAAGGCAGATGACAATATAATTTTATTTTTGTTACTGCATGCTCCATTACAAAAATTCATACTACAGTGCCTTTATTTGGACGCGTGCCCGGCTTAACGGCGATTTGCTTGGCACTGGGAAGCACCTTGTTTGCCGTCGGAGTCGGATATTCAAACTCCATTTAAATTCAAGTGCACATATTTCTACAGCACGTCAAAAAAAAAAAAAAAAAAAAAAAAAAAAAAAAAAAAAAAAAGATCATACAATGGAATTTCGTGCACGAGATCGGATTTTTCTGCACTCCAGTATCTATTGATTTGTGTCGCTGCATGGTCATGTAAGTAAAACCATGCTTTGTACGTTAATATATATATATATATATATATATATATATATATATATAAAAACGCGGATCAATAGAGCGAACATTAACATTATCCAACATCAAATTACAGAAATCAACTCTACTCATATTATTGCATTGTTGCAATTCATGACTACAGTTATCTTATAGGGTTTTAATTTTCAAAAAATATATAGTAATTCAAGCCAAGGTTTGGAAAGTATGATTCCTATGCAAGCATTCTAAGAGATTTCTTTTCTCCATTGCCATCGGGTTTTTCCTCTGTAGGAACAAGGCGTTTTAATTTCGTTTTCTTATCAAGACAGGTTCCGTTTCCCTAAATTTGTTCACAAGATTACGACCTGTTTTCTCTGTGAGGCACGAACAACAGGGAAGCTGTCTATAAATCGGCGCCTTGCTTCTCTACATGAGTTTGTTGTTACATATGATTCATACATGAAGATTCTGTGTGCTAAAGTATACGGACTTTTTGGCATTATAATAACACTAGCACACTATAACACTGAAACACGCGGTCTCACAACGTTAAACTTTTGTATAGCTTAAAGACTTCGCGTCAGCACACGGAGAGGCATGAAAGTGGAGGGAGAACAGAACCGTTCAGAAACAGGCAGGCAAATTCCCGTTAAGTCGACCACGCGCTCAAATGAAGGCTCTGTACATGTAGGCTTTTCTCCTTACTCTTTTGTGACGGAGCATGCATTAAATAAAATAAAAAGATTTCTTATATACATAAGATTTTCATTGAACCTTATACAGTTTATACAAAATTAGCTTGCAGTGTATGTCGAAGTTTATATTTTCAAAGAATTCCTGAAAACGATTTGGTATATATCTCTTATAAGCGATAAATTGTTGCGTATTATTATCTATTTTAAATATAGCACCATTTTATGCCTTTAGTACAAAATATAAATTACTAACTTATGTGCGACGATTTAATCTGCCTATTTCAGGTTACGGCGCCTGCAATTCCCCCTCCCCCCCAGTAAGCAGCTGTGCTCAGGTGGTTCGTAATCGCAAGATTACCAGCACCTCTACAGGATATCATTCCTCTCCTTGTCGTTGATTTAGTGGTTAGCGTCGCTGACTGCTGGCCCGAGATCCGGGTTCGATTCTCGGTACCTACTTTAGGAATTTTTCTAAGTTAGGGAGGTCTGGAACGGGGTCCACCGAGCCTCGTCAATTAGGAAGCTATCTTATGAAGAGATGGCGTTCTATGATCACGAAAGCCGCGTGATGGGCGATCGGTTTAGTGCCGGCAAACTGATCACTTGACCCCTTGCAATACTGCCCTTATCGATAAAGTCGCAAGACGGAGGTAGAGGATGCAGAGGTCACCGCGGTAGGCCAAGGTTCTCTCCAGGCTGTAGCGCCAAATGAGGAGAAGAAGAAGATATCCAGCTTGATTGTGCCATGTTCTGCGGATCAGGCGTTGTATTACACGTAGACGAAAAAGTAAAAGCTACCATGCGTTGGGAATAAAACTGCAACAAATAGGAATTCACATATTCGTAAAAATGGAAAATTAAAAGAGCTAAGGAGCTTAGACTGATGAAAGCATAAGATACAAATCTAGCGTATAGGACATAAAACGGCTGGTAGTTTTTGTATGTGAATAAGTCACTGTGCCGAAGTGAATATGAAACTTATTCAGTATAATTAGTTTTTGTCTTAAAGGTGTAATTATTGGCTTAGGCCTAAAACCCTAGCGGGATGGTTCAGGCGATAACTTTCGGAAATCGCATTTTCAAATTTCAATTTCTTTCTTTTCCACGAAATTTCCGCTCTCCCATTTCATATCTTTTCAAACGCTGATTCTGTTACAGAAGTGAAAGTGCCAGGTGAGATGGGCTGGTGCGGTTTTGAATAACAGATTGCACGTTCATTATAAACACTCGATTTTCCAATTCCAGTTAGAGATCATCATTCGGAGTTCTTATATAATCTATTTTCCTTCTCGTATATATTTTGCATCGCCTAAAGAAATGGATATCCAGAGGCGGTACATATTAAATTTTCATACACATTTTTGAAACGGTATATTGCTTTGTGTTTCAGAATTCCTGGTAGTCAAGTACAAGTTCTCGACTTAGAGAAATGTAATTCAAGTGACACATAGTTTTTCATCTTGAGGATATAATTTAGAAGATTGTATGTTGCTTTTGTGTGTTGTGTCTATTGCTCTACTCCACGTTGTTTCATGCGTTTTTAGAGAATTCTCACGTATATTTTTTAAGAAGTGCTTTGTTCTATACCAGTCAAACATCAACAAATACTTTAATGTCGTACATCACCTTGTGAACTAAGTCTTTACGTAAACGTTTAACCAAAAATTCTTGTTCAAACCGAAATTCTTTATTGCAAGTAGCAACATTGGGGAAATTGTTATATGATACATTCTTCTGCTTTACTGAGTGGAAATAAACCGTTTGACTCTTTTGCTCTCGTAAAGTTTTCGAACTTTCGTCTCATCCATTCGATGAGGTTCTTTATGGGATGGACAGAATAAGAACAAATTCTCCCAGTGGGATATTCTGCCTTCCAGCAGGTTTTGCTGATTCACATATCTTACTGAAGTCATCACAGTCTGAAGGGTTTTATCACACTCTTTCACCGCTCATCCTACTTATGCTTCCAGCCCAAGTCTCGTCAAGGGACTTGTAGCAGGAGTAGATGAACAAAAAAGAATCCCAGTATGTTCACCAAATAACGTAAAACATATGTAAGTAGCATTGACCTAAAAATATTATTACGTGCCTCGCCATGTGGCCTACCTCTTATTTTTAGAGTGTATTTGATAATGTTAAATTGTTTATTAATGAGACGAAACTTTTGTTTCACTTATACACCATACTCCGAGGTAAATACTGCTCAAAGAGGAATGCCAAGAGACCGAAACGTACCTACTTCCGAATTAACAACGTTTCTGCATTTAACAGAAATACACACTTTTCTTTTTTGTAAGCGTTTAACCTCTCTTACAAACTGCCATAGGGCATGGAAACGAATGTAATGAATTAATGATTATGCAAATGAACCCGGCATCCGTAGCGTCTACAGTTACCCGGCATTCACCTTTCCACATGAGGGAAAACTCCGAATAAAAACCCATCTAAGTAAACGGGACAACAGTCTCGAACCTACGCCCTCCGCTTTTGCAGCTAGTTGCCGATCGATACCCTTACCGGAGTTGATTATGCATGTATTAATTTTATATTGGTGCAACGTTTGGGTCTTATGCAGTACTACATAGCAGTTAAATATGATACAGCACTAATTCTCATAAAAATAATCGGTTCCCATTTTTCCCTAATCCACATTTTATACTAATTGCTCTTTCATCAGAAATAAATAAATAATAATTTCTAGTCCACTGACTTTACTGTAACTTATTTTAGCACGTATCAGCAGGAAAATTTTATTGGTGTTTTCCTTTTGCAAAATATTCTTTAGTGCATATGAATGAATGAGCATTTTGTAACTACGCTTTTCCTCTTTTGAATGGCAACCTTGTTCCACACACAGTAATTTTTTTTTTCACTCAAAAAAAATACTTGTCCTTTTCGTTATTTAAACATGCTCTTTATTGCGTTTTAAGTCAACTAAAGTGATGGTACACGGGGAGGGGGGAACCATACTGCAAACTTGCTCAGTACATTCATTTCCATAACTTGTTGATAGGTTAAGCAAAGTTAAATGTTTTAGACAACTAGTTAAGAATTGTGTTTAACAATGGCTCAAAAGCCATAATCTTCTGCAACACAACGATAGAATGCAGGCCAGGTAGCAGATTTCTTCAAAGCCGCTGGAAGGGGGGGGGGTGCCAATATAAAGTTGTGCTGCATCTTGTGAATACATTTCGCATTTCAGCACTGAATTTTCATAAAAATATATAAGTTATTTTTGCTTCACTTTGGGTAAACCCCCTCTATAAAAGTGCTCTGTGTTAATAGTTATTCATGTAAAGTGATTTTATTTTGCTATATATGAATATTGTTTAACGTCCTTTTTTACTACTGAGGCACCACAAGCGGTGGACACTGATGATACATGAGATGAAATGATATATTGGGAAAGCATTTATTTTTAAGGAAGAAAACATTCCAGGCCTAAGTTTAGGTACCTCCCCGGTATTTGCCATTTATGAATGAGGAAAACCTGAAAAAAAACCTCAGTCAGGGAGGACGGTCCTGGCGGGATTAGAACCCCAGACCTCCCGCTCAAGAGTCCGCACCTTAACGACCTCGGCCACCCATGGTGGTATTTTATTTGGTGAGTAGGATATTGAGAAACAAGGAAAGGTCGAGCATTTTTAAACATTCCTTTATAAATAAATTAGAAACTATAAATTAAAGTTATTCGGATTATTGCTAAATGTTTCAATGAAATAGTTAACGCGCTTCTCACAAGGAAGGGCATGACAGAAACGGTATGCATTTCTGGATAATGTTATCAATATCGCAGCATATTCTGGAGGGGCAAAATTTAAAGTTAAACTTCGTTTATTATTATTACATTTTCTTTATATATTATACTAAATTTTTTTTTAAAAATGAAATTTCTAGGCGCTTAAAGAATCTAAAAGCTCTCCTTGGGTCTGCGCAATGACAGTATAAGCGGTTACTTTCTTTCAGCCTGACATGGTTCCAGGGTTCCAACATGATTAATTAAACAAATAAATTTTATAAACTAGTTTCATAATTATTAATTAAAATCACTAATTGCACTATGGCTAGATTTTTAAACCGACGAGGGGAATGTAAAAATTAAAACGAATATTTATATTACACTATAAACATGTCATTTGTATTCACTTAAATAGATTAAAAACTATCACATTCCAAATTAAAATAGCACTAGCATATTATAAAAAGTATTTATAGTGCAGTGTAACAAAATATAGTTTATAGTTTGAGGCCTTGCGTTAAAAGAAAAACTTTCATTGTGAACTGAATATTAAATTAATTAAATGTGTCGGAGTCAAAAACGTTAGACACGCCTTTTATGTGTAAGCCAAGCTCTATTCCACCTACGTTTGAGGAACGATCTTATGATATTGGGGAATGTTTGCAGACGATGTTGAAGTATTTTCAGCGATAAATAAAGTAATAAATGTTGTTTTCGATGCGTGATTTAAATGGCATATCTACGGTTGGTAACCACAACGCCTGTAACCAAAGACTTGAGTCATGTAAACTTTAAACAAGTTTTATTAGTTATCTGGGTACCTGTTTTAGAAATGTGTGTTTATGTAATTTTGTTTTTGCATTGCATTTTAAGATTTAGCTTCTATTCAATATACGGCAAGTGACTCATTTAGGGCTTTGAATGAGTTTTCTTAAGAATAATACAGGTAATACCTCTACCCCTTTTTTAAGCAAAATGACTACATTATTTTAAGACCTTCTTCCAAAATTTCCAAAACAAATACTATACAGAATAGAATATGCGCGATTCTTTATTCTAAAAATAAAATTTGTAATGCATCACATCACTTAAGGACTAGCATAATGTTTAGTGACATAAAACGCACAGAGTTTGTAAGCTTTAAGTTTACACAAGCTCTAAGTTCCTCTCTAAAGTTCAATCTTTACATCAGAAGAAAACACACAGCAAGCAGAAGTTTGGCTGTTAGAAATTAAATCTAAATTTTGCCATAAAGAACAACAAGCATCGTTTAATTAAGGTTGCAACAGAAGCTGCTCATTTTACTTAAAAAACTACAGGGTGCTTCACTCTCGATCTCTGATTTTTCACTATAGCTTTTAAACTGACATTTGACTTGAACATAAATTGGTGTATAAGAAACATAATGATTTCATAGTAAGAGTTTAAAGGCCTGCACACTCCTCTCCACAATATGAAAGGCGTTCATCAACACATTGGACGTTAGAGCCTCTGTTTCCGCCCAATATTTCCTTGCAATTTCACGAGGCTTGTTACGATGTACTTTGTTCAACAGGAAGAAATGCGGACAATCTAGTTGGTCAAATTCCTTTAGAAATGACACCCTATTCGAAGTAGAACACATTTCATTGTAGATATGACGGGGCTAATCCAAATGATTCACAAACTCATGAAAGGTTTGTACGTAGACTGTGGTATCACCGTATGGGACCAATAGTCTGCCGGCACTACAGAGCACACTACGCCTTTATTCTTTCATCAGGAAAAGCAATCTCGTGCACTGATTCTCACTAAATCAAATATGAATATTTTGAGAACTGACATACCCACATGCCTGGTCGTAAAACCAATGACAGCAATTGAGAATCTTCTATCCATATTTTCAATTTGTCACATGTACGGTCGAGAGGTGCACTAGATTTGTAATTGGTCGAAATTGTTATGTGAACAATTTTGTTTGAACATTTTATACTCTTATATTGCCTAGTTGTGTCAGAAAGTCTAACTATATAAATTAATTTGGTTTACCACTTCCGTTGACGACTTAAAGGATTTTACCGTGACGCAATCGTCAGCTTAGCAACAAGCAAGATTAGGCTGAACTTACATTCTTCCTATACCTAAGTAATATTTCCTCACTGGCTACTATAATTCATACTTCGAGCGTTGGTAACCATAATTGATGAACTTTATAACACTATGTAAAGATTCCCCTAGGCGATCGCGTCGGTTCTGTGGTGTAGTGGTCCATACTTGCCTTCTAAACCCAAGATCGCGGGTTCAAACCCGGTCAGGATAGATGCATTTTTTTCGGGCGTAAAAATCCTAAGTATGGCTTCCTACTGAAGGGAAGTAAAACCGTGAGTCCCGTCTCGTAGTTTTGCTGCATGAAAAAGAACATCAAGCCTGAAAGAAGAGGCCTCTGAGCAAAATTTGTCGGCCGTTTCACGCCGTGAATAGAATGGGACGTTGATGACCTGAGATGTTAAAGAGCGTCCGTAAATAAATAAAATCAAATCTAGGCGAATGCGAAGCTATATTAAGAGGTAGCAGAGCCTCGTGCCTGTTCCTTTACCCGCCTGAGCTGTCTTGTGTTGCTGCTGGTCGCTCTGCACCCTCGGCTCTTCGTGACATCATCCGTAAGGTAAGGGCCCAATGGGCCTTGATGGCCTGGTTACTAGCCATTCAGTTATCGCAAGTCTTCAGTATTAGAGGAGATCTTAATGTGTGAATTTTATTATTAATATAAAATAAAAGAAGTAGAAATGGCAGTAACTTTATCTTTTACTATACCTGCAAGTGCCACTACCCCTATGCCCACCATAAGCGTGACAAGGGTGAAGCAAATAAAACTAACTGTTCGCATAACAATTTTAACCAATTACCAATTCAATGCACCCCTCGACCGTACATATTACACATTCTTGCACAACATTAAGACGATATACGTGCAGCTGTTCGTTGACATGTGTTGGCGAAAACCGCTCTTTTGCGACAGTTTAGCAAGAACATTTGTGACGAGATCTGCAGTTTGTTTGTTCACCTCCTGCGCCATTACTTTTGGTAGTTATGAAATTTCCTCGTGGGCATCCAAATATGTTCCTATCGTTTCCAGATACTGAATGGAAGATTTAGCCAATGATAACCGAGCTACACTCCTTAATCGACGCAGTGTTGTATTGCTAATAACACAAAGTTGTCATGCTGTTGACAATCCCGTAAAAAGAGTATAGTTAGATGAGTCACTCGAAAACCGAGAACAGCAAAAGTGCATCTAGTTTTTACGGACATGCGTGACACATAACTAAAATGTTCGCCACAGCTAAGTTTTTCATACAGCAAGGTGTAACCTTGTTCAATTTCACCGAGTTACATTTGTTTGGTAAAAAGTAATAAGAAAAAATCAGGGACCGAGAGCGAGTAAAACACTTGATATACAACAATTGTGCGTTCATTTTTATTGTAGCAGATTAAGTATAATTTAAAACCGTTTAGTCTTTGTCTTTTATTCATTTAAGTAATAAAATTACATTTTCAGTAAATTTCATACGTACGAAAGATATATTTAAAGAAAGTTTTCCAAACTAATAAAAATGTGTAAACATTATACACACAATGTACTTATCGCTTAAGGAAAATGTGTGAAACTTAGTGTATAATGTAAAGTACATCTAAAATGTAGTGAAATACATAAACGTTATGACTCTAGTGTTATAATATAGGAATGTTGATGATCACTCCAGCAAAGCATAAATGTGCTGCTATCTAGTTTATCTCCACTCCTTTATTGCTCTTCAGGGTATGTGACCTACAAGCACTATCGAGGTTGGCAGTTTTAAGAAACGCCTGCATATAATTGCCACTAAAGTCATTAAGCTTATCGTACTTAGAACTATAAAACTAGATTTCCTTAGCATAGCATTTACTCTTTACACTTTCTTGCATCGTGTCAAAGAAAATGATCCAACAGCGTTATCACCAATACGAGCTTAAACATTAACGTGGAAAATGTCAGGATAAAGTATTTCTTATTGAAAAATTTCATTAACGTCAGCTTAATTTACCTTTGGCCGAAGACCGTTACACTAAATGAAGATGGTGCTTGAAATTAAAAGTAAAAGTAAAACATAACGAGCAGGATATGAAACTGAAACGCAAAGAAGAAAATTTAAATTGTAAAGAAGTGCAAATAAATGTAAATACTTAGCATATATTATAATATAATAAGACAAGTACTGCAGAAATAGAAAATTGAATCCATAACAGCACACAATTGAAAAGTTAAATGCCCCTTTATGCGATGTATATGTTTTACTATAAACAAAATCCTATTAAACAAGCTATATATCAAAATATTCCTTTATACGCGAATAAATCTGAACCATGAATAAAAATTAGACAAACAAGCTAATCGCAACAAAAATTAAATTCTGATAAAGACCTAAATAGAAATCTGTGAAATAACAGAAAAATAAAATTCAGCAATGGGGAGGGGGGTGTAAAATAACCTTTTTGTAGGCCACAAAAGAAGTAGATGTCAAACAGCTATTTTGTTTCAAACTATTCAAATAAGTATGAATGGATCAAAGGAAAGCAAAGGAAAGAAGAGCACAAAGAAAATTGGATCAATGAGGAATAACGTGGTATAGTTGCTCATAGACAAAGAGAAGACGTTTTGAATAGAGGGCTCCGAAAGAAAACTCAACATCGTTATCATTATTAACCATATAGTTTACACAAACCATGAGTTTAACTAATTATTTACAGAAAACATATCGAATATTACTTAAAATGCAAATGCAGTGTATTTTTAAACGCTGTTCTTCATAGATTGCAAGTTCACGTCGAAAAACAACAAATTAAAATGTTTTGATCAAATATTTGATTAAAGTTATAGGTATCTAATGTTATTCGTGAAGTATAACTTGCCATACTATAAAATAGCTATTAGGCAAATTCTACATGGACTATATTTCCAGGCATTTCCTTAACTCTTCTACAACTGCGTGAACATAAAGTTTAAGTCAAGAAATGTTAATTGCATGCTTTTTCTATAGCTTTGAAAACTTCATTTCCGTTGTAATTCTTATGGCTTAAATAGATGCTAACTTACATTTTATTTACTCGTGGATAGAATTCGAAGTGCTGCTCAAAGGTAAACTCATCTTGTATGAAAATCACAAGGAAATATCTTTTTTTACGTTTATTAAGTTGTAAGGTAGGTTATAGAACGTGTAAGTTTTGTATAATACTCCACATTTCTTCAAATATAGCAGCAATATTTTTAATTAAAAAGCAAAATATTATCTTTTAGAAGTTCAATTAAACTGTAGTTTACCTCAGGTACTCGCAAAAATGCGAGTGCTTTAGAAAACGAAGAACACTGCCTGCTTTCTAATGCACATATGTAACTGTCAGACTTTTTGGGCTGCTATGCTAACTACATTTCATTCATATTAGATAGAGTGGCTTAGGATTTCGTGGAAATACAAAAGTGACAGAGCACTAGACAGGTGCTATGTTCATACGGGAAGCAGTTCTTTTCTCGGAATGGCTGATGTGTAGAGATGGCTGCCGATTGATCGGAAGGTCCGCGCTTCGTTTTTTTACGGGAAACTGGAACTTTTGCTAAATTCGTTTCTTTTTGTTACTAAAGTCTAATATATAAAGGAATATCAAAAAGTTTCAATCGCAAGATGCAGCAGTCTCAGAAAATCGTCTAGCTTGTTTTACCTTGCTTAGTTTCGGGCCTATAGGTGGGAAATCCACGGAAATAAAGCTCTTACATAAAAATGCTGAAAAAAAGTTTTCTCAATGAGTTACTCCATATGCTTCATCTGCTGATGTTCAGCTTGAGGGAACAAGCATGTGGTTTAGATATTTGGGAGGGGCGGAAGTGAACAATGTGACAAAAGTCAAAGATCGCTGTGACTGTATGTGCAGTAGTCCCGCGATCGATACTGTGTGACCCAGTGAGGCACACACAACAACGCAAGTATACGCGAAGTCCAGCAGAACTTTCCTGTTCTGTCTCTAAAAACAAGGAAAATCAGGCAGTGCAAAATAATGAGCGAAACCTACTTATTTTATACACAGTAGAATAATTCAGGACAGTTGTAAATATCATCTTGTTAAAGACTATTACGGCAGCTTTCCATCATTAATCTTGGAAAACAATGATTGTCAAACAAAGATTTATTAAGTATTGTTTAGTAAAGCATTGGCACCAAATTCCACAAAAGAAACCAAACCATCATTTGGACATGAAATTTGAACATATTTGCAAACATTAATCCAACTTTTTAACCGAGCTTCTGACACGATTGATCATTTCACTTATTTGTACCAAACGTGAGACTAGTAGCATTTTTGTGATATATGCAAACATGGAATATGGATCTCAACTTTTCTCTATCGTGTTACAAAATTGTACAGTGTCACCTAAAGGTCAGAATGGCAATTTATATGTGAAGTTGGCGTCCTATTGTTCGTATACCAAACATTGTTTGTCAAATCCATTTGTAACTGGAGTATTGACAGTCGAATAGCGTTTGTATTTTCTGACGGCCTGCAGAACCTCGTTTCATGTTGACTGAACGTCAGCCATACCGAGTTATTTACGGCTAGTAAAGAGAAACTGATGATGATATGGTGCAATTGCTTTATTACCAGGAAAAGTTTTCAGCACGTGACTAAATATTTGCCTAGTTTTTCTTCTGTAAAATGCAAACTGAAGAAACATGACGAGGGAAATCTAATTAGATTTTATTTCTGATTACAAATTAATATCAACTGAATTATATTCGTGTATAAAAGGCTCTAGAAATTGCTATTTTGAACTGTGTCCCTTTTTATTGAACTAAGACGCTCATTATACACTTATTTATTCAACACATTGTTTATATCACGGTCTTTCAGGAAAACATATGATCTATTGAAAGTTCAATTTTTAGAGTTTTGTTACTAATGACACTTCCAGATTTTAAAATTAAATTAATGAATCTATTTGTAAATCTATTTATTATACGATATTTATGGGCAAGACTTCAGCCCTTAACGTGTACGATGCAAAATGAACTAACCTAATTTTTTATTAAATACATTACACAGTAGGCGTCCATACAACGTTTCAGCTCATAAATCCGTTTAAGGATATGAGGAATTCTAACCCAATTACAGCTGCCTATCGCCATAATTTTATTGTTTCCGCTGTATCACTTTCATTTTATCGCACTATGTGCATTTTTTTTTTTTTTTTTTTTTTTGCAAATTCATCAGAAAAGTTCACTGAAATATCTTATAGCTTCTTTGGCCTAAACAGCATTGTGCACTAGAAATCAACAATTAATATAGTGGGCAATCGAAAAATTTTGGCGAGGTGTCGGATGCACAAAGTGACCCTATAATTGAAAGTTTCAAGCCAAAAAAATACTAACCAAAATAGTTGTCAAGTGTGAAACCAGCTAACCAATGAAATTTGATTTTTAAAATTGTACATTTAATTAGCGTTATAGGCTATTATGCTTCAGTTACCAAAGAGTTTAAATGAAAAAATAAAACAATATATCCCGTAAATCGTTTTAATTATGATCTTTATCTGTTGTCCACCTTGCTCTGTTGGAATGTTCGCGGAAATTAAAATGTCGGACTGACATTCATAATTGAAGTGCATTTTATGGATATATTATTTTACTTTTATAATTTTATTCGCTAAATACAAATTTCCTCATGATAAATTATGGAGCTCTTGTTATATTATTACAGATAGCATCTAGCATTTCATTTCTTTATTCCTTTATTTATCCAAGAGCCTAGTTCATTCCGGAAGAGGCAACAGGCTTACATTTCTTTCATAAAATGCTACTGACCTATTTTAAATTTCTCTTTTCCAACTATTCAGCAAAGGTTTGTCATTCCAAATAACACTTAAATACATCAAAGCCACCTATTTTGAGACACGTGCTACTTTTAAATCAATGAATTTGACATTCACGACTTTGGGGAATAAATGAACGCCCTATATTTAATAACCATAACCTAACACATCTGAATCATAAAGACAAGTAATGATCGAGCTCAGGAAGTCATAAGTAGAAAAACATCTGGACATCGGCTTAGGTCAAAGATGTAGCAATCACATTTGCCTAGCAAACTCATCTCGACATCTGTTTGAAAGTGTGATAGTTTATATCCGTTCCATAAAAGTACAGTCGTAATTAAATGTTCTGCACTATGGCAGTTATACAAAGTGCATTAATTACAGCCAATCTACTTATAAAAATGGGAAACGGCATAAGATAATGGCGGCTTAAATTACACTCTACTAGTGCAAACAATTAAATCGTTAAAAAACTGAATTTCGCTAAATTCAGAATTTTTCTTGTATTTCTATTAATTTTGTTCAACGGAAACTATTATTTATCTATGTACTTATCTTCATATATACAAACTTTCCTATTTTATCGGTATCTCTCAATTATTTGTGGATTTTGCTGCAGTTCAATGTAACTCTGTCCGCCGAGGTAGGGTTACTTAGCAAATCAGGGAAATATCAACTATGGGGACACTTTTCTATTCTAGTTTATAAGAAAGAAAATAAGAATAAGGGAAAATGGCAAGACAATTGGAAGAAACTCTCTTATTAGGAGGAGGAAGAAGAAAGAACATAAAAAGGAAAATAAGAAAAGAAGAAAGAAAGAAAGACAGAAAGAAAGAAAGAAAGATAGAAAACATGACAGGAAACAAAACATCTGATTTCATCTTTTATATTCTGCTGTTTCTTTTATTTTCTGTTTTTTATAAAATAGAAAGAAAATTCTTCTTGTTCCATGATGAAAGAAGAAAGAAGCAAAGAAAGGTTTTTCTTCTTCTGCTTCTTTACAGTGCTATTGGCATCACCACATAATTATCATCCTCACTTTTGGAACATATACTATATTAGACAAGACTTGAATAGAATTTGACTTGCAGTGGATCTTTTTCAAGTTTTCTTTACGCGTTACACTCACAAGCCAATTAAAAACCCAATCAATGACAATGTGCACTTAAAAGCAAGGACTATTATTGCAACTTTTAGCATGGTTTAGGATGACTCTTCATAGAGGTAAAGTAGCAACGAAAATAAAACTAAAATGCCCTTTAACATTTTATTACAATTACATTATTTCAGAGCTATGTAGCATAGAATTGACAATAGACTCGACACTCCCCCAAAGTTCACAAGTAGAGCAAATAACCAACGCAAAGTATATTTCACTAAACAAAAATTTCAGAACTTGCGTTCAAGTTATTTCCATGAATTGTTACATCGCCTAATAATCTTAAGATGTCAGCATTGTATTGTGGTGTTTATTTACTTATTGGTTTGTTTACAGAGCTCTTTTGTATCTCAGGTCATGAACTCCCATTTAATTTAAGGAGTAAAACGCCGATAAATTTTGTTCCGAAACCTCTTCTCTCGGTATTGTCGTGTTGCTTAGTGAGTCAGTTATTGCTGCGCCGTACATGAGGGCCGTATCAGCGCACTCATTGTTGATGCATGTCTCGCAGAACTACAACCTCAACCTACTAACTACATAGAGGGGCACAGCAGCAAATATTTACTTAAAGATTGTTGTGTTACCTTCATGTTCTTTATATTTAGCAGAGAATTATATTTTGAATTACATCGTAACTATAATATTAAGTACTTTCAGACAAACCTGTATTGGAAATTTTAGTGTTATTTTTCATTTTACTTTAGGTATATCCGCAAAATATTTACATTTACTTATGAATAAGGTAACCATATTTTAAAAACGGGACATTTTCAGTTTTTTCCGGATTTAAAATATGAAACAAATACAGGAATACTGCAAAATTGAAAAAAAAAAAAAAAAATGAAATTTTAAACCTTCACGTTTACTATGTCATTGTGCAATTTTATAATATATGAACACTTTCTTTTTAAATTTAAAATAAAAATTACATTTACACAATATCATTATCATCAATAATATATTTATGTGAAAATCTGATCATTAGATATGCATTTATGCAACATTAATGGTGCGCGTTTTTATAACAAGTAATATCACGAGAGGATCTGATATTACCGATAAATTCACGAACGTAATGAGTTTATCTGGAAAGCTCAGACCATCGAGTGATATTTATTAGGACTATTTCGGGAATAAACTGAGAATTTAAATATAATCTCTCTAAACTTCGCTTACAAAATTGGGATATTTGAATATTTGTACTTAACCTTTTCATGCAATCTTGCAACAGAAGAGCCTCAATTGTCAGTAATGTGAATAGAGAAGAGCAAAACACGGGTTTAGAACTATTTCATGAATGGAATAGAATAAAATTGATATATATATATATATATATATATATATATATATATATATATTTGAAGTTTCGCACAGAATATCAACACATATAAAATGTTATATTTATAAATATATATTTTATTCAGAAAATGTGAGACTGAAATGGACAAAAGGGGACTATTACAATCGCTACCGTTCGATTCTCTAATACCAACTGAGAAAAAACGAAGATAACATACAGAGTATCTTATTTTTCTTTGAATTCTGTGGTTTGAAATTTCTAATAAGATCAATTTGTACATTTGATGCATCATCAGCTATTTTGCTATCAATAGCTCCCCACCGCCTCTAGCAAAAGTGGTCAGTGATGTGTGTTCAGGAATTATGTAGTGGAGGCATAGAGTTGGCTACACTGACTAACATACAAATGCACATCGCGTGATAAAACGGATTTGATTATTTTTACCCGATAACTTTACTCCGCAATCCGGCTGTGATTGGTCAAAATTCAAAATTTTGTTTGGTTTCATTGGTGTATTTTAAGATGACATCACATGAGCGAATAGGTAACAATAATTTCCTTGGCTGTCATAGCAAATTACTTCCACTACTGCATTTATTCCTAGAATTGCCACAAATATCAACATATTTTAATGCATGTCTCTTATATGGCGAATTTAAAAAGCTTCACACTACTTTCAGCATTTGATTTCTTCCATTCTTGGTGTTCGCAACATTATTCATACGGTTGACTTTATCAAAGAGTTCATCTTGATCGACATCGTTTAATAACTTGCTGTCAATTTCACCGATGGCTCTTAGACTGTCTGAAACGTCTTTATAAGTTAGTTTACTTTTCAACATAATCCAGTGACATGCTTTCAGTGGATGATCCAAGTATTCAAGGACTCAAAACTATCATAGTACAAAATTGTTATGCCTGAAAATTACTTTTAATCAAAGACAACCTCATTTTCCAGATTTGAAATAATTTAATTTCAAATTAAGTTTCCGTTTTCCTGTCCACGTATTTCTACGCGAAGAATTCTGATTTTAATTCTTATATCATTTTGGATGTCAACATAGCTAGGGTTCGAATAAAATGGTTCCAAAAATAAGGAACGCTGGTTGCTGAAAATGAGTAAGAGTATAGGACATGTCATTTATCTTACAAGGAAAATGTGATTGAAATTTATTGTAGCGATAACCAACCCTAATCATAGTTGGAAGCAAAGATAACCACATTGTTTTATCCTCTCTGAATCATGATCATATTATATTTCCACCATTTCACAGATAATTCTTCAATTCATCTACTCTCACAGTATATGCAAATATATAAATATTGAAATATTTTATTTATAACCAATTCAATACCAATAGATAAAATTAGGTAAATAAGAGAGATAAAACGCGCCATTTGGTTAAAAAATAAAAAACGAGATACATTCCTTTAGGTCCCAAAAAGGGGCAATAGTCGCCCTACTTTTGAAACGCCTTGTACATGCATGCTTCTGCATACTGATATGTACATTAACAAATTATTCCTATATTTTAAAGTTTCCCCCTTAAATCTTATGCACTTGTCTTTGAATAGAACTGGTCATCAAAGCGTTGCACACACTTTCATAGAGCACCAGCTCATTGGGGGCCTCCATTGCAGCTTCGGAAGTAATCAAGGAAAATCTGTGCATTATCTTCTTAAAAACAAGAAGTCGCATTGTAGCACATGAGGGCTATAGAGTGAATGTGTTATTAATTTCACATCGGAAATGACCAAAAACCTCTCTGTGTGATGCATTGAAGGGAGATCCAACTTTGAGGCACTTTGTCCACGACTGGCCGTAAACAAACGGTGGTGGATGGTGCATTTTGAAACAGAGAACACAAGACCCTCTCGACTTTGTTGATTTATCTTCGCCTGCGAACACCCATTGTTGTAATTGCCATTTATTTTCTGGCTCATACCTGCTATGATGTTAAAAACGGAACTTGATCAGGCCTCAATTTAAGCATTCCTTGCATCAGTCTAGAGTTCGTTACTCAGCTTCTGTTAAATTATGTGGAATCTACCGAATATAAAACATATGGATGTCCGGCTCTTGGCGTAGGTGATTAGATTGAGTACAGCGTTGACATTTCTGTTACTGATCTCTGTAGTAAGGCCAACCCTCCCATAAATCGCCACTGATATGAATACGTCCATGTTTTAATTCCGCAAATTAATGACGCAGTCTTTCTGATTTTCTTTATCCATGAAAGCATAGAGAGCCTTTGCGTTAACGACGATATAAACTGAAAGAGAATCATAGCCGGAAAGAACTTTCGACATAAATTCATTAATGTGATGAACTGTTACTTGAAAAAAATCTAAGAGCTAAACTAGGAGTTTTTATCGTACACAGCAGCTGTTACCTGAAAAAACATCTAGGAGCTAAACTAGGGGTTTTTATCGTACACAGCAGCTGTTACCTGAAAAAACATCTAGGAACTAAACTAGGATTTTTTTTTTTGGTAGTACACAGCAGTTGTATAGTAAACTGAGCAAGAAACTTTCAGTATGAGAGGTAATGAGTTCATAAAGTAAGAATAATCAACAGCTGACTTTCTAAAACACAATGACTGTTCAAGTGGGATCGTCATACATTCGTAGAATTTGAAAGTGACTCCTAAACAAGACTACTACAGGCTGCAAGAAAATCGGCAGCCCGAGCAAGTTGCAGCAATTCTAAATATAAATATGCAGAATGTTGACTGTAATGAAACTTCTATCCCTATTGTTACATGCAAGCAGGGAAAGCGTTTACTTACCCGTCCGGAAATTGACCACGATATCGATAAGGAAGATGGTGTCCGAGAGACAGTTGAAGGCAATCCAGCGCGTGCTGAGGTCATCGTTGAAAAAGGAAATGGCGACAGGGAGGATGATGAGGTTTGCCACCAGCAGGAGCAGCATGCACAAGTCCCAGTAAAACCTGTAAAAACAAAAAACAGCATTATAATACTTTGGTATGCAAATTGAGTTTCTGAAAAATGATATACAAATGATAATGAAAAAGTTCAAAGATTTATTTTCATCTTAGGTTAGAGAAGATGTTAAAAATATGGGCAAGTTTGTTGTTTCTTAACCTGCTTTAAAATGCGCTAAACTTAAAAAAAAAAAAAAAAAAAAAAAAAAAAAAAACACCTCTCTCACCTCAAACACACTTTTAATTCCGAAAAGAGTGAATGCATTCTACACAATACACAAAATGAATTCACTACTTACTCAGGGATTAAAAAAAATATATTGTTCCGCTTCTAGAGTTATTAAACTTCGGCTAACGTCGGTCGCAATCGGTAAAGCTGGATTCAAAGTAGGGCGAATTCACTTTCGTTAGCTGCGTTTCTAATTAATGCCTTACATACCACATGCAGTCAGGAAAATGTAAGCAATCTCTTGACAGGTCGCTATGCTTATCAGTCACTTGTTACCTGTCAAGCTAATTGTGTTATTGGGGCTGAGAAGTACGCGTGAATGTTCATAAATGAAATGAATCTCATTCTTTCACAAATAATTATGGAAATGTGACAAGCGAAAATGATATCTCAACAGACTGCAGAGACATTGCATTGTGGAAGTAAATAGAAGGGTGGCAGCAAGGAGGTGAACGTGGTCAGTCTATCCCTGCACTAATTCCAACAAAACTCATTGGCCCGGGGATGTGATGGAACGGTAGAACGTATCCACAATACCTGGGGGGAGGGAATATCCCGTGTTTATGTTAGCCAGCTATCCATTTCGCTGACTGTACACACTAGCACCCCTATCATTCTAGGTGATCAGCCGTGCGGTTAACAGGAAAAGTTGACTGAACAAGGCTCTGAGCCGAAATGGAGTTAGATATACTCAGGCTTAAAGAGCCGGCATTTTTTTTTATTAAGTCGTACAACAAATGTGTTTTTCACAATATTTCACATTTCTATTTTTTAGTTGAAATATCAATAAACTTTCTCTCTCTTTTTCTCTACACTACAAAAGTATTGCACACTTTCAGCTGTGGTTATATGCAATTAGCCTATTATATTTTAAACTTGCATCAGAACACACGTCTTCTCTGCTAGAGCAATGAACACTTTAGCTGACAACCGATTTGGTTAACCATATTTGATAAGGCGAGCTAGATGCCTACAGGCTTCACTCCCGATTCGGGATGCGTAAATATGAAGTATTTGTTTCCTCTATGGAGGGTTGTTTGTGGTCTGAGCTAGCAAATTCAAACAGTTTTAACTTAAAAAAAAAAAAAAAACCTCCACCAGCGGTGATTGTGTATATGTTGAACTTCTCCTTGGTCCAGTGGTTAACGTTACTAACTGCAAGCCAGGAGGTTCCGGGTTCGATCACCACTTCCTGCTTAGGAATTGCCTGATAGAGGGGTGATGTCCTTCGATCTCGAAAGTCGCATGAGAGATGATTGACGGGCTGCTGCCATGCTGATCTTCAAGTTACAGACAGAGCTGAAAAGTGCTGCTAGCGTCCGAGTGGCTAGCCAGAAGTGAACGACAGGGAGAGAGTGGAACTATCCACATGCACTTTACTTTGTAAATACAAATGGATAGGGACGGGTAAATCACTATAATGAGGCCATTATTTGACGGGTGAAATATTGTAACGGTGGTAAATGTGCTCTTATTCCAATTCGCAACTAATTCATATATACACACATTAACCTAATCTGTTGGCTAACCTCCGACAAATGCTAGAAACCGGTGAACCCAGTGGTTTAGCGAGTAAATCATTGTAATTGTGACAAATCTCCTTTAACTCCGGCAGAAAAAAATAAAGCAAATAAAAAGAGAATATTATTGTAATTGTGACTAATCTCCTTTAACTACGGCAAGGGGAAAAAAAGCATTGGATGATAATATTCGAACCCACTATCATATCTGTGCAAGTGAGGCATGACGCTCTTACCGCCTGAGCTATTGCTCCGTCTATCTTAAAGCGTTATTGTCTAGTTAATAACTGTGCGTGACGCTCTTACCGCCTGAGCTATTGCTCCGTCTATCTTAAAGCGTTATTATCTAGTTAATAGCTGTGCATGACGCTCTTACCGCCTGAGCTATTGCTCCGTCTATCTTAAAGCATTATTATCTAGTTAATAGCTGTGCATGACGCTCTTACCACCTGAGCTATTGCTCCGTCTATCTTAAAGCATTATTGTCTAGTTAATAGCTGTGCATGACGCTCTTACCGCCTGAGCTATTGCTCCGTCTATCTTAAAACATTGTTGTCTAGCTAATAGTTGTGCCACACTACCTTCGGCTCTCTCCGCTGTCGCTCACTTCAGGTTAGCCGCTCGGGCGCTAACAGCCCTGTCTGTAACGCCAAGTCAAGCTGATTACATTGGCCCCCGTAACACTGCCATCTATCAATGATATCGCAAGACGGAGGTAGAGGACGCGGCAGGCCAAGGTCTGAGATCGAGCTGTTGCGCCATAGAGGAGGAGGTCTATATCGCATTTTCTAGTTTTCCATTTCATTCACTCCTTCTGGAACTCCTTTCTCCCGCTCTCTCTCTATATTCTGCAAAAATAGCGGGCTGAAGGAGACGTATGGATTGAAATCTTATTCTGATGCAGGTTGATCACTCTTTTAGGTTCAAATCCCGTTTGGTAATGGCACTCGTAGTTGTAACTGAGATACCCAATTCTATTTTAATGGTTCTCTGTTTTATTGGATTACTCTTCTGAAATGATCTCAGGTATAGCAACAGTGGCTGGCAATGGAGTTGCCCCTCTGAAATAACTCTTATTCTAGTCTTACATTTTTTGGCTAAGCACACATGATACGACTTTCTTACAGATGATAAAAATACGCTTCTTACGCCCTTGCTAATCTCGAGATAAGAATATTTGCATCAGAAAGGGCAGTATAATGAATCCTTTCCCGAATTGTTCTATTTTCGGCGTTATTTTACGTGGCAGGCACGAGAGCATACTGCAGTGCACTATGATGTGTATCGCTCACACTGTCGAAGTTACACTCGATTCTGTATATTTAAATGTGATGCTACCGTGAACTTCCAAACTTGTTACACATCCCTTCGTGTTATTGTGCTATGTCTAATGAGAGCTGCACGAGTGTTTCTGACTACATTACCATGCGTTCCCATCGTTTTCTGATATGGTTATATCTTTCTCAAGAATTCAGAAGGGCTAAATGATTTTCATTGGCAAAGTTTTTATGTAAAGTGCACTTAACTCGTTCCCTACCTTTAAGTGGAACTAGGCAAATCGTGTCTTGATATATTCCACTAACGTAATTGTTGGCATTTCTTCTGAATAGACAAATTTTAATTTTGAGATTCGCTTCCTAAAAAGACCAATTTAAATTGAAAATGTAGATTGCTGCACATGTAAAATATTCAACAAATGTAAAATTTCATACATCAAAGATTCTAATAAATTTCCCCAAGTTTCAGAATTCATAATTAGTACATTGATTACTTCATGAGGGAAATGTATCTTAGAGCAACATTTTATGGAAAATTAGAATGCAAAGTGATTAGAAGATGTGCATTTCAAACTGAATATATGTTTAACTTTCTGCTCCGATTTAAATAAAAATGCATTCACGGACAATTTCGTTTGTTACTAACCTCTTTCAACCTTCATAGCTTTCAACACACGATGGAAAGTGCTATTTATAAATATAAAGGCTAGATTCCTTAATTTAATTTTAAATTGATTAAATATTTCTATACTTAAAACTGAGCTCTTGTAGAGCTCAGGTCGCGGGTTCAAACCCGGCCAGAATCGATAAATCTTTTAGGGCGTAAAAATTCTAAATGTGGCTTCCTTCGGAAGGGAAGTAAAGTCGTTGATCCAATGTCATAGATTTATGGCACGTAAAAGAACATCAAGCCTGAAATAACATACCTCTGGACAAAATGTATCGTCCGTTTCATGCCCTGAATTAAATAGAGCGCTAATGACCAAAGAGTTAAAGAGAGTCCTTAAATAAACTTAATAATAACAATAAAATGTTTTAGCTTGTTTAGCACACACTTTCAATATAAGGACGATCGTTGACGATAGTCTCTTGTCTTTTTTTAGTTAGCACTAAGTGCAAACATTGTCACCCAGTATATGAATGGCGAATAATTCCCTGTATATAATGAGTTTGTTTTGCTTCATGAAATATTATATCTTGTTATCGTAGAAAGTTAATATCATTTCATATTTGGTTTCCAACACAGATCAAATGAGAAAAGTGAATTTGAAAATAAAACTTTAAATCTTGTTATTGAATGGAATACGTTAAAGGCTACACTTTAATCCTGTTGGTAAACTAAGCTCATAATAAATAAATGCAGATATTATTTATAAGAAAAAGACACATTGTAGAATAGAAATATTTGTCATAATATTATAATGCTTAGTTCACCAGAAACTTCCCTTACGTATGTATAAATCAGGCCTTAACTGCCAGCAACTGATAGATATAAAAATAGTAAACGGTTTTAGCGTTAAGGCGTGAATCAGCGGAAGTAAATCGCCGGTTGAAATTAAAACATGAGATCGCTGGTTTCAATTTCCGCTCGCATTTAGCTCTGCCGTTATTTTTGTACATCTGTTAATTATGTTCCAGTAATTGCACCATTCATTAATTGTTCAGTCGGTTCCTCAGAAATCTCTTGCTAAGCACTTCAAAAAGCCAGTGTGCAGCTAAGATGGGGGTTCCGGTTGTTTGTTTCTTTCAATTTTGTCGACCCCAATATCTTCCTTTGAGCGTTTTCTCTCACGAGGGTAACAGGAACGAATGAAAATTTACCATTAATTTTACAACAAAATTAAATGTACAAACCATTTCTGTTTAAAGTGATTTATGGCTTTGATATTTTAATTGTAAGAGTTAAAATTATTTTTTTAAGTTGAAAATTTAAACGATGAACTTTACTTTTTTGTAATTCTCTTATATTGCATTCTTACTTAGTGTAGCTGAGAAAATGTTATGCATATAGAAGCTGATAATTACACAGAACTACAAAGAAACTTTACTTCTCTTTTATGTACTTTTGTGCACTGAAATCGACAATTGCATTTAAAATGTCCATCACAAAAGATGTTTCATAAATATAATTTCCATAATTACTTAATATTATACGTTTGTTGTTGGTTTAGTTTATTTACGGACGCTCTTTACCATCTCAGGTCATCAGCGTCTCATTCAATTCAGACGTGAAACGGCTGACAAATTTTGCTCAATGGCCTCTTTTTTCAGACTTGAGGTTCTTTTATGTGCCGTAAATGTACGACATGGGACCCACGGCTTTTCTTCACTTCCGAAGGACATATTTAGGATTTTTACGCCCGAAAAAATCCATCGATCCTGACCGGGTTTGAACCTGCGATTTTGGATTTAGAAGGCAAGTATGGTAACCACTACACCACCAGGACCGACATTATACGTTTGGACATGCTGCTTGATGAACGGGGTAAGTATATTAAACTCCCATGTTTTATCTATGAATGGGACACAGCAAGAAGTCAGCACTTGGAAAGAAAACACTGGCCACTAAGATAGGCTCTCGAACCACGGAATAAGAACACTTTGCATCGAAGTTTTCTTGACTCAAAGAGAACACTTCTGCCAGTTCTTCATAAAAATTAGGCATCATGAAATGATTTGTTAAAACTTTGTCAAAAAAGTAAACTGCTTCTAATATCACTGCACAAAGTTCTCTCAAAAATCAGAAGAATATATATATTCCTAAGAACGAACATATAACTAATTTTAGATGAAAAATGCTTGGCTTTTGTTTTAAAATGGGACAATTAACTTTATAGAAAATAATAACGCATTTGATTATGTGAAAAGTGTTGGAAATATGATAAGAAATTAAAATTTTGGAACGTTAATGAGCTTAAAACTGTATTTTATAAATGTACGCTGGACTTTTCCGTGGATAATCTTAGTGCAGTAAGCGAAGAACAAGGGAAGCATTTCTACCAGGATAAGAAAATGGAAATAAGATATAAAGTTCGATAGAAAATCAATATGATAGAAGGTTTCTGCTGAATGTTACGACAAGAATTCCCCGAAAATTCAAACAAAATAAGAAGCAAAATACAACATTATTGGCAAGAGGTAAAGGAAATAGAAGGCTTACAAATATATTGCATTTAATTTGGAATTTGTGATAACTTAATTGTTTTGCAAAAGAAATCCCAAAATTTTGGATAAATGTTTTATTTTATTACATTTCGCAAAACAATAATTCAACATCACTCACTTGGCGAAAAGTAGCGATATACACTGTGAAAAAATGATACGTGATAAAACAAAACTCACTTCGGTTTCAAGTTCAACATTCCAAAATAACGATTCATATTCAATAAAAATTAAAAATAAGGATGATTCTAAAAATTTAGGCCTGTATTATTTGAAACTTGCAAAAGTTAAGAATTTTCTCAGAAGTTACGGATACAGACAAAATGAAATAAATACATGAATAAAAGTAACAAATGGCGAGGAAATTGAGACAAATTGACCTGCGCAGAATTCCAAGAGTGTCATGAAATTCCATGTCTTTGTATTTGTATTGTGAATGTTATACAGTGTAGAAATGTGACATATATCCGTATCAATGTGTCGAAGAAGAAATACGCATGCTCTGGAGGGCATCTAAATATCAATTAACGAAGTAAGTCAGCGATCTGAAAACTATGGCCGACTGTAAACTGAGATTCGAAACTTAGCACATACATTTAAGCTCGTTCATATCCGTCAGACCGAGCACTTTCATATCCGTTAGCAGCCAGATAAGCTTTAGAAAATTACCATGACGGGGTGTGAACTCCCGACCTTTCAGTTTAAAAGACCCCACTTCGGTTATACTTCATTGACTTTATTTCTTCGATAAACAGAATAAGGAGGTAATTACCAGCGTGCGTTATCGTATTCCGTTGCGCGTTATTATTATTACTATTATTGGAGAAAGTGGAAGAAAAATAAGAGAAATACAAAAGAAAGACCAACACTGTATCGAAAAAGATTTTAAAGTTGAAGCACCAATTTGCATTGTATGGCAAAAGCGAGGGAAATTACTTGAGAACTGGCAACCGAGCTGCATTACAGAGTCTCTGTGGCAGTTTTATATTTCTTTAAAAAGTTTTCCAATTTTAACAAAGAAGCTATCTTGACCGAAGTCTGTGGGAGGGATAGACGGATGTATGCCACAGTCTGCTTCGTAAAGAGACGGGCAATGCCTATTCCTGGATTAATACCTCCTGAGCACACTTATTTATTTGCCCCAAGGACCAATACCTCCCCTTAACCGAAGGGGGGGGGGACTATGCGACTTAGTTCAATAGACGGCTTTCTCCAAAAGTATGTACATCGTAAATACAAAACTAAGCATGAAAACCTTGAGTACTTTTGTATTAAGTGGAAGAATTGGAATGGCAACTGCTACCATCGGCAGCGTGAGGGCGACCGTGAGCAATGTTCCAGAAAGCAGACTTAGCAGATCTAAATGCTGTGCTAGCTGAAACTGGTTTGACCATTACTTCTGTTGGGTAAACAATATTTCCAAGAAGCCAGCTTGAGCAGAAAGAGGTCACTCACGCAATCGCAAGGTTTCATGTGGAGGAGCACGCGAGCTAGAGTTACTCTTATTGTGTGGCCGACCAGCTGAATAAGATATCCTGATGACTGGCTCAAAGCTTTGCAGGCCAGCATGACCATCCTGACGCACACTTGCTGATAGATCAACATGGACCCTCTGGGGTGAATTGGCTAAGCTATCTATCCAACAAGTTTAACTTTTCTTCATAGATGTTGAGGAGTGTTTAACAAAGCATAGTGCGGGCATCATTTCAACTGGGAAGATGTACATAACTGAATGGGGATTTTGCGAAGCATTTACGTTGTCAAGGGGTTTATGAACATTAAATAATACGTCATGAAGACGAAGCCATTACTATGAGGGATAAAAAAGAAACTTTGAAGTAGTATTTAACAAAATTAAGACCTCAATTGTAAAGTGATAACATTCCAGATGTCATACGAAAAGCAGTAATAAACAGAAGGCTGCGAAGTTCAGTGGTTCTCAAAAATTCCCTTGACCGCGGAACTTCTTCAAATATATCTTGCTGTCACGGACCCGTGAGATTTAACTCACACTTTCAAATCCTAAATTTGCATCCTATATTTATTAAAAGCTATGTGACACTGGTGTACAAATACACATTTTTCAGTATTTGACTTTTTACTATAGTGCATTCTATCAAAACAAGTTTATTATATTCAAATATATACATAAGAATATATGACACATTATTCATTGATTTTAATTCCATAATGATAGGGATGAGCTGCATTTAAAATGCAAGTCATGATATATCTGGGTTAATAGAAAACAAATTTTGAGTTCTTATTTCACTTTTTAAAACTGTTTCTATATTTTTAATTTTTAGATAAATAAATGGAGAGAATCACTTAAAACTTAAACTCAAGTAAGAAATCTACTTTCTTGGCCTTCTTTGATATTCCGGAAATACTTGGCTCTTGTCTCTCCAACCTATATATTTACTGCCGAAAGTAGCGTGATGTTACCAGGGAAACCACCACGATGCATATGAGTGTTCCAGTTCACGTTTTCAACTAACCTATTTGAAAGCTCCCTCCGGAGCAAATAGTAGTCTTAAATTTTATATAGTTTGCTTTGCCTCAATAAATACACATTGTAAATTAATAGCATCCTTCATTTTCTCGAAATTAATTGTTTGTAGCTATACATTCAAAAACAAACACTGTTAATAGTACTCTAATGTTTCATGGAGTCTCTGGCAGGGCTTCGCGGGCCTCCGTGGATCCGTGGACCTCAGTTTGAGAACTATATATTGACGAAAATTTTTAAACATGGAAACCAGAGAATAAATATTCACATTGTGCCTTTATCATATGTGTTACACGATAAACCTTACCTGTTTGACTGTATTGTCTACATATCGTATAATTAGCAATGTGCCAATTACTAAACGCTGTGCTATTTGACTTAGATTACTTTACAAGGCTAATTAAGTTTATATACACATTTGTGCTAATTTAAAAGTACTATGCTTACTTAAAGCTTCTTTGCTCAAGCCGTGGTTAGGTAGGCTATGGATGCTAGGAATTTAACATTTCTAGCAAAGTTTCGTGCGTACTTGTCTAATCATAAACTATAGGGCGTCTCGATGTTAGATGGGCCTCATGGGATAATTAGGCTGGAAAGAAATAAGGGGGTATCTCTCGGTCAGGCTCCAGCTGATTAAAAAACATGGCGGCACGGTCGAAGTCCCGCTGGGCCAATTACTTGAGCCTCTGATGCAATTTAGTAGCCAAGATCTTTGTACTACAGGACCTCTGTCGATTAATTTAGGAACGGCGACTGTATCGCCTTAACGCACATGTTCTAAGCTTGCATAAGCAATAAGTAAGGAACATACTAGTAAGTGATTGAATAGCACACACGAATACTGTCTATCTGCGTATGTTATTCAACGAATATACGGCGTGTTTTGAAGGTGATGGAATAAAACTGTCGGTCCTGGTGGTATAGTGATTACCATACTTGCCTCCTATACCCAAGATCGCGGGTTCGAACCCGGCCAGGACCGATGCATTTTTTCTGGGCGTAAAAATCCTAAGTATGGCTTCCTTCGGAAGGGAAGTAAAACCGTGGGTCCCGTATCGTACATTTACGGCACGAAAAAGAACCTCAAGCCTGAAAGAGAGGCCTCTGAGCAAAATTTGTCGGCCGTTTCACGCCCTGAGTTGAATGGGACGCTGATGACCTCAGATGTTAAAGAGCGTCCATAAATAAATCAATCAAAAAAAAAAAAAAAAAAGGAATAAAACTATCACATTCTACAACAGGCATAAATAGTGGGCAGAGCTAACAAGGAGTTTTCTTAACAGAGACAACAAAGTATTACTGAAGGACTTGACTAAGCGAAGTTTCATTATACGCTTAGTCATGGGAACATATCAATTTCATTTAATAATAGTATCTATGAAATAGCAAAATATTCATTTAAAAAGATGTGCTATACATAGTCAAAATATGAGAATTTACCAAAACGTATCGGCATTTCCTGAATATTGTTCTTGGTCTAGGTGTACTTTAAACAACGATATGCCGAAACTTTGAAAAATTGCATTTATATTCACTTTAATTAACATAGCTGCTTGTTGACCACCTTGATGGTATTCTGCAGAATTGGTGGTCATAGCAGGGTTGAAGGGACTTTGTGCGCTGGAATTACGTGCGATTAAATTCAACGTCGCTAGGGAGGAACCACCGGTACATAGAACTATCTATGCCTGGAATTAAAGATTCTGTTTGCTTCTGCAAAAGGAAACTAACCATGCGCTCGTCTACATCTGTAGTCTAGTGGAACATATAGGAAAATGCTACCAATGTAATCATACAGTATTAACAAAGAACATATTTAAAATAAATAAAAACATGTTCACACTTGCTGTGTTCTGTTGCTGCTTAGCTTCTTTACTTTGTATACAGTTAAATTGTATAAATTAATCCTGTATGAACATCACTAACTTCACATCAAACGCAGAAAAATTTAAGAGTCTTATCTAGTTCAAACTGACAAAAACAAGTAGAATGTTTTTCCATCATTGATATGAATTAAAGCATATTGAAAATTGCTTATTGCCTCTGCATCCTTACATTTTATTTCAAGGCTCCGTATTTAAATGGCAAAAGACAAAAATGAGCAAATCGAGTAGTTAGATAAGCGCCTATTAAAACTTCTCAACCGATGACAAGCTTGCCAATGCTAAGCAAGTGTTTCAGATATGGTACACTTACCGGTTTAATTATGTTTCCATTGACTTGCAGCTGACAACGATTTATGCACATTATTATTGATCAATTATCCAGATTTTCGGTTTATTTTATTTTAGAAGTGGTAAACATTTAGTAAACGGTATAATTAAAATAAAATCTACGAGTTCAAACTGTTTATGTATTTATTTTATGCTAACTAGTGAAGAATTTGTAGTATATCATTTACTAAAAGGGCTCACTATTTATGCCTAAAGGCATTAAACATTTTTTAATGTGTTGTTTACTGTCGCTTTCACTGCTCTAGTTCTTCTCGCGACACCTATAGGCTGTACACTGAGCACTATAGGTTTAAATCTGTAGGGATGAATACAATCTGGCATTCACCTTCTCAAGATAAGGAAAAACTTCGAACAAACCCTTACCCAGGCAACTTGATCTGACCGAGATTCGAACCCAGAACCTCCTGACTAGTAGTCGCAAACGCTACCACTAGACCACGGAGGTGGTCCCTTTGAAACTGTTCAATCGCCTTTTCATTACTTTTTCTTAGTTTTAAGAAGCTCCTCTTTAAGATGAATATGACTGTGTGTGTGTGTGTGTGTGTGTGTGTGTGACAGAGAGAGAGAGAGAGAGATATCCTTTGTCTCTGGGCCTAGCTATTGCAATAGTTTTAATTTTTGTATGCGCTAATATTTTTACATACTTTTGCAATGAACTGGCACAAACATATTACTGAAGGCTAAAAAGAGCATAGTTTGAGTCGAAGGTTTTCCTTGTTAACGAAAGGAAATTGTTAAACTGAAAATTTGGCCAAGAACTTTATTGTGTGTTTAAAATTACATTCAATACTTTATTTTGTATTTAAATGATTTTGCGTAAAATTATAAAATAGTAACACATCAATATTAAGCTAATATAACTCCTATTAGTTCCTTGTTAGAATTCTAGTTTTATATTTATAAGATAATAACCTAATGCTCTGAAGCCAAATTCAAAATTTTTTATACAGTTCCAGGAGATCATTACCGACAAGATGAAAGATCATCACGGGCAATGCAAATGTGCAACTTTTTGTTGGACTTTATGTAGCTTATGGTAATCTAATGACATTTAGACAATCAGATTTTGACATGCACATGCTTATCAACGAGAAAAGACATAAAATTCAATCTTGTTTATGTTAATTTTTTGAGTAATTCTAGTATGCTGGTAATTGGCAAACCTCTATGTACCACATCCATCATAATTAGAAGTGTAGAAATTTTTATTTCCATTAATCTAAAGCGGTGAAAAATTCAAGAAAATTAGAATCAGATAGTAGACAATGTTTAATGTAGTAGACTTTAATCACATTCTGTGAATTCTAAATTAAAATATCTTAAGCTATCAAATCAAGGAAAGATGCATGTTACATTTTAGTTTCTTGAAGCAAAGTTTAAATTTTACAAAGCATCCAGTTAGACGATTAGGTTACAACTGAGGACTGCATATATTAAAGAAATGTAATTTGACTGAACGTTAAACACCTGTGAGACTTTTATTAATAGACAACTAAGGAAATGAAGCTTACATCGAACATTTGTAGACATAATGTCTGGTAATGTGGCGAGAAACTCGTGAAAGGCTTCCCAGGGCGATGAGTGGCATGAATTAATGAAGTGAAAAGTTATTTCGAAGTCTTTCGATGTCGTAAACAGTTTGGAGCTTGCTTTTCTATGCCCCCCCCCCCCCGAAAAAATCTGAAAACCTTTTCTTACATGATAGTTTATCTCATCCGCTAGTTTAAACCAAGCAAGCTACTAGTGTAAGAACTGGTAATCGACAAGATAATAATAATGATAAAAGAAAACTGTGAATTTAATTACAGCTACAGTATGGATTATGGATTTCACTTCCTCTCACAGGAATGAGAGTGATTTTTCATTATATAGGCAGACACTATGTATTATATTTTAAGAAAACTGGGAAACAAAGGCTTCAGTAAGAAGGTCGATATTCATACAATTTTTCTTTTTATAAAACACAGATTTCTGTCGTTTGATATGAACTTGACTTGCAGATAAGCGGTTTTGGTTTTAAGCCATGAAAAAGCAGGAGATCTAGCATAACCAGCGAGAAGTCCGTTCCGTTCCATTCCACCTAGACAAGTGTATGACATCCATTGTTCTCATCATTATGAGGACATTACAGAGTAATGTTGCTGCAGTGCTGACGTAAGACTATTCTTTGCTTATCTTTCTTTTTATTTTTCTTTTTACTGCCTTCTGGCCGTGAAGCGCTGCATAAAAACACTCACCTACTTTGATACGATTACAATAGCCAGATAACAGCCATAAGGCTGTCATGAGCAAGCAGGCCTTGTGACCAGGTTCAGCTGACAGATGCTCTTTTTCTCATCAGCATTAGTACTAAGTTTGGTTGCCATATATTTGCTATTTTCCCTGTGCTTTCTACTACGTAAACGGTGACAGTTTTCAAATACGTTTTCACGTTTTGAGTGTTGCCATTTTTACAGCCTGTTTCTCAGTTAGTATGTTCACTTATATTTTTTATCTGAAGCGCTCAATAATAATTTCTAAATAATCTAAAACTAACTTTTAGCCGAAGTAACCATGATATATTTTTACTAAACAACGAAAGAAATAAGGAAACGTCTATAAACATAGTTTAGCTTTAGTATGTCTTCATAAGCCAAGGAAAGCAGCAGATTAACCGAATGATTAAATGCAATTCAAAGAGTTGAATGTGCTACTA
This sequence comes from Metallyticus violacea, assembly GCA_030762175.1. Classification (NCBI taxonomy): domain Eukaryota; kingdom Metazoa; phylum Arthropoda; class Insecta; order Mantodea; family Metallyticidae; genus Metallyticus; species Metallyticus violacea. The sequence continues at coordinate 46,983,974 of CM060838.1, read as the reverse complement.
GGCATCTATACTTTCATTACTATGTGGACCAATCTATATGAAATTAGGACATCCAGAATTGGCATTGTCTGTAATGAACGTACTATATTTAAAGAGAGCTTTGAGATATTTGTTTATGTGAAGCCCGTTTTCCATTAATATTTTAATTGCTTTAATAAATAATTCCAAAGAACACAAATACGAAAAGATATATTCTAGCAGACATTCTATAATGTATATATACTATATTTAATGTAAACTTTCAATAAATAAGTTAATTCATATTCGACATTTTTTCCTCCTTGGAAGACAGTAAAACAAAAATTAAAATCTTGACTAATTGCTCTCTCCGTGACAAAAAGTGTTAATATTATTTTGATGTTTCATTTAGAAGATCTACCATAAAAATGTCAATAAATTACATTTGAAACACGCGGTTCTTGATTTGCGATGACGTATGATGATGCGGAGAGGAGGGAGAAATCAGCTGTGCTACTTTGACCTGAGAATACCAGCATAACTTTAATTGCGTGAAAGACTCTACGTTTATTTTTTTTCTGCTCTCGTTTTTCTTGGAGTACACTCCGAAAAGTATATTTATTTCTCGCAACAATTTGTAATTTTGTCACGGCTGTGCTTTACAAGGCATTTGTTTGGCAAGATATGAGCATTAAAATGAGCTATTGTTTAGCTTTTTATTTTAAAAAATCAAGAACTATATTTCTATTAAAGACAATTTTAATAAAATAGGTAACTTTTGGCGAATTTTTGTACATAAAGCAATAGACCTAGGAATGCTATATCTCCAAAATATTATATTTATACGCTACTATTATAAACATGTATAAATACATTTAAAATCATGTCAATTGTTCTAATTTTCTATCCAATTTCATACTGGATCGTGCATAGATTCCATATAATTATGTTTTAACACTGTGGTTGCTCTAGTGGCGTGTGCAAAATAATATGATTTGCGTTATTTATGCACTAGGCTACCTATTGTTACAGTTATTAAACTTCATCCAACCAGCCATCAAAGGTAAGTGAATATAGGTCATGTATTTTAAGTTCAGACACCTCCACAGATCTCAGGCAACCGGATTAGATCGAAGAACAGTAAAGAAATAGCAATACTGACATCAGAAGGAGTAGAATTGGACAAATTAATTCAAGATCAGGAAATTTGCTGAAATAAAGCCTTGTGAAACAATTAGAATCCATCTCTGGCTTCATAATAAACCGCTTGGCAGAAATTGAAGCCCGGCCTTAAGTCAAGATAAACTGCCACTACGACTCTTCTCACTGAGGTTCAGAAATCTTGATTGTACATATTAAAATCTCGCAGACTGGATTGAGAAGACCGGGCATTGGAGATACCGAAAATTTCTAAGCTCTATGGTAACAATGAAAGTACAAACGAACGCTTTTATCTGCTTTTAGAACATACAATGCATTTTAATTTAACAAATTAATTGAAACGCAGACCACGTAGTATACACAACATTACGCATTCTAATGTGATTCTCTCAATATGTTCTCTAGTAATTCAAACTTGTTTTAACGTAGCCTAAATTAAACGTCCTTGGTTTCATTGATCAGTTAATGTTGTTCGTGTAATGGGCACTATTACGCAACGTGAAACTGAACGGAATAATCTAGTGTAAATACACGCGCAAAGTAAAGTTCATAAAGAGAATCGAAAAGCGACAAAATAATACTATGGAGATGTGTGAAAGTGTAATTCCAAAATGTGTACCACCATACTTTTAAGGCTTTCATGTACATAAAAATTTAAAACTTCTTGGTTGTTTTGTCGTTGGATTTAAGAGTTTTGCTTCCAAACCAAAGTTTTCACTGACAACGGCCAGTAAATTCAACATTCCACTGACGATACTGATCATAGTTGCCAGCGAAAGCTTTGGTTTTGAAACAAACCTATGATCACAATACAACAATCTGGAAATTTAAAATTGTTATAATATATACACACACACACGCACGCACACACACACACACACATATATATATATATATAATGTTGGGAATGGTATATATTATTGCTAGAACATGAAGCCGGAATTAAAGGCCGTCTTTGATTAAACTAACATTGTTATAATTAAGGCTAGTAATAATTAACATAAATATGATCTGATACATGTATGTAGTTTGTAGTCATTAGACAGCACCTGTGCTAAACAGTAATAAAGGTCCATTGTGTATTTATGTGAATGGAAAACGGTTCGGGTCGTTAAGCTTGGAAATGTTAAAAGTTTTGACCTTGGGGAAAAGGGTTATGTCCCGAAAAGAGGTAATTCTCTTTTCAGAGGGTTTAAAGAAAACCATTTACCGAGATGCAGACAAAAGCAGAGAAACATATTCTTTCAATAACTAAGGGTAAAGGCACTAATGACTTTACGGGTGGATTTCTTTCGAAGAAGGAACAAATGTCAATCTCAGATGACAGCTCAAGTTTATATCCCCTCATGACAATAACATTCAAACGTCGACAGATTTTGACATGACTTTTCAAAACAAATAGATGTTCCTTATTTATGGCCGAGGTTTCATTGTGAGCAAATTTGAAAGGACAGAAAAGTGAAAGGATATGTCGGATTATAAAAATTTCCCAACATTTAGGGCAGGAATGTCCGTTCTTAGAACTATTATAACATGAGAGGTATTTCCAGAAATTGGTCCCACACAACCAATAGAAATCTTACAAAATTGAACGAATCGGAGCGAGCCTGCATAATTATAGATATTAAGGAAGGACCAATGACGCAGATAGAATCGAACTGAGCTCCATAAATTTCGCGGATTTAATTTTCACGATGGGAGGTTCCTAATAAACAATAAACTTGACATCTGATATATAATGTAAGGGACACAGAATAAGAGAGACCTAGAGAGCAGAAGGGACTTGGAGAGAGAGAGCAGAACTTCAACAGCAGTGAGACTTAGAGAGAGAGCAGCTGGACGTCGACAGCAGTGAAAAGTTAGCGGTCCGGGATTCGAGGCTAAGAGCTAAAGGTTGGATAGTCGGAGAACGGAACTGTAAGAGTCAATTTAAATAAGCGGGCAAAAGAATAGACAATCCAAATCAAAGTGAGCGAAGTCGGTAGGAGAAGAAAAATAGTCAGTCAATTCAACACATTTCCAAGCTTACGCGAACAATCCAGTATTCTGTTAAGTTAAATAAATGATGTCAGATAAGAACTCCAGTGTTTCCGTGTAACTTTATAGATTTCCTTCCCTTCCCTCTGACTCAGACGAGTCACAAAATTCCAGAGTTCCCTGAGGTAAAGGTTCCTGATCCCGACACAAGGGGCATCCAACCCAGAACTCAAAGAAACACAATTAATCCACGGCACCTCTTCCCGCGAGCGGACTGCTACCAGCTTATACCCCACGAACGGCCCCAAACATTAGGTAGGTAAGATGTGAATAAATTAAAACGGACGGTCTCTGTGGTTTGCGACTACTAATCCGGCCTGGGTTAAAATTCCTGTAATATAAAGATATCTGTGTAATGATTTTCTGGAGTTTTTCCTTATTCTGAGAAGGTAAATGTCAGATAACTTTAAGGCGCCATGGACTCCAAGCTCATTTGCGCTTCATTAATTCATTTAATTTTCATTTATCTCTACAGACTTAGACCTACAGTATTAAATCCACAATCTGCATAATTCCCAAGAAGCCCAATGAGTCAAAGTTATAAAAATTAAAACATCAAGAGAATTTAAAAGGGATATTTGTAATGCAGCAACGAAAATATGGCTCATAATATTAAAAACAGAAACAGTTCCAAGTTATTTAATCTATTTTTAAAACACTGCTCACTGAACATCTAATAGAGAGCGGAGAAAACTTCCTATATATAAATCACAAGTCGAATATCTTGATAAAACAATTTACTTTATAATAATTGTGGGGATGATTTTTTCATTTCAAACATAAAATAAGTAAATTAATTGTGTAATATATAATTATATGTTCAATACAATCTATTTATGTGAAACTTATATTATGAATCGAAGGGAAAATTGTTGTTATATTCTCTTGTTACATTTTTTTTGTAATGTCCCATACCCACATTGGATGTATGCTATTTATATTAGCATAAGTTCTATATACTAGTGTGCAGCACGTCATGCAGATGAAGCATTCAGCAAGCTATTGACGTTATAATAGTCGTGGACTGCCAATTGAGCACACTAGAACTTTTTCTTTTTTAAAAACTAATTTGATATGCAGGCATATAAAATTGTTCTGCTGAATAAAAGTATTTTACAATGTCCACGGATATTTTGTCAACCATCACGCTACATCTAATGCAGGTTCTTGTCACAACCTGGGTTTGGCGACAACCTGGTCGTTAAGGCGCGGACCCGTGAGCAGGAGGTCTGGGGTTCGATTCCCCAGGACCGTCTTCCCTGACTTAGTATTTTTTAGGGTTTCCTCAGTCCTCATTAATGGCAAATGCCGAGGACTTTAAACTTCGGCCTGGAACAGTTCCTTCCTTAAAAACCCTTTCCCAAGCTATCATTTCATCTCCTGCATCGGTGTCTACCGCCTGTGATGCCTCAACAGTATAAACGGTAGTTTAATACTGATAGAAACAAAGTCACAGGTTTCGCTTTCAGGAGGCCCCGGGTTAAAGTTCTGTGCGGCCCACCATCCTGACCATGGCTTTTTTTTATTTTATTTTTATTTTTTATTTTTTTTATTTTTTTATGTGGCTTTCCTTTTTAGCTAGGCGAATACTGGGATATTACGAGCTATTACCTGTAACTTTCCTATCTAATTTACTCTCTTTTTATTTCCTTGTTTTTCGTTTCAGAGTTGCAGGTCTGATGACGTCGATTAGCGCGTGGGGTGTGCGGTGGGACAATTTGCTCATTGGAAAGTTGAGCATGTTGTTTGTGTGGGTCGTCAGTGAGAAACATGTGGCAACATGCACAACAGCATTATGCACGTGCTGGGAATCCCAGGCATAACTAAAGGGACAGCTGAAATGATAGCCTTCTGAACTGAACTCAATTACACTTTCATAGCTCAGGAGATGGAACGGTTAGAAGCCAAGGGTTCAGAAGTTGCTTGAAGTTCTTTCTGCTGTAATCCAGGCAGATATTCTGTACTTGTGAATATGCCGGTCTGCCGTTGTATGCATGACTAACAGATAATTGATTGAAACGCACGATAAACCCTGACATAGACAAGCATACCTGTTTGACAAGCTATTTTGGGATTCTTCTATTTATTTCCTAACAAATGACTATAGTTGTAGCCAAGAAACATTGCATTAATATTTTAAAGCATATCCTTTCTTACATTATGAATCTCAAAATAGTTTGTTAAAGAGAAACGACAAAGAAAGAAATAATCACTATTTCAGAGTCTACCGCGCGTTCTAATCAACATCTAATCAAATTACGAAAAAAGGCGTTGCTAATTGGCGACTCAAATGAAATACTTTTGTCGCTGGGTGCGGAGCGATTTTCCTTTCGAACTGTATTTCTTTTATATAGGGATTTATCTATATATTCCAAATTCGGATAATACTAATATTTTTCATACCTATGTAGTATAGTATTTTATCAAACCGAAATATCCACTGAGGAAAAGATATCATGGTTTCGCCACAAGTAGGGCGGTAGCATGTAAGAATTAAACATGGTTATGTAGCCTAATTGATAAGTTTAAAACATATAACATAGAGAGTTAAACACAGTACAGACAGGTTCTCTAAAATGACGGTATCACCTGTGTACTGAAGTACAGCCAACCAACTTTCGGAATGCTCTGGTAGCTAATTTTTCAACTCTCGGTATATAGATAAATATAAAAGGAGAAGCTAAATTCAACAATACTGTTCTTGCATTCGTCTTATATAGAAGCTATCTCCTTAATATTTTATTATTGAAATAAGACAAAGAATATCCCGAGAGTTTTCTCTACTACCTTTTCAAGTACACCTTAAACTGCTTTCTTCTTGTTTAGTCAGACATTCCTCATTTCCTTGTATTTCATTAAACAAACTTGGAACCTATTTTCTGAAAGAGCAACAATATAAATTTTAATTATTTTAATTTTTTTAAAAAAATACATCTTCCAATTTAACTATAAAATTATCTCTATTTCTTTTAACTTTATTCTGATATTCAGATTTAATGTTGTTATTCATAGAAAAAAGTTTTCACCATTCTAGGGAGTGATTTTTCCTTTGGAGGAGCACTTCGCGGGCAATTGACCAGTTCTCGTCTTGTTCCCACACTTAAAAGCCACGCGTGGAGCCGGAAGGGAGGTCAGTACGAGTTTGACTGCAGGAACGTGCGACATCTTCTTGTGTGTTGTGTGACAGTGTATTAAATATTCATTGGGCAGCGTAATACGATGTCTTAATTACGTTAATATGGCTCAATCCAACTATTCTGTTCCCGAAAGAGTATTTATTTACAACTTGTACGTGCGTACAGAATCGGCGCTTGATGTACGGATATTGTTTGAAGAGGGATTCCCCGGTATTTAACTTCCAAGTTGAAGTTCAGTTAACAGATTAACAAATACATTTCCTGAAACGGAAGTATTCTTGATAAAAAGCGTACACAGCCACATACCGTACTAAGAGATGAAGCGTTAGATAACATTGGACATGCTCTCCCCTAAAAGCACTTCGACATCTTTCTCAACAAACGGGAATTTCCTATTCCTTTGTTTGAAAGGCTATAAAGTTCCTGAAGTTAAAACCGTATAAAACTAATGTAATGCAATAAGTTAAATCGGGTGACTCTGTAAGCAGGAATAAATTTTGTGAATGAGTTTTGAATACTGTGCATGATGGAGAAATTGACCCTAATATATTTTTTACACTCGAATCTTGATTCCACCTAAGTGGGTATGTTAATTCACAAAATAACCGATACAATGTTCAGAAAAACCTAATCTGTTTAGGAACTCCTTATATAGGAGTAAATTGTGTCATTATCGGAGAGAGAATAATAGGCCCTATTTTTTGTTAAAAAAAAACGTTTTTTTAAAGAAACAAGCAACAGGTATAGGTATATGCAGAATAGTTTGAAATACTTTTTCGTGATTTAAAACGTAGATCCGCGACTTTCCAACAGAATTCTGCAACCTCACATACAATCCATTTCTCCTTGTGTGAAATTCTTAAAATGATCGGAGATAGACTCATCAATAACAACGTGTACCCCCTCGGTCTCCCGTGAAATTTTTATCTCTGGGGGGATTAAAGGAAACAGTATACAAGACAATTCACACACATTAGATGAATTGAAAAATAACATTCGTGAAGTATTTTCTTCCATTCCTCAGAGGGAACTGCAGAGGATATAGTTCACTTGATAAACCGATGCCGAAATATATGGAAAATGAGGTGAGGCAGTTCTTCTGGCTTCATACTGACTTTTTGACTCACAGTCACTGCGTACAGCTTGAACCGACCGATCAATCGCCCATTATAAGCAACAAAAGTTATATTGAATTTTGGAACGATTACCTCGGCTTTGAAAATGCTGAAGAAGTGTTGCTAACAGATACGCATAAACATATGACAACATGGAAAACCACATAGAACAAGTAGATCGCTTGGAAATGTTCAAACAATACTTTGAAAATGCTGTAGTAGCTGTATGCATTAAGATTCGGTAACCAATAAAGTATTTGTAGAACGCAACTAGACAAAAAAAAAAAAAATAAATAAATAAAAAAAAATAAAATAGAAGTGTAATTTTCCGGAAAAAAAATCATTGGCGGCAGTTGCATTTCTGACTGCGGCAAAGGACAATTTGCAACCAGCACTTGACGTTCACGGTGTTTCTTATGTAGATTAGTTCAAGTATTTGTTTAAATGGCTTGCCCTAAGTCTAGAGCTACTTGACAGAAACAAGGACCAAGGTTTGGCCACTCTTCAGCGTCATAACTAGAGGTCTGGCAAATAGGGAAGAATTTGTTAAATTCCATAGCAGCCTCCAACAGGCTGCAAGTCAAGACGAGTATTAGCTCTCTCTCTCTCTCTCTCTCTCTCTCTCTCTCTCTCAAGCTTTTAGCGTTCCATGCCGACTGCCTCAAGCTCTTAGGAGCGGCAAAAGAACATCGATGAAACTAGTTATTTTAGTGCAAAGAAGTTAGCTGGCATCTAAGTTATCTGACCTTGACTTTTCCGGAGCGAGAAAAAACATTGAAAAAGGAAACTTGTCAAACAATTCTACTTTTATGTTTTAAATATCTTAAGTAAACCTTGTTTGAATGTAGGATTTATGCAAAATTGTTATAATAGGCACAAGATTAAGTCACTCAATGTAACGTACTTGGGAAGTATCTGTGCTGCATGTCTTATGGTTATATATATATATATATATATATATATATATATATACATATATAGTGTTAATGTGGGCAATAGTATTTAAACATTTAATTTGTCTTAATAGAAATAGAAAGAATACAATACAACTGAACATTACTAAAGAAGAAACCTAAAAAAACAGTGATATGATATAGCCATCAAGGAAGAAAATGTATAGTCACATTTTGTATTAAAATTAAGCAAGAATAGGAAAGCTACTGGTATATTAAATTTAATAATATTGAATTGTTTAAATATGAAATTTTGACTACTTCATTTCCACAATAAAGTGCCGATGCAATAGTTAAGCCACTGTTTCAAAAGGGTGACAGAACATATTGTTCAAAACACAGAGGGATACGTTTCAGCTATATGTAAGAATAACCCAGAAAGTAAAGCCAATTTCATATGATACGATAGCTGAAAGTCAAAATGGATTCAGTAAGGGTAGGTTGTATACAGAGTATTTTCACCCTAAAATTAGATAGTACAAAATAGAAGATAGATGAACTTAGAAATTCACTTCGCGTTTATTGATTATGAAAAAGCCATTGCTCGCCTCAACAGATAAAAAGTATGAGAAATTATGTTAAGTAAAGAAATTTCGCAACATATAATACAGGATGAAAGCTTATATATCACTTGCATATGCTTTAATATTGGACATAACAAGAAGTAATTATGACAAATTGAATCAGGTTGTTCGGCAAGATTGAAGTTTGTCAATCACATTATTTAGGCTATATGCTGAGTGAGTGGAACCAACAAGTAGCACAAATAGTCAGAAGAATTCATGTTAAGGGAAATATGTATATCAACACATTGTTGTTCACTGATAATCACGTTCTCATGCAGTATCCGAAGGTAAATCACAATATAGTGTATTTACAGTGAATAAAGTAGTAAGTGCATATATTTATGAAATATCAACATCAAAACACCAGATTAACAAGTAGTAATTAACACGTTTAATAATTAAACAAATTGAAATTCATGTTTCACATTTTTTATCTGAAGTTAAATCAAATCCTATTGTGAAACAGGCACCTGCTGAACGTCACTTCTTTATCACTGATCAGGGTGGAACGATATGTGGGCACAGCTATACAGTAGTTTTCTAAACTGAATGAATTTTGGATCTTGAATTGATAATATTCTGAGGTAAAGCATTCCCTACGGAAACTAAATTGATCATGCCAAGTATGGCGCATTAAACAGCACTATAAAACTATAAAACTAGTTCTTATCATTTTCCAACTAAATCAAAGAAAAGATTATAATATACTTGTACATATTTCTAAGTGTATCTTCGCTCCAAATATGGTACAGAAACTTTGTCATTTGTGTTATCCCAAAACGTGATATAGAAATACAACATATTCTAAGCTTTGGTACAGAAAAAAGTAGCTTAATATGAAATAAAGCTATTGTATCACAAAAACACATGCCAGCTATCGAAATATTAGCAAAAATTTGCTAAGTTCAACGTATAATCTCTACACCTGTGGATACCGTTTGATTTCTTCTGTGAAACAATCAGCATATGTCTCCTGATCGTACTGCGTCTTTGCACAGTGTTAAATTTGAGAAAATTTTAAATTTTTTACCTGAAACTCAATTTTAGCAATCTTTCTTCTTCTTTTCTACATTTCTTGAACTGCATCTGTAATTATAGAAAGTCATTAAACACGCAGTTGCAAGACGTTACACTTTTGACTTTCTATTCCCCCTTGGCTAGGTTAAAGGTTCCTGGATTTCTGCTAGAACACTACTGCTGGTGGCCTCTTAATTTCTGTTCGTAATGAGATTTGTTAAAGATGGTACACTAATAAATGTAGCATACGCAGAGTCGATGCCATACGTATTACCAAGGAACATCTATCTCTGCATGCATTATAATCTCACCCATTGTATTCGTTTCCATGCAATATTTGGAAATAAGAGCATTAACATTTTTTTCTTTTGTAATTAATGCTTCCATTTTTTCTAAGAAAGCAAACAAATATTTCACAAATACCAAGAAAACTAATACATCTACGACTTTACATCCACATTTATATTTGACATTTATAAATGAGTACAATTCTTAAGTAATAAACAGATAATTTATATCTCTTTATACTTCATGAACAACACTTATATTTTTTATTTATTTGTTTAAGGACGCTCTTTAACATCACAGGTCATCAGCGTCCCATTCAATTCCAGGCGAGAAACGCCGATAAATTTTGCTCAGAGGTCTCTTTTTTCAGGCTTGAAGTTCTTTTCCGTGCCGTAAATTTAAGACCGGGACCCATGGCCTTACTTCCCTTCCTAAGGAAGCCATACTTAGGATTTTATCCATTGACCCTGGCCAGGAATGAACCCCTGATCTTGGGTCTACGAGACAAGTATGGTTACCACTACATCACCAGATCGACATAGCACTTATTGAAAATACACACTCTTGCTATGCGTGACACTTATACCAATATAATACATAACATCATTGCATCTTGTGATGTCACGATTCTATGCATCAGTTTTTCATGTTACTGGTCAAGCAGGTTATAGATTCAATTATTATTAGTGGACTGTTTATTACCGCTTGCTATTGCTTTAACCTAAATTTATGAAGAAGAGTAGCATTTCACAGGCCAAGAAATGCATCACCTTTAAGGATTTGGTATTTAAATACAAAGAGAACATATAAGACAAACTGATAATGATTTTAATAAAAGAAGAAGGAGAAAAGAAAAAGAAAAATGGGGAAAAGATATGCTTGAAATTAAATGATCTAAAAATGGCGTTATGCATTTTCTTTATTGGCTGTTATTTCTTTCTTTTAAAAATAAATAAAAAGTGCTAAATTCTGTGCAGATCCAGAACTTTCTTACGAAAAAGGAGAGAGGGGATTGTCAACTTGTTAATAATAAACCAGAGAGCAGTAACCCAGAACTGGAATCCTGCGTATTTACATATAGAACTGCAAGTTGTGACTGTTATTTCTGAAAATTCACTTATGCGGCTTATACGGCACATTGTTTGCTGACTCATCTGATGTAAATCCGCAAAATAAAATATTTATACATATTTAAAGATATAATAATATAAATCATTGTAAACAATCACCTGAAAAGAGCAAGTAGTGTAAAACCTCAGGGAAATGACCATTTTTATAAGATAAGCCTCTTCAGGCCACATTTTCTGTAATTAATGGCACCAAAACGTTCACAAAGTTTCGTTTGTTAAAACAAAAAGCTTCTAGAATTGCTGTCTACTATATATGTCTTAAGAATTCTCCATATCTCTAATACATACTTTTTATTTGCGATAATTATAAAATGCAAAATATTGTGCAAAGGCTTTATCATTTTTCACTTTTTTTTTCTGAAGAGCAACTAACCTGGTCAGAAATCAAGAAAGAAACAAATGATTTAACACTTAGACATCTTAGCTTACGTATTAAAATAAGCATTCATTTATTTTATTGCTTGTTTGTAAACAAAAGACAGCTATGAACTGGAGTTCATTATATGTAGTCATTAAAATATCACTCATTTAAAATCATTTACTACGAATACGTACGAGTTATTTACACTTTATGTGTATTTTTTCTGAAGACTTTTGGCGACCGATTTGGCAAGCTGAAATAATATTAATATTACTAACCTTATATATACAAGACGTTAACTTGGAAATATTTTCACTCTATACAGAGGAGTCTTTGACAAATAATTTGAGGTAGGGAAACTATGATCACAAATGAATGTCGAAATTATGAACTATTGAAGTAATTGCAAATAGGTGCTCCGAATTTCATAATAAAGGTAAATATTGTTAAATTTTTCATTAGAATGCTTTACACCTTTTTAATAATAAAACTAAACCTGGTTGTTAAGAACCAATGAATGGAGTTTTCACATTTAGCGTTTAAATGATCTACAAACTTTCAGGTTAGGCACATGATTGCACGCCACTGCATTGGTTGCTAAAGGAAGTCACTTATTATAAGCAAAGTTGTAATGCCACTTTTTCCCTAATGTTGTGAGATGTATAGAGGGTGCCAAAAATGTATACACACTTTAAGCAAAGAAAACAATGTGTTAACACAATAAAACTTAATTCACAAAAAAAAAAAAAAAAAGTAAGAAAGAAAAAGAAAGAAAGAAAATGATGAGCATTAATCATCTTAGACTTTTACAGTTACAACAGTTTCTCAAAATACCCACAATCGGCGTCGATACACTTCTGAGTACGTTGAACTGCTGATTTCCCGTTTGCTAAAGTGTCCTCAGCGATTGCAGCACATACCGTTTCCATTTCTTCCCGAAGTGCTGCCAGTATAGCTGGTTTTCTACGGTATGCAACATTTTAACAGTTCCCCATAGGTAGAAGTCCAACGGCGGTTCTGTTCTGTACACATGTCTCCATTGTCTTTGAAATTCAACAACATTCTCGGTTTTCTAATACCACTTCAAAAGTACTTTCCGCTGTTCAAACGACAATCTTGGCTCCATTTTGTTTTAGAAACGCTAGCATAACGTAATATGAGTCACATTTGTTTACAGAACATCATATAATAATCTTGGCTTCATTTGTTCATTGTTGATTTACCTGTCACGTAGCAGCGCTATCATAATGTGAGTCACATCTGTTTACAGAACATCATAGTACACATTACTGATGTTTTTCGGTCCAACTATGAAATATATTAAACAGATATCTATTGTAAAAGTGTATAAACATTTTAGGCACCCTCGATATGTCAATTATTTCATGTAACAGTTGTTTCTAAAAGATACAAGACAAATAACTCCTCAAATAAATTAAAAATTGAGGAAATGGAGAAAGGTTACAGTTTTTTCCGAATTTACCGATATGCACCTGATTTGTAAGGAAGCAAGAGTGCTGTGATTTACAGAGAAAGGTTTCATAATAGAGACCAAGTACATTATACCACATTTCAATGTATTGATAGGCATTTGCGTGAACTGGTATGTATTAAAAAGCCAGTAAAAGTAAACGACAGTGGTATGCATACCCTTTTGAAGTTTAATCCCTAACATGTTAAGTTTGAAATCTCTGACTCCGAGTTCCTTGTCTCATATTATTTGTATAAGTTCCATCTAATACAGAGAGAAAATCATTCGGTGTTGTTCCTCAATAACTTTGTATTTTTCTTTTCAAGTGGTTGCGACAGAGAACAGTGTAGTTAATGCATATGCTTTCATTTTTGTTGTATTTGTATTTGGTTGTACATCGTGTTCTATAATCCTCAACAAATCAAAGTGATATATTGCGTTGAAACTTTGCCCACTGTAATCTGAAATTGTTTTCTAGGTAAGCAGTTTCCCTTTAGAAGCTTCAAAGTTGTTTTCGGTAATTCTTGTCGGACAATCAAGAAGTATGACCGCCTGTAGAGAACAGCTCTTATCTCACTTAGAGCCAAAAGCGGAGGCAATATATAATATCCCAAGAATGCTTGTCTACTGGGCGCTGGTTTGTATTTGTAGTCGATACAGAAGCAGACCTACCCCTGCACAGTCAGAACAACTGTACAGGTTGGTAACAAAGAGCCGAATATTAATCTTCCATGCCCGCGCACTTTCTACTCCGATCCTCTTTAATTGAAATCGCACGGAGAAGAGAGAAAACTTTCTTTTCTTTATAAGCACTCCTTTACACTCACTTTTGTTCTAATGACGGTTGCAGAGCATGGTAATGTGCACACGTTATTGTAACGAAGCGAATTCAATAACAGTAGAAAAAATTGCAAATATAAAAGCACCATATAAGCAAAGTTGGTTTTAAAGCTCAACATTTTAGATATTCTTAAGTTATTCGCTTAAATTCAGTTTATAACAACAGAATTGAACTCTTTGTTGTTATTGTTAAAAGACAGACATTTTAAATAGTTATTAAGTTTAGCGCTTTAATCCTGTACTTTCATCTTAATGCTAGACATACTATGTTATTTATATAACAATTTAATGTCTGCAAAAATTTTAATTTTTTAAATATTTGTTTAATCCTTTTAGTTAATTGTGAAAGCAAAATTTAAACGCTCGTGAATGAAGAACTTATTAATCGGTGAATGATGGTTGTAGCACGCTTAATCTTTTCACGTTAAAATTTATTGATGAAGATAAAATAATAGACCGAACCTAAGTTAGCTTGAATGGTGTTGCGAGCGTACAAATCGGCTTGAACTTAACCGCTACAGGATAAAGGATAGGATACCCTTAATGCTATGGTTGATGGGGATGTTGATAGTTTTTGGAATCCCTATCGGTGTGTAGGAGGTTTACTCAGTTGGGATAAGGATGAGGTAGAGTATGAAATGGCAGGTTGAATCAGCCTGGGTGGTGTTGAGCGCACCTACTCACTTGGGGACTGACCGCTACACGGGATGAAGGGCGTGGAATATTATATCTTAGTTAACGTAGGGTATGAAGTTAGAACCATTATGGGTGTCCTTCTTAGTTGGTAGGAGGTTCACCAAGTTGAGGTGTACATTCAAATTGATTCTGAAAGGCAGTGAACGCAATATAATTACACGGTCAGTATAGTTTGTTGCTTGCTCAGCAAGCGCTACAAAAAGCAAGAGAAGTTTTTCTTGAAAGATAAATGGTGGCAATAGTGGAGGGCAGTCGTTACGGAAGATAAGGTTTAGTTTTCTAGTAGGACGTCCAGTATATACAGTGTACAAGCCTAATATCTGAGGCAAAAGAGTAGAGATTTTTAACATATTTGTCTAATTGTACAGTGGATTATTTTAAACACGAGAAGTTTCTGTGCTGGACACATTCATTTTTTTTACTGAAAATTTAATACTATCTGATTAAAAAACATCTGAAAGGAATAGTGTGCAATTACTAAATTAACACAAAAAACCAATTTATTTAAAAGATATTGTATACGATAGCAGAACAATGTTAAATGTTATTATCCAGAGCAAATAAGAAGCAAATAGCGTTTGCCATTCAGAAATTACGGATGCACCATATTTGCAAGAGTTTCTACTTTTATATTTTTATTATAAAACACTAATGGAAGATAAAAGGTAGGCTGTTCTCATAGCATTTCATGCCCAGCCATAATATGTGAGTTGAAGATAATGATAATAGTGAAAACTTTGCCAACATTTTGAGTCGGAATAAACGAGAAAGCATGCTGACCTAATTTCTTGCCAACAATATAGTAAAGGAGTTAACTGCAATTAAATTGAGTGGAGAGTAAAGATTAGCATTCATTATAATTATGCCTGTTTATTTGTACAGAAAACACGTTATGAAATGAGCTAATACTAGTATCTACGTAAATAAAGTATTTGGAAATACTTTCGAGAGGAGAGTGCGGGAAGGAACTGGATATTTGACTTAACTGTACAGACAGTATAATACCCCTGGTGCTCCAGCCCCGAACGGCAGCGGAGAAAGTCAAGCCCAATTCCAGGTACTGTGACTTCAACAAATACGCGGATTATTAGCCAACAAAGCACATTGGTCTGTTAGCTCAGTTGGTTAAATCGTGGTACTAATAACGAGAAGGTCAAGGATTCGATCCCTTAAGGACCTCTCTCTTGTAATCTTCATAATTTGTCTACACTGTTCTTAATAGAATAAATGCTACTATTTAGAGGTGCTACTTTTTAGGGAGGACAACGCATACTTTCTATTTCACGTTAGGTTAGGTTAAGCTTAACAAAAATAAATAAATAAAAATTATAATATTAAAAACGTATGCCTTTTGCATTTTGGTTGCGGTTCTAGTCCCGCATTTTGCCGTTCGGGATTGCGGCGTTCTGCTTCTCCGCTACAGCTCGGAAATAGAGCACCAGGGGTTTTGTATTGCTGTACGGATAAGTGATAATGGTAGTTGGAATCAAGTGCCGAGGTGTGCAGTGCTGAAAGCAATCGGTAAAGCGAATGGTTGTAGAGCTGTATGCGGTTGAATAAGCCACTGTTGTGTGAGGTGCTCTAGAGCAATTTATGAAACTGAAACAGCGTTCTTGGATAAAATCAAAGCGATCCATGTCAATGCCATGATGGGTTGCAGAAAGCGTGTGATAATAACGTACATCTTATCGAATAGCTTTACGATGAATAAAGAAGTTTCGTGTAGGCCGGGAGGAGCCGGCAGATCCCGCTAGCATTATCTGCTATCGGCCACACTTCATGTTTAACTTCACCGTGCATCTTGCATAACGTTGCTTGTGTAACTTTTATCTCCTTCCTCGACATAAAAAAACTCTATCGAGGCATCAGGAGTCCAGACATTCCCTCTTTGCAACGAGACGTAGGACGATCCCACAATAACAAACTCTTCAAGGGCGTACGACGACTACCACGAATTTGGGAAACAAAGAATTATCTTAAACACCTATAAGGTCTGTGTAACTGTTGTCACTGCTCTATTTATAGCCCACGCATTTAAAACAAGACAATAATGAAGAGAATCAAAGTATGTACGGTACAATAAAGAACATGGCAAAACATTTGTTCCAATGCTACCGTATGATTGGAAACGTTGATTCTCACAGATGTAGAAGCACATATAATGACTTTATCTGGCACAAGGGTATATGTACAGTCTAAGAAAACAACAAAAGTATAATATACGTGTTTACATAAATTATATATATCTAAGTAAATGCTGGACCAGGCAAACGTTACTTAAAACATTTTCAATGTAAAACAGAACAATGAAGCAATTAAACTCAGAAAAATTTACTAGAAGTGTTCTTAAAGTTCTAAACCTGACTCAGAGATGTGAAGATGGCCAAACTACTATGATAGCTGTTAAGTATCATCTTTAGATGGCACACTGTAAAGTTTCAGACTTGTAAGCAGAGTTACTTGTTTGTGACAACAGTGTAAACAAACTAGTGTTAATATTTCTACAAAGTGGATAAAGCTGAAACACGAGAGCTGATAAAGTACTTCATTTTGAAGGGTTTAACTCCAACAGAAATACAAAAGGAGTTAGGTTACACATTAAGGATTCTTCCCCTTCGTTTTCGACGGATAAAATGTGGTCTGCTGAATTAAGCGTGGTCGTACATCCATTCAAGATGACCAGCGCCCAGGCTGTCCCAAAACTGCTACGATCGACGAAATTATGACAACATTTAAGTGTCGTACTCAATGATTGCCGATTGAAGGACGTGTGTTGACTGACATTGCAAAGACCTCGATAATCTGTGTTCACTACATATTTCACGAAGTTTTGGGTATGAGAAAGCTTTCCGCTCTATGGGTGCCGAGTTTGTTAACAATGAACATTTGGCAATAATGTTTAGACTGGTTAAACGAAATTCCGATGAGTTTCTCTGACGTTTCATAACAGTAGATGAAGCATGGATTCATTACTAAACGCCAGAGACGAAGGAGCAGTCCAAACATTTGGTGACAATAGGTGAAAGTGCACCAAAGAAAGAAAAAACAATTCCATTTGTAGGAAAAGTCATGACTACGGCTATCTGAGATTCTCATGCTGTGGTGTTTGTAGACTATCTCCAGAAAGGTAGAATCACCACCAGGGAGTATTATGCTTCACTATTGAACCAACTGAAGCATGCTATTTAGGCTAAACGGCCACACCTTGCAAAAAGAATGGATCTCTTTCATTAGGATAATGTGCCTTCACATGTGTCTGGGATTGTTGCTGCAAAACTGCACGACTCTCGTTTACAATGGCTTCCACATCCGCCATATTCGCCGAGTTTGACTCCCAGCTATTACATTTTGTTCTCAACCTGAAGAAATGACTTAGTGGAGGAAGATTAGTATCAAACGATGAGATTGAAACTGAGAGAGGCGCTTATTTTTCACAGTTAAACAAATATTATTTTACCGAGGCTTTTAAAAAGTTGGAAAGTCCTTAGACTAAAGTGCATTGATTTACGAGGTGATAATGTTGAAAAAATTTCTCTTAAATTTTGTATTTTCTTGGTGAGGTCGAGAACTTTTAGAACACTCCTCGTATATCCCTTTTATCGACTTCTTTAACGTTTTAACCAGAGAAATGTATTAATTTCCTAATTTATCGTGTTGCAGGTTACTGTCACATAGACATGTCACCAGCTGATACTTCCATAACCTGGGCACACGGGGTAACGACATGGGAACGCGAATGATCAACAAGGCTACAAAAAATAAGCTCCATATTACAATTGCTCAACATCCCGCTATAAAACATTCGATACAAACTTTTTGCTCATATCATGTTTGACTAACAGATTTTAATTTATACCTGCGTTTAGTGGGCTCTGTACCATAGTGTATATACGGAGAACTCAATGAACGTCAATTCAAACTGAACACTAAATCAGCGAGGAAAATATGACTAATTTAAACATTTATATAGTATTTATAGTTGTTTAATAGTGCCTGAGATTGAAAAAAAATAGTCAGAATGTTAAGTACAAACATAAAGAAAGTAATATTCAATGCTAATTAATTAATTAGCATTGAACATTAGCAAAGTAATTTCAATTCCAATGCTTTATAAGTCCCTTCCTTGTTTGTTGCATGTATTTGTTTATTTAATGTTAACTTCCAATGTAGATAACTCATATTTTCAAGGCAAGAGTTTGAATACCTGCATTTTCTGCTTAACTTTTAACCCGAGCTTAATTCGAATTTTCCATGAACGAAGTCCTTTAGTAAATGAATATATAAAATTAACAGTGGAAGTATTTTAAATGCTTCTAGAATTAACAGACTTTTAAACTCTTTATTTAGAACGTATACATATAAAGATTTGCAATACTGAATGAATCTACTAGGTAGTACTAAATATTAAAATTCTATGTCATTAATAACTTAAAAAGTTATGTAGAAAGCAATTTTGTCACAATTATATCTTTGCAGCAATATTCCACACTTTTAATTTATTTTGTGAAGTATAAACTTTCTGGTACTTTTCTTATAACAATGGTAAATTTAAGGATTGCATATGAAAGGTTTCCACTTGGATATGTTTCTGTGGGTGATTTCAGTTCGATTTTCACAATCTAAACATTATTAGAAAAATTCTCCAGAGCAAATCTTGAGATACCCAAGAAACTTTAGCACGCTATCTAAATGCAAATAAGAACCAAGCACTTTTCTTTTGAAGAGAGTCAATTCTCAGGTTTCTCTCCTCTCACAGCTCTACGTGCCTTCACTCGAATCTAGCTTATAACTTCTAAATCCGCAGCTAAGACAATGCGTATTGATTGTGAGACTAATTAAACTTTTGTTGTCTGCCTTATTGGTGACAAATCTACCGTTAATACTGTATCCTTGACCTTATCATTTACACGTTTAGAACACTTTTTATCTCATGGTGGAGCTTATCTTTAGTGCATTATTGAAGAGCAAGTACAACTCGACATTACAAAGAGACCACAAATGTTGCTGCTGCTGCTAGCGCCGGAATGGGTTTCCTAGGGGAAGGCCGGTTTATAAGAGCTTGTTAGTTGCTGCTGCTGCTAGCGCCGGAGCATTGAGAGAAAAAGGGAATGGTTATTGCATTTTGAAGTGACGAACTGCTGTAATTCCAATCCGCAGCTAATTATTTATGAGGTTAGAATATATGTAAGCAAGTTAACAAAATCTTTTCCAATTCGCAACTAATTCATATACATACACACACACTAACCTAAGGCTAACCTCGGGCAAATCCTAGAAGCTCTAATTCCAATTCGCAACTTATTCAGGAGTAAATCATTTGTAATTGTGGCAAATCTCCTAAATGGTGCAAAAAAAAAAAAAAAAAAAGAACAAAGACGTGTTGGAATTTGAACCAGTGTTGAAATTTCCATATTTTAAGTGCAGTGCCTTTACTATCTACGCTAATATGTTGTTGATAATGGATGGCATTATCTGCTAATACGTTCCCTCTTTCTCCGCTGTCGCTCGGAACTGGCCTCCCCCTAGGAAACCCATTCCGGCGCTAGCAGCAGCAGCAACATTTGTGGTCTCTTTGTAACGTCAAATTCAAGTACATATCCCAGAGGTTGGGTAAGGTCTGTGATCTAAGCTTTAAGGCTCTTTTCACCAGGGGCAGCACCCCCCCCCCTATAATTGCAATTATGACTTTAAATTTACTGTTTCAACAAACTTATTGTCTTCTTTTAATAAATCTTAGTTAAAACAATGTTTAGAATACCAAGAAATGAACTTAGGAAATAACCCATGGATAATTAGTTTAAGAAATATTTTCGAAACTAATAGTTCAGGGGATGTCTTATGAGGAAAGATACATATAATAAGGCTCTAGGAACTCTTGGAACTCTTAATAAGGCTTGAGGGTATGAAAGTGCAGTAGATTAATGGAAACCGCTCATTAGTATTGTAGGTTTTAACGAAAAGCAATTGAGAAAAGGAGAAATGTATTGATAATGGAAAACAAAAAAGAAAGAGGAGGATATTGTATGAGTAACGGCAGGAAACTTAGAAGCCGAAGAAATCGTTTTGAATATGGTATGTGCCAATTAGGTGCAGGAAAAGATGTACGCAGTATTAAGTGTTTGAATGTAGGGGAACTGAGAACTTGAGGAAAAAGATTAGAAATAAAAAGCGATTTAAAGTGAACAGAATTGCTCTAAATGGATGTAAACAGTGAAAAGAAAGTATACAATAATTATTTATTCTTTACCATTATAAAATAATGAAATACGTTGCATAATTTAATTGTTTGTTTGTTTGTTTGTAGTGCCTATCTTACAGCTTTAAACGTTTCCAGGGTAATTTCAGCAAACAGCTGTGTTTACTATATCTCTTCAACACTTACATGAAAAATGCATAAATAAAAAACCGCACGAAAGTTATACTGAATCAAAAATGGATGAAAATGTCTCATAATATTCATAATTGCTGCATCCTTGGTGCAAATATTTCTCTCTGTTGCAAACTGTCAAAGAAGAGGAGATTGAGAGATTATCAATATGCTGAGATATATCTGGAACCAGGCCAGGTTTCACTATCACAGTTAAGTTTTGCAGGGCACATTAACCATAAAAAAATGAATTACATTTCACTGAAAATATATGGTAGGTATATTGCTCAAAGATGCAACCAAAACTCACGTTAATCGCGAAAAATCCAAAGCGGCCATAAATAGCTACAACAATCCCAAGTCTGCCAGAAGAAAATCTGAATTAAATTTATTACATTTTTTTCAATTGCCTAGATCTTCAGAAAATGTTTTTAGTGTTTTCGAAGAATGAAATAATATTCACACAATACAGGATGCGGAAAAATACTACTCAAATCTACGAATAAAAAGAGGATTTACACTAAGTACTTTGAAAATGGGAACGAATCATCTCAAAATGCTTCAATATAGAGCTATAGACATCGATATGGATCAACGTCTTAGCTATGTTTCGATATGAAGTGTGTTCACAGTCAGTCAAATGTAATACAATGTCGCTAGTGGGGGCACAGTCATAAGCAGGTGCACCTCCATATAGCCACAGATCACACACTGTCACTCAGTACACAGGTCTTCGTGGAAGTGGTTAGTTGATTTGAGAACGTTTTGTAAACTATTATTGCACTTAAACTTCAATTTATATGATCCACCCAAGTATTGCTATATACTTGACAGAACAAAAAAATAAGTTTTTGTGTTTTCAATCCTCTTGAACATCTAACATTCAGTCAGGCAGTCTTAGCGGATTCAGCACCCTCTTTGTGCTTCGGAATCTCTGATAAACTGAAATTTACTCTAAGTTCCGTTTCAAAGATCAGCAGTCCAAAGATTTTGAGCTGTGAGCTTCACAGCTAACACTTCACACTTTATTGTAATTACGGAGTTTTTTTTTTTTTAATGGAGTTTAACGCTCGTTTTTACTACTGAGGCACGACAGGCGGTGAACACTGATGATACATGAGATGAAATGATAAATTGGGAAGGGATTTTTTAAGGAAGGAAACGTTCCAGGCCTAAGTTTAGGGTACCTCCCCGGCATTTGCGAGTTATGAGGACTGAGGAAAACCTGGAAAAAACCTCAGTCAGGGAGGACGGTTCTGGTGTGATTCGAACCCCAGACCTCCCACTCACGAGTCAGCGACTTAACGACCTCGCCACCCACCACGGTAATTACGGAGGTGATAAGCATGTTCTCATAAATAAGAATGCAACTAAACTACCACTAATTTCCATTCCAATACTCGCGTAGGGACAAGACCAGAAAATGCTCTTTTCTATGAGGATTTAATCACAAAATCACTAAGCTTTCTGAATTAAATCCATTCGAAATATTGTTTGGAAAATTTTATGGGAACTGTTTTCTGAAGACCTACTTTGGACTTTTTCGCTTCTGTTCGTTTGCAATCTAACAATACATGAAACAAAATGTCTAGATTTATAAATCAAGTCTGCTATAGAGGTAATTGCAAAGTGTCAGGTCGTACCTATATTCGGAAAGTTGGAATGAGCCCAAATGTCATGCAGAGCTTCGCGTGACCCATGCCTATTGAATTTCTTAAAACAAAAATTGCTACATCTCCCTTGCTACGTGCAAATTGGAAGAGGAACCGACGGCAAGATGAGAATGTTATATTCATGAGACAGTGTTACAGTGCAGCCAGCTCATAGTTCTCGCCCTCCACAGCGAGGGTCCACCTCTACATAGTCGTGTCACGTACCGAACGACCTTTTGATCGAGAATGTAACATAGATTAACTTGTTGCATCTGTAGAGATTCCAGTAATTTTCTAAAGAGCCATAAAGATCAGCTTCTATTTTTAAAATACTTAAATAAAGTGTTAGTCATTTCATGAACAAAATCCTTGGGAACATAACATAATTGTATGCGCAAAAATAATAAAAGTTATCTCAAAAGTAGCTATCAGAATGAGTAATTATTAAAATAAATAATAAAGCTCCACGAAATTTCAGGAATTTTGATAAGCTTTTTTTATTTATAAAATGATTAAAAAGATTTGAGGCAAAAATGTATATATTAACTACAAGAATTAAACATCTCTGGGCAAGAATTACACGTAAGTACTCTTTCTTAATCCACAACTACTTACTAAAGGGAAAAAGTGGTTCCTAGGAAAAGAAACATTTCACTAAATATTATGGTCCATTTCTTCCTATTTTGTGAAAGGAAGAGCTACGCATCTAAAGTATTTACTGGATATGATATAACAGCGTGGTATGTGTAGAGTTAGATACATAAAAATCCCATGTGCACTGTAATCACTGCCCGCAATCATCTCCCCCCCTTTTTTGATTATTGTCTAACGCCCGTTTTAACTACTGGGGCACCATAGGCGGTGGACACTGATGATGCATGAAATGATAAATTGGGAAAAGGATTATTTTTAAGGAAGGAAGCGTTCTAGGCTCAAGTTTAGGGGTATCTCCTCGGCATTTACTATTTATGAGGACTGAGGAAAACCTGGAAAAAACCTCAATCAGGGAAGACGGTCCGGGGATTCGAACCCCAAACCTCCCGCTCGTGAGTCCGCGCCTTAACGACCTCGGCCACCCGAAGCGATGCAAGCATCTTGGATGTAATCTACTAAGTATATTTATTTACAAAATCATGACTGACAAGAATATAAACGTTTTAATTTAATTGAGAGGCGGATGACGTTATTTCACCGTTTCCTTCTAAGAATTGCTTCGCTCCTTTGTTGGTCCGATACAGGAAAACAATTGGAGGAAAACTTGGATGTTTGTCAAGGAAAGAAGAATGCAGCAGTAATGACGCACTATTCATTCGAAATACTTCGAATTACTTTGGCAATATATGCTAAGAACAATGGAGGTGATTTCCTCAAATTTCATAATGACCACATATTGGAAAGCTGACGATTTTTCTTTATCTAGCAATGTAATTCTCATAGCCGTGTTTTTAATGTAAAAAGATGGTATGTTGTAATAACCCTGTATTTCGAAAAACGTTATTAGCAAAAATGTAGCAGGATAAAAAGAAAGAAAAAAAAAGGTAATTAAAGGCAGTATCCTTAGTTAAATGCCACTATACCAACATCTCACATAAAAATCAGGAATTTCAATTTCATTTTCATTTTATTAGAATTTTGTATATTCCCCTTGCCTTTTGAATGTAATGTTATTTATATTAACAGGAGGTTTAATTCAACAATATTGAGGTGACTTAAAATCATTTTATATGCTTACAGAACAAATTCCCCCCATAAAAGAAGCATATTTATAGAAAACCAAATCTGTTAAAAAGTACACTGCACTCAGATCTGTGCACCCCAATTTACTACGAATAATACCTGTTGTTCTTTATAAGTAAACATTTGCACTTAGAGCTTATTATTCAACTATAAACAGTAAGAACAATGCAAATTAAAAGGTGTAATATGTAATTGTTGTGGAAACATCAGCTATCATATCTCAGCTTTGGTAGAAAGTTTATAACTTTAAAGCTTTTAAAATGTTACAATCACAGGTTCCAAGGAGCCCATCCATACATTCATCATGAACTGTCAGAAACTGAAAATGTTACATAAAATATTAGCGAACTACATCATAATACTTTCAGAGGTAGTATAAATGAACTTAGATACGCAATTTGGGACTAGGCATCTATGATCCACTTATTAAAATTTCAAAGTTACTGCATTAAGTTTCTAAAGAACCAGCACGTCACTGAAAATAAAATAACGATTCGAAGTTGTGGCCTATTTCTTTTTTGACTTAATGACGTTAAGTAAATACTAATTATTGTTATAAACTTCGAGCCTTAGTTATTGCATTTTTTAACTCTCACATTTTATATATGAGCATACTTTATCATAAAATAAAATGATGATGATGATGATGATAATAATAATAATAATAATAATAATAATAATAATAATAATAATAACAACAGTCTATCCGATGAATCTGAACCTACGATCTTGAAAACAAAGACTGCCGCCTTTCCATTAGACCACACACTCATGTAAATAGTTGCCTTTACTAGACTAATATACATAACAAATTGTACTGTTATACGATTAGCCCAAGACTTTAGAGATTTTATAGCACTAAATCTACAAGGATCGCTTCCAATTCTTCTCGCCTCACTGTTATCCTTATACCAAGTGTATTTTTGAAGGAGACGGGGAACGGCCCCAGAAGGCGGAGTGTAAATGAAACGTTCATTCTAGAACAGGAGATATTTATTCCATAATAGGATAAATATTTCATAAAATGTCTTAATGCGTCAACAGAGCAAATGAACAAATGCTTTCGATAAATTAAAGCTTCGTAAGGAAGTATGGAGGCTTATGGTGCTTTCATTTGTGAGAACGAATCTTGATAATAGGAAATTAAAAATCGAGACTTTCTATCGAAATGCATTAAGATAAAAGGATGATAATTTTTGGCTTATTTACGGACGCTCTTTAACATCTCAGATCATCAGTGTCCCATTCAAATCAGGGCGTGAAACGGCCGACAAATTTTGCTCAGAGGCCTCTTCTTTCAGGCTTGAAGTTCTTTATCGTGCCGTAAATGTACAACACGAGACCCACGGCTTTACTTCCCTTCCGAAGGAAGCCATACTTAGGATTTTTACACCCGAAAAAATCCATCGATCCTGGCCGGGTTGGAATCCGCGAAGATAAAAGGGACGATGAAGAAGCGAAGAAAGACAGGAAAATGTGGAGTGGAAAAAAAAGAAGAAGAAAAAACCTCGAGAAAATCATCCAAAATTCGAGTTAGTCCACTACTAAGGCCACTCCACAGCACCGAAATTCAAACTCGCTTGTGAAGCATTTGTACCTTATTTCGCTTCAACAGTGATTTATTAGCATCTAATTTCAACTACTTCGGTATCACTATAATACCCCGCTATTTTTTTCTTGTCTCAAATTGCTTGTCTAAGACCTCTCTACAATCTTTGAAATTATTGCAGTATAGTTCATTAACATCAAGTTATGAAAGTGGGGTGCGGCAAAGGAAAGCTGAAACAAATACGTAGAATGGGCGGGAAACAAAAGACAAAGCACGTTAGCCTTGACATAGTCACCGGTCGTTCAGTCTTCTGCACATAAAAAAAAATAAATAAAATAAAAAAAGTGACGTGGGATTCCCCAGACTAGCAGCCATGAAGTGCGTTCTGCGTATCTTCATCTTTACACAGAGGAATGCTTTAAGAAACGGTGCAGAGAAAGTAGAGACAGACAAACTGAAAGCGCAATAGCAGAATTTGGAGACATCAATGCACGGTTAGAAAAGAAACTTTCAAACGTTTGTCAATGCTAGTATGATTGCTTGCCTCATTTATTAAAACTCTACTTTAGATATATCTATATATTTTCAAAGATGGGAACTTCCTATAAAATATATTACATTTCGACAGATATTAGCATAATTCACGCTAGATTTCAATTTCTGAATGCAATTTAATTTTAGTTCTTTTAAATTTCAACAAGGCCTGCAGATGTAAGAATTAAATATCCAAAATAGTTTTGTTAAGTCAATAATTATTAGGAAACTATTAACTATTCAATAAATCTGAAGTTCTATGTAAGCTATGACATGTGGGGAAGAGGCCTGTTCTAATAAATTTGTTTACCTTGAAATTAATGTGCGGATAAGGGGCTAACGTTTAGTTCCAATCATGAAAGCTTCTCTGCCTTTTAAGAAAAAGATATTTTAGGCCCATTTGGCAAAACTGCTAAAATATGAAATTGAAAAACATATAAAACTATGCCTGTGTTTTGTACATATCTTTGGTGTTTCATAATAAGCGAGATACTTGCTGGAAATACATATGTGAGCTAATGCATGAATGTGAACATATTTATTTTTATATTGATTGTTACATTGAATTCTATATGTCGAGGTTATACATAGTAAATAAGCAAATAGTTCATCTATTTATATGCCACACTAATTATTTGGGTCTAATATCGTGTTAGCATAAGTAGAATATCGCGTTTATTAACGGGATATAGTAACGTTACTAATGTTTGCATTAATTTGCGGCCACACAATTCTTCAGCAGTGTAGAATGCCATCATGCTCTCTTACTCTGCATGCATAGGAACTTTACGCTTAGTGTTTCTCAGTTCTACCTACATTCTCAGTTCAGTATATATCTAATTTAGTCATTTATAACTTGCACTAACGTGAAAACAAAGGACAAATGAATTATATGGATAAGAAAAAGAAAGAAAATATGAAACAGAAAACAAACAAACAAAAACAGTAATATATCCTCAATTATTGTTCCCATTTATTCTTATTAGTCGCTATAAGGTACAAGGATAGCATGGTATTTTGCATTATAAATATATCTATATATTCGGTATAACACCAACATATCGACAAAATTGTAATCGGTGCAAATTAAAAATATCCAATAAAAGCTTTAACCTTTCTGCTTTTCACAGTGTAAAGAGGGAAAAACACCGCCAGAGAGAGAGAGAGAGAGAGAGAGAGAGAGAGAGAGAGAGAGAGAGAGAGAATGTAGGGGGTTCGATTAATTTACTTTAAAGACGAGAGATTCAATTTAAAATGAATAAACGAACGAATATGATAGCAGCCATACTTTTTCTAATGCCTACTGTTACTTGGCTACAAATGATTGGTTAACGAAACTCAAATCTTAATCTATGTTATTTGTTTTATGATGTTATGCTTCCAGCTTGGTTATCTTCTAAAGGCGGATACCTTGAAAACTAAGAGAAATTATAATTTACTTAAAGGAAGCATTCTATTCAATGGAAGAATACAAGACAGCAAAAAAGTGTGTTCTCAAAATTGAAAGTATTTCTTATATCTATACATGTAAAATAAGTATTTTAATGTTTGTTCAGCATGTGTTTGATAAACTTAAAATAAATCTGTTCGTATTTTTACTTGAAACTTACTTTCTATTTTGAATGTTTTTGACAACGTTGTTTTGAATTTTATACTTTGCATTGATGATGCCACCTGTAAATGCATGTATTTGCACCTTGGGAAAATAAAGAAAAGTTGAAATGAAATGAAAGCTTGAAGATTCTGTCAGAGAAATTTATGTCATGTTTGGTACAAAATCAGTCAAATCAATCAGTCAAATTGCATATACCCAGTTCCAAGAACGAATAATACAACTAATTTCGTTTCATTAAGTATGAAGTTGAAAAAAACAAAAGATTAGCATAGAAGTTAGCAGAATAATTTCAGGATATATTTTAGATATTCAACTCTTAACTGCTTAAAATAAACCTGCACTGAAATACACCTCTTTCTGAAGTCTGAAGATGATGCTTGTTACTGGATTTTCTCTTCCTAAAGTCGTAAAATAGAATCATTCTTCCTCTCAGGAAATCTCTACTAATATTGCATTATAATTATAAAATCAAAATGGGGTTTTATAGTCTAACGATGATTCTAAAGCATTGTATGAAAGTATGGCCTGAATTCCTACAAAGAAAATTAAAGCAGAACACAACGGACAGAAATGAAGTTTTTAACAATTAACGATTTTACAATACTGGACTCACAAATGAGGGAGTGAGGGGCTTGTCGAATAGGCATTGGAGTTCTGCACATCGCCGGCAAAGGGCGGTAGTATGGACCATTTTAAATGCGCTCAACGAGAATCGGCGGTTTACATTACGCTGAATGATGAAGGTTAACACGGGGGTGAGATGACGGAGCAATGACGCAATGAATGACAGGAGAAATGTCATGACGACAAACAAGTATACACTGCAGGAAGGTAACGTTAATTGGGGAGAAGACAGTTATGTCTAAGAGACCATTGTGTTTTTTCTAATATCTATTACTTTTACACTCTCCGTCCACTTTTTAGTTCTTCAGCTTGTTGGTTTTGGTCATTTTAAAGAATGGTACTCGCGCAATATTATATTCTTCCTGGAAATCGGAAGCTATCTGACATTCATCTTATGGACAGAAGAAAACTGCATTAATAGCTCAGTCAATATGGTTCACCCAAATAGTGTTGAAACTAGTTCTCTAATTATGCTGCTGGTTTTGGTCAAATGTCCTGTACAGTTGTTATGGCTGTCTTCTATGGACAAATAGCTGAAGGGTAGAGAAGAAATATAAGCATCAATAATAGCTAGATCGTGCCACTGCAGTAGCTAAGAAGTGTTTCAGAATGTGTAGAAAACCCAGAAAGAAACAATTTCTGTGTACTGCTTGAGAGAAAGATGGTTCTACTGAAAAATATACAACGTTACCCATCGTACTCAATTTCTGAACATTCAGCTGTCTTCTATTTATTTCTGCTCAGTGTCCTATTTTGTCTTATCAGTCTGCAGTTTTCGTACACTTCTGTGTAGCCTCTTGTGAATTTTTACTCTTACACTTCAAATTCATTTTTCGGCGTTAATAACTTAGCTTTGAAAATTAGTTTCAAACAAAAACATTTGCAAGAAAGTGACATTAATAAAATAATTATTTTTAAATAAATAAGCTAAGATACCTTATACTTTTTATCACCACATAGCTTGGAATTTATTGCTGCTACTATCAAGTCCTTTGCTAAAGTAGCCTCAGGGACCTATCCAAATGTCCATGGCCTCAGATAAGTTGCATCGCCAAAAATGTTAGCCGTACCCCTCCCTGTTGCTTATTATGTTAGACTATACAACATGTTGTCCTTGAGTGAAGTTATTTCTTGTCCTCTAGACCATAGGATGTTTTCGAGAAAACAATGGATTAAAACAGCAAGGACGGAGGTAATCTAAATCAAATGAGTCCTTTATTCGTGTCATTGATCGCTGTGCTCAGCTGTATTCCCTCCTTGAACTCCACGCGGTTCTTTTCCTTATTGACTGCCATGAATATGTTAATTGCCTGTATGTACTTTCCTTTAGGCAGCAGCCAGATAAGAACGCATAATTACAATGGTCATTAGCACCCTAACAAGCCTTGTGCATAAGGGGAAAAATGCTCTCCACTGTTGAAAAATACTACTTCAAAAATATAGGTTAAACATAAAAAAGAAAGCAACTTGCAATATTAACATGTGTGGAAACAGCCCTCGATTAAAAAGTGTTAAATTATACAACTTCAGCAAAAAAGAGAGAGAGGTTTAAATATAAAAAACAAACAAAAAAAAGAGTGAGAAATAAAAAGAAAATAAACCACGAGCCCGTTCACGTATTCCAAAAAATAAACCTGGTCATTGGTGCAAATAAACAAAACAATGCAAAAAAGCGCAGAACCTTTAATTAATTTTCACGTACTGCAGCACTGCATAAAAGTAAACGCACGTTTTACGATTGACCAGTCGCGCACCAAAACATTCGTAAATCACTTTGGTAAAAATGACGAAACGTGAAGGGAATGATGAAGTAGCTACCAAGCCCAACGATGAGGGGTGGGCAAGTTAGAGGAAGATCGTGACGACGCCTAAAAGAACAGTGGTCAATGTTTGCTTGATTGATTTGGTTTATTTATGGACTTCTTTAACACCTAAAGTCATCAGCGTTTCACTCAATTCAGGGCGTGAAACGGCCGATCAATTTTGCTCAGAGGCCTCTTTTTTCAGGCTTGAGGTTCTTTATTGTGCCGTAAATCTACGCCACGGGTTCCACGGTTTTACTTCCCTTCCGAACTTCGGACGTAAAAATTCATCGACTCTGGCCGGGATTGAACCTACGCTCTTGGGTCTACGAGGCAAGTGTGATTACCGCTAGACCACCAGGACCCGCTAGTGGTCAGTGCGTAAACGAGTCAACAATAAGTATTCCAGTTAAAAGGGAAAGGGAAAGAAGAGCATCAGTAGAGAGGGGAAATAGAACGGTCATGAGCTCAAACAGAAGCTGACAGTCTCATTTTCTATCATGTCGACATGACCAGGAACCCGTGCGAACAATACGCTTCTTAGCTTTAACGTGTAAAAGAGCTCTATACAGAGCATTTAGGAAATACGTTTACAAACTTTGGTGGCGAGTTCCTCAAACCGAAACAAGAAAAACACATATTTGGAAATCCTTAGTTTTTGAGATATTAATGAAAGTTTACTTCAAAGAGTTTCAAGGTGCAATCTAACAAGTTCGTAACCGAAAATAAAATTAATGTTGTTAAATATCGAATGATGTTATCGATATAAGTCAACTGATGCAGTTGGCGCATCGGCATTGCGTATTTATATGGCAAAGTATCTTTCGCAAAAGACGATGTGATTTGGTAATAACATATTAAAGATGTGATAGAAACGGTAATTTTAACTCTGGCTTAAACTGTCCTTAATAAGTAAAAAACTAAGGATTTCTGGACATAAGTTTGCATGGACTTTTATTTCCCTGTTTTGGTAAACGTTCATTAATCTAATTTAACCTAACCTAATCCAACCTCACCTTGGTAAGCATTCGTTAAGAATTCATAAAACTAATACTTTCTGGACATATGTTAATATGCATATTTTCCTCTTGTTTTGGTAACTTTCATTAATAACTCATAAAACTAATAATATCTGGGCATATGTTTATATGGACTTTTTTTTCATGTTTTGGTATGAGGAACCGCCACCAAAGTTTGTAAAGATATTTCCGAAATCTTCTGTATATTGCATAATGTTCAGCAGTAAAACAGAAGCTATATGTAAAATAGTATTTTCTAGTAAAGTGACTATAAGAAACGCAGGAACATTTCCAAGAGTGTTGATAGTTGGACCATCAGTGTCATTCATGCTCCTTCCATTGATGTAAACCGGGTAAATTTTAATTTGACAGAGTTTGGAAAAATATCAAAACTGTAGAAAGAACATAAAATATGTACGTCAGTGCCAACTTATCTAAAAATATTATGTGTAAGTGGTACCTAGATGACAAAAATGAAGTCAGTGCTAACATGAACTACTCAGTGATGATATGTCCCCCTCACTAGATGTGCAATGAATCGCGTATAGTTCTGCCATATAAACATTCATGCGATTAAAATAAAAACATTGTTAATGCATATTTTGAGAATAAGCTTTAGCCGAGTTGTTAGACTGAAAGCAATTCCATTTTATTTTCGATCATTGGCTCTTGAATATTCAATTTAGTTCATACATTGTTCATAATTATGAACTTGCATTTCGTTATTAGATATTTATTAAACTGTACATCACTATAGAAAAAAAGAAAGGCTGTATTTGTTAAGCTAATTGCTTGTGTTTTTACAGTAATAAGCAAAGTATCTTCCCTATGCTATTTATAGTGATTCTGACTTAATACGGGCAAGGTCGTGCTTATATGGCTCTATATTCAAAAGGTGAACGCAGCAGCTACTGTTGTTTAATGAAAATGTACCGTTTTTGAGCTCTGTTGGCAGTAAGGAGTGCCTGTACTACTAACAATCGCAGTTCTAGCACTTTACCCCAAAGCACAAAGGACACAATGCAATGAAATTGGTTCTATTTATAATGCAAAACCTGGGGTTCGCGAATGACCAGGGAAACAAAGGCGCTTTGTACTGAAACAATAAATTTTAAACATATTTTTATGATTTTGGAACGGGGCAGTATGTTCGATAAACTTACGTTCCCGATGGAGATGCAGCCATAGCGGCCATGACTTCTGTTTCAGCAGCAGCAGGCTGGCTGACCGGCCATGACCTACTCTGAAGGAACTGGGGCACTCACTGGCCATGAAATTGTTCCGAAAGCAGTTTGCTAGCTCGCTAGTTAGAGTTACAGATTAATTCAGGCAGACAGTCGCGTGCACCTGTGTTTCCCAACTGGTTGTTTCGGATGATGACTTTTTTCTATTGAGTAGAAATGAAGAACACACGCTGGGAAACCTCGCTAAAATACCGTACATTAGGAACTAATTTCAATTACACTGAAAGGAATTAGCGTAAAAGCAAACAAAGTTTTAACCTAGTCTAGATGGCAACAAGGTAAAAGACATAAAAAAATCCACGGCATATTGATTCGGACTTACATAGTAAAAGTGCGAAATATATTTTCATTTTGCATGATTCACAACCCAATAAAGAATGCCTGATAGCCATTCACGATTGACATTGCTAACATTGGTTCCTCAAAATAATGCACAAAAAGAATTGTTGCCTCAAACTTCTGAACTCATTATTAGAATTTATCTTAAGCCTTATCTAATTAAGTAGCCAAAATATTGAGACAGCAGCTCATATATTATTGGCGATAAGAGTATTATTTAATTATCCTTCATTAAATATCTATAGTGAAATATTCGTACGTTTACTTAATATTATAGTTCCATAAATATTTTCAATCATTGGTGCAAGGTGATCAAAAATCTGTAGGTTTCAGATCAGACATTTCAAACATTGCATTCAGAACAAAATAATAACTTTAGTACGAGATTTAATAAGTAACTTGGTTCACACACTAATAGGGGCAATAGCAACATTTGAGTATGTGATCATAAAGTTTGTATTCTGTGGTCACAATTCATTCTGATGTTAATTCATTTTTTGGCAATTGTTTAAACACAAGCGTTTTGAGTGATGGTGAAAATGGATAAGGATGGACTCCAAGGTGTGATTCAGTCCTTTTTTCTGCAAGGGAAAAATGCAAAGAAAATTCATGAGAGAATTTTTCCTACATTGGGTGACGCCATGTCCTTTCCATGAAACCGTTCGACCTTGGGTAAAGAGTTCAAGCGTGGCAGAATAGCATCGAAGACGCACCACATCATGGAGTTCCAAAATCAGCTGTGAAGTCAGAAATCATGGATAAAGTCCATGGTATTGTTTGATTGACAGCAAGTCAAATTGCACGACGTAGCAGAGGGCACTGGTATCTCAACTGAGTGGGTTAATTTTATTTTCCATAATAAATTAAACACAATAAAAACGCTGAGTAAGATGGGTATTACGTCTGCTTACTCCGAAGCAGAAATCGCATGTCAACATCGGCCTACTGTTATTATTAAACATCGGAAACGTAATAGCAGTCTAAACAGTGAACCAACGAGGCGAATCGGTTGCGAAAAAGGGGAAATGCATTAACAAGGCGATGGTTTCAGTTTTTGGAACGCAAAATGAATTCTCTTGATTGACTGTTTGGAGATGGAGAAAACTATTTGGAGAGCCTGAAGACAGAGATTGTGGTAAAACGTTCGGGAATGACCAAAAAGAATTTGTTCACCATGACAATGCACCGGTGCATTGGAGATGCATCGCTCAAGGTAAATTGACCGAATTGTGATTCGAAATGCTTCCGCATCCACCCTATTCACCTGTCTCACTCCCTCGGATTATCACCTGTTCCCGAAACTCAAAACTTTCCTATCTGGTTCACAAATTGAAGTTAAACAAAGTCACATAGAAGGTAAAAGAATACTTTGTGAGGTCTCGAAGAAACCCACTACCAGGAGGGATTCATGAACCAGGAGAAACGTCGAACTTCAAGGAGACTGTAAGACTAAACTTGTTCTCTTTAATATAAAACCAACTTACTCTTCAAACCACCTTCGTTCGATCTGCGCTATCGAGTACCTTCCGCTAACGTGATGAGGACTGTGAATTCCATTACGATAGAACTTTTTAGAACAGGAAGCAAAAAGTGCATCCAAGCATTTTCTAAATCGGAATGGATTTCAGAATTGCTGAGGGATTTCCCAAAGAAAGGAAAATATAATAATCTGATGGTGCAATGTCTGGGGAATATGGTTGTGCACTAGTGTCTCCTAACCAAGACGCATAATGCTTTCACTAGCCACTGTAACCCTTTGTGGTTTTTCATTTTCATACAACAGAGTGCAGGTTCCTTAGTTTTCATATTTTTATGGACACACTGCAGTTGGTTAAGAGCATACAATGGTGTTGATGGTTTGGTCGGCTGGAAATAGATCATGATGCCAGTCCACCAAATACAGAGTATAACCTTCTTTTGGTGCAGTGGTGATATCGGTTGTTGGCAGTTATACATTATCTCCAGTGCTCTTTCATTTGTATACAGTTTCATGCCTCGAAATAACTTTCCACTTCGTGAGGTTGCTATGTAAGACCCTTCTACAAACTCTGAAATTATTGCAGTGTAATTCATTAACACCTGGTATTAGTTTCCTTAGTTAATTATGACATCTGGACATTAGGAGTTTTACTCTAAGAATTTATTTCACCGTATCTATTATCTTCATGCAGGGAAGCTACCAGCCTAAAATAAAAATTTGGTGCCATATTACACACCACGAGCAAATCTCCGAGCTTTCAATTTTCTTTATACTGCAACTCTAATCCTTTCATAGGTGCATTTGGTAAATACCCCACAAAAATGCAAGCTTTATGACCATCAATAATGTGGACTAGGTAGTTGGAGGGAGTTTGTTTGTGTAGATATGCTTCAGGAAACACGCTGTAGATTCTGAGTGGCAGCGCGAAAGACAGAACAGATAGAACATTTGTAGCGGAAGACCGGGGGTTGTAACACTACTCGCAACATTTGTGGGGCGTGCAGTGTTTTTATTGGGATGGGGAGGAGGGAGAGGAAGGTCTGAATTATAAACATGGCAGGTTGGTCCCGGGTTATGAATACTTTAAAGCCTCCGCTAACTAACCGCGCTGTTTTGGTTTGACGTCCAACAGCGGGATCAATGATCTAACACCTGGCATTTGCTTTCTCAGGATGAACGAATATGGTAGGTTTATTAAAACTTTGTAATAACATGTCTGCTTACCGGTGCTGTAAGTTGCCACTTTAAACACTGAAATCAGATTTTTTGTTCAGCCTGAAAAGACTAATTAAAAAAAACCTGAATGACAACTAATTCTTGACTCAGCGGACAGGGACGGTATAAAATGTTCAATAAGTAAACAAATGTATATGTTTCTTAGATCAAATGACATTTTGACAATTTATGTTTTAGGAATGATAATTAATCTCAACAAAGGGAGGCAGTGATAATTTCATTTTTCCATAGTTTGAAACTTCGATCTTTTACTTGGCA
Source organism: Metallyticus violacea (assembly GCA_030762175.1). Taxonomy (NCBI): domain Eukaryota; kingdom Metazoa; phylum Arthropoda; class Insecta; order Mantodea; family Metallyticidae; genus Metallyticus; species Metallyticus violacea. The sequence continues at coordinate 46,947,788 of CM060838.1, read as the reverse complement.
GCACTAAAAATATGTCATCTTTTAACTGATTTTTGTCCATTAATGTTGAACGAAATTCGTTTTTATTGCGTGTTTAAAAATGGACAATATTGAAGGCCGCTTTATAAGAGGACTTTCGCCTTGTCGCTTTTCAATTTTTCAAAAATGTCTGCACTCTTCAATCATTTTAGCAGGACGACCAACGTATCGTTCGGCCGCGTTTGAACTCAGTCATTCAATTTTTTCCAGGATAGTAAAACACCTGGCGGCCAGGATCTATGGGCAGTGAAGTACAGACATAGATGGTGTCGTAACATGTTTCTAGACGCTGTTGTAACCCCCCTCCAAGTAATTCGAGCCCCTCAGAAGTTCCCCTTCCATACCAGATGCCGGGGCAATCCACCGACATGCGCACCAACCACTTTCGATTCTGTAATAAAACCAACGGAATGAAATGATATGAAATGGGAGAACGGAAAATTCATGGAAAGGAAAGATCCATCCAACATTCGCCTAAGCGACCAGGGGAAATCACGAAAGAAACCAAGGAATTTGAACCCGGGGCCTCCCGACTGCCAATCCAAAATGTTACCACCTGGGTAGCCCCACTGGGTGTGAAACATTTTAGTGAATATTTTCAAGAATGTCTAACACTTAATCTGTGATAGCAGATTACTAATCCGAAATGCTTCCGAAAGTGGGCATGTGTCCCTGTAAAAATTATAATTCCTAAATAGGGAGATCTCGCTGACAACTTTTGGGCCCAGAGGCAGCCCAGTGACCATGGGTATTTTGTTTACATGCACCTCGTTAGAGCGTCGGCCCAAAGCCAGCTGCAAAAGCGGATGGCGCAAATCCTCTTCGGTCAAGCTGCTTGCTTATTGAAGTTTTTAACCGGCTTTTCCTTCGCCCGTTAGAATGAATGCTGCGTAGCTTTAGCGCTTTCTGTCCTAGAAATCTATAGATCACCAAAATCGCAGTCCTGTAATAGGATACAGGATATGACCTGAATAATAAGAGATAATGGAAGCTACTTTATATTGGAAAAACACTTTTTACGCATTTTATTTCATTGTCCATACATATGATAGTAAATTCAAGAAAAAAGTTTTAGTAATAGGAGTATATTTATTATTATAAAATTCTATATACATATTACAAATATATTTTATGCATTGGTCATAGACTGTACATGCTTAAATATGATACACAATTTGAAAGAAGAAGAAATAATAATAAAAATAAGAAAATATTAATAATAAACAAATAAAAATTTTAAAAGTTTTAAAATATGAAAAACTGTATTTAAAGATATATTAATTTAAACCTATTACATATTATTTATAATTATACTAGTAGGTAATTGCGTTCTAACCAGCAAATAACTTGCTTCTAGCTTCGCACATTTTGGCTACGAAAATGCCTATATTCAACCAATAAGTGTGGTTCGCAAACAGATCCCAGCATGCCAATCGACTGCCTAAAAATGTTTTCTAGGAACAGCGTTTTTCTCAGGTGTTGGCAATTCTGCCAGAATATGCATACTATTCCTCCTCCCCTTCACAAAATAGGCAGAAAACTTAGTATTATGATTTATTAGCTATTTTTTAATTTATTTTAATACGTTTGCAAATGTAGGATTTCACAACGAAGCTTTTAGCGAATGAATTTCTATTTTTACCGAGCTTCTAATGGTATATGTCAGTAACAGTTGCAGATCAGAGGTATTATCTCTATTCCATTACAATAGCACATATTATTTCGCATTGAGTTCTCAACAGACCAGTAGACAATTTTCATAAATCGTAGTTCTTGAAGCAGAACTGCCTATGCTGTATGTAATCAGTTTTTTGTTTCCCGTATATAAAAACTCGCAGAACCTTCAGCAAGTAGCATCATCGCCGACATCAAGTAACTGATGGTATCAGTTAACCAAAGGTTTTCAGCTCTTTCTTAAGCTACAGCAATTGCGGCACGATTCTTCGCTCTTATCGGCTGAAAACTCCATTTCGAAATGGCCTTGCTGCTGGCTAAAGGAAAGTACGTACAGGCTATTAACATATTCATGGCAGTCAATAAGGAAAAGAACCGCGTGGAGTTCAAGGAGGGAATACAGCTGAACACAGCGATCAATGACACGAATAAAGGACTCATTTGATTTAGATTACCTCTGTTATTGCTGTTTTAATCCATTGCTTTCTAGAAAACATCCTTTGGTCTAGAGAACAAGCAAATTCGTAAGTTCACTCAAGGACAACATGTTGTATAGTCTAACATAATTACCAACAGGAGTACGGCTAGCATTTAACAGGCTTGGCGATGCAACTTATCTGAGGCCATGGACATCTGGATAGGTCCCTGAGGCCATTTAGCGAAAGGAGAAACTACAAAACTGCAATTTTTCAATAGTGTATTTATTATATTTTATAAGAAACTAGATTGTAGATTTGCGTTTCTTTCATATTATTTTACGGTTGTATATATAATTGAAATATATTTAAATAAGAAATTCGCAAATAGTCAATGTTCTTTAATACATATAATTATATCCTTGTATAATTTTAAGTTTCATCATCACTCTTATGAAGTTTGTGAACATTTCTTAATCATTTTATCACATTTGTTAAATAGCTCTCTTATGTTTTTTATATTTGAATCAGATATTAAAATTTAAAAATTTCCCACTTATATCCAAGGGTAACTTACCCCACTTTGCTAAAATAAATTCTTCTGTAAAAATTTTGTTCTGTTTACATTCCAAAATATAATACCAAGTCACCAACATGGGACACTTTTTCTTTTAAGTATCCCACCTAAGCTATCACTTCGGATCTAAATATCATATATTTTAATATATTTTCTCTCCCCTAGTAATCTTTTAATGTTTTATATGACTTTAAGGGTTCTTTTATCATTAAGAACTGACCCATAACTCCAATAGAGCTTTATAGCTTTACTTCCATCTCATAATTATACCTTCCTTCTGCCTGTTCTTAGTTCTTAGCAACACAAACGAGTAACAACTATTACAGCAAGTTACCAAGAAATGTTGATTAATCATACTACCTGAATAGATCTTTGCAACAACGAATGAAATAAAATTTAATAGATGCGTGATGAAGCAAAAGAGCATTGGATTTGTTGGCTACTAATATTCTGGTTAGATAATGGTATGGGATTTAAGATGTACGCCATAAAGGTCACAGTGACCTCATATGTAGTGTAGTTGAAAAACGCTTAACAAGTGGACACAAATACATTTTACTAATAGTTATGTTCTGTTGATGTATAGAACTGAGTCAGAAATCTCAGTAAAACTATTCGAATAAAATAAAAGTCATTTTCTGAGAGCAATGAAGGATAACAGTTGAATAAAATGGTACAGAAAAAGATTATCATCCTAGTTTACGTCTCCTATTCCCAATTTTGCATCTAACTACTTTCATATACCTTTGTGACTGTAGTTCAAAATTGTTTTAAGCAGTGAATTGTATTCAATGCTATGTGGTCATCAATGTTACTTTATGTGAAATAAATTATTGGATAGCTACATAGCGGGTATCCCTAAATTTAATTCTCAAACTTGTAGGAATAATACAGGAGAACAAAACAAACGTATTTTGTTAATCAATAACAATTGATCTAAAATTGAATGACTGGTGAAGCAATAAAAGATGAGATGAAAATGTTTTTAGATGTTAATTGAGAATAAAACGACTACATGTCAATTTTTAGTTCTATTCTTTTAAAAACTGATCAAAAGGATGACACCTTGATTAAAAATATACTTTACATCATGATGATTGTTCAAAGACTCCAGGTATTATGCATACGTGCACCCGAGTAAAGAACTCCAAAAAATCAAATCGGGGTGAGGTCGGAAGAACAGGCAATGGGTTCACCTTGGCTAATCCATTGCTTAACAAATGTACGGTTTAAATGCTGTCAAGCTACAATGGAGAAGTGAGGAGATACACCATTGTGTTGATACCACATGCAACTTCCTAACGTCACAGTAAATGTTCATAAGCAACGCCGACTATAAGATTTACAGAAACTGCAGGTGAATTTTGCCGTTGAGACGTTATGGCGTGTTCACCAAGTTAGTCACATTGGTAGTTTTGAGTGATTGTAATAATAAATTAATGAAAAGTGTAATTTAATTATCTCAAATTTATAATTATTTCTTGAAAGACTGGCCATATGTACACTTAATATGCTCATGGTTAATTATTAAAAATGCTTGATCTATTTTATTACTTCTCGAAATTGAAAATTGAATTTGGGAATACTTGGTATGACTACACATTTTTGACAGATCTCTGTTTTAAAAATATTATGTCACCAGAAGGGTACACTTACCAGTGAATTAAGTTTTTTGGTTTTATTTTTTCTGGACAATATTAAAAGGTCATAATTACGTTACAGCATTGGTGCGGACTAACTTCATAAAACTCACCTTCATAGATATAACATTTCCTACTTTAGGTGTTATTTATTTATAGTCTCTTATATTTTCAAAGATACATACTTTTATATTTATATGTTTATTTAATATATATGATGGGTATAGATATATAGTTCAATATAGGCAATTATAGTTCAAAATATATTTTATAACAAAAATAACGAGACAGTAATAAAATGTTAGCACAATGATCTAAGAACCTGCAAGCAAAACTTCAAATTTTTATTTTCAAAAAGACTACTGTTTCCTTAAAAGCCATATATTGTGAAAGAAGCTGATCTTTCTTTAAAAATAAATGACGGAGGAAAAAAAGATTTCTAATAACTACAAATTATGAAATGAAATGAAAAATTACAAAATATATATTTGCTTGAAGATATATCGTAAAACATTTGTGCCATGTAAATTTATTAAAAAGGGGGGGGGGATATAGCGATGGCGATCAGGTAATGCCTGAAATAGCAATTACCCTTAGGTTAATAGAACGTAGCACGTTGCTCAATGTATTATGCGAAGGTCTGAATCTATTCTTAAACTACATATGATATTAAACACACTTCAGTATCAAGTCAGTTTCAAAATGAGTAACTGAAAAGAATTCAATTTAAAAGAGTTTTAAAGCAAACAAAACAATAACGTTTAAAACAAAACAGCATTATAAAATTAATCATTAATACAACATCTTCTATCACCCCTACAAAGGAAGAGTGGGGGGTGAAGCTTGGCCAGGAATTAAACGAGGCAGCGAGGAAGAATGACAACAAGGCAATTTGGGCAATGATATGTAAAATGCGCAAAGAAAGGGAGGAGATTATGTAGTAACACCATCAGAATGGCATAAGTTTTTTCAGGGCCTTCTGGGAGTAAAAACTTTGGTTATTCAGGATAATCTGAATATTGATAATTTATGGAAAATAAGACTTGTTAGATAGCAAAATAACTTCCAGTGAAGTTTTGGAACAAATTAAAAAGTTAAGACCTAATAAATCATGTGGAATAGATGGAATACCAGGAGAATATTGGAAAGTTTGAGTAGAAGACCTTAACAGATTAAATATATTGAGGCGATTACTGAACATAATCTTTGAAGAAGGAAAAATACCAAAAAAATTGAGAGTGGGAATTGTAACACCAATATATAAAGGTAAAGGTGATATCAGGAACCCAGCAAACTATAGAGGAATTAGTTTACTTTCAATTATTGGGAAAGTATTCACTAAAGTGTTAGCAAAAAGATTACGAATGGGGCAGAGAAAGAAAAGAAACTTTCAGCATTTCAATTACACATCAGCATTTATAATTAGAACACTAGTCGAAAAATATCTTAGTATCAAAAGAGGTAGAATTTATTTGTTGTTTTTGGACTTGGAGAAAGCTTTTGACACAATTTATAGAGAAGCACTTTGGGTTAAACTGAGAAAGAAAGGGGTAAGCCAGAATTTTATAAAGGTAATTCAGAATATTTATAAGGAAAACGAATTTTATGTTAAATATGAGAGCGGTAGAGTTACAGAAAAATATCAAACAATGTAGGTCTAATAAGACAAGGATGTAAATTAAGTCCAGTTCTCTTCAATCTGTTTATCGATGATGTTTCAGAAGAAATTAGCAAAGGTAATGTACATTTGCCAACTATAAATAATACAGAGATACCGGGTCTGCTCTTTGCAGATGATTTGGTAACAGGTTCTCTAACAAGTATAGGCTTAAAACAATCATTAGAAATTATAGACACCTTTTGTAGAGAATGGGGGTTCAAGATAAATAAAAACAAATCTAAGATTATGGTGACGATAAAAGGTTTCAAATTAAAAAAAACGGGAAAAATGGTGGTAGGAGGGCACAGAGATTGTAGTTGTTAAGAAAATTGATTATTTAGGTGTTAGATTGTCTAGTAATGGGAAATGGAGTGATCAAAGAAGGAAAGCAGTAGCAGAAGGAAAAGTAGCCATGAGTGTAATTAGATTTTGTGTTAACGAAATACCAAATATCAAGTAAAATGGTTAGAGAGAATATATGGTTCAATCGTGGAGAGCAGAATGATGTATGGAATAGAAATTTGGGGGCCAGATGAAGGATGGAAAGGGATAAATATGATAAATAGATTATTTTATAGAATTGTTCTGGGTTTACCTCGATCTTCACCTAACGAGGTTGCTTTAATGGAACTAGGAAGATTGGGCTATAAAAGCAAGGTCATGGAAAGCGTATTGAAATATTGGTATAGAATAGGGAGACTAGAAGACGAGAATATTATTAAGCAGTGCCTGGTAGCACAAAGTAAAATCAAAGGGAGAGAAACTTGGCTATCTAAAATCCAAAATATCGTACAAGAAGTGGGCATGGGACTAGTATGGTACGAGGGAGAAAGATTGGGTAAAGGATTTTGAAAAGAGATAACAATAAGAATTGAGAATATTGAAAAACAGGAAATATGGGAAAATCTTAACACCAAAACATCTCTGAAATTACATAGTACACTAAAAATGTGTGGGGAAGAGAAAGATATGTTGAAATTTGTGATAAGGTAGGAAGGGAAGGATTGGCATGGTTTAGAACAGGAGTAAAATTTTTAAGTGGATTAAAAAATGGATACACTAAGGGGAAATGTCCTATGTGTAAAGAACCAGATAGCACTTGGCATTGTATACTAGAATGTAAGCAAGCTAAGTTTTGGAGGGAACAGTTCTTATTAAGAAAATGGGAAAATATACCAGATGAAATAAGAGGTAGAAGAATTTTAAATTTAAAGTCAGATGAAAATACTAAGCAACTAGGAAAATATATAGGCAAGATAAATGGTTATGGGTATAAAATACGTGAAACGAGCTTGGGAGTAAAATTGTTGGATAGTAAAAGGAGGATGGAATGAGTAGAGGAAGGCATGGGGCTAGCTTTCTAATGTTAGTTTACTTTTAATGTTGTGTTTTGTTGTGATTGGATCGAAGCCCGGTCCCCTGGACATTCCAGTAGGTAGCTGCTGATGAACCGGGGACTGGGGGGCTGAGCCAATCAATTTAAAATAAATTTTGAATGGAGCCAGTGCCTTCTGGAATTGCCGAAGGTGCTGTTTCTAATTGTTATGTTTAAAGGTAAAGATAGTATATTACGAAATATAGTAAATATTGTAATTGAGAGGGGTACATGGAAAATAGATGGAGGTCTCTTATAGTTTGTATTTGTATGATTGAGTGATTGTAAAAGAGTACTGTTGTTGTAAAGGAGTAAACTTGTAGTATTATTAATTGGAAATAAACTCAAATTCAAATTCAAATATGTGAACATATTCTTAGTTAAACAAATACATTAAAAACTCGTGTATTAAAATTGAGAAATCAGACACTTATACCTAACTTTGGTACAGTTTAAAGTGGCGAAAAATACCGGGTTTTAATGAACTACGTAGCAATAATTTAAGAGGTTGTTGAATATTAGATAACCAATTTGAGATGGGGAATCTATATATGATACACGAAGAAAAATAAAATAAAAATAAATAAACATCGAAATTCTTAAGCACTTAATATTAAGTAGGTACACACAAACTAAGACCATGAGCCACCGCCCGGAATCTAACTTTATAAGAAATTGTTTGAGCAACAGCTCGTAAACCCCCTAATAATGTTGATAAATAAGTGAGAGCGACAGGCGCAAGGGGAGAAAGTAGCTTGCAGTTCTTGACCTATTACCCCCCTCCATTCCTGTTGTCTACAGTCCACATGGACATAAATTTAATTCCTTTTCATTACATTTAGGAACTTAGGGATGTGATGCCTTGTGATAAAGAATTTTAAATTAGATACAGGTAAATCAATGTCGCGGAGGAACCCAAATTCAGATCTGGAACGTTTCCTTTCTAAATAAAAATAAATTTATTCCCCGCAATTTATTTTTTCAGCATTAAAAACTCTGGGACGGTGGGGAGAAGAGACAAGCATCTATAATTTGAGTAGGAGAATGAAGGCCTACTGATACACAAACTCCGTACAAAATTCAATATCAGTATGAAAGCCCCGTGGTAGCTGAGGTGGATATTAGATACTCATCACAACTGCGCTTGTCAAGCAAAGCAGAATGAGTAAGGCATTGTATTTGCTAACCAAATGGACAAAAATAAGCATTGCCAGAATTAGCATCCAGTCATACAAAGCACGAAGTAATCAACAGTGAAATTGTTTTGTGAAGAGATAACGTTACTACCGGATTGGAAAGAGTCAGGACCGTCATCGCATTCATCACAGAACCATAAATATTAAAGCACACACTGAATTTAAAGGAGCATACGACATCATCATACGCAGATTTTCGCAAATGACTGTACAGCTTCAATTTGCACATGCGTATTACTTAAAAATTTCATTAAAATGCGCATAATGCGATACACTCAATGTTCAGCGCAAACATTTCCTCACAAATGATTAAATCTGTTTTGAATTCTTTGAATGCTTTGAATTAGTTGGCTGCTAAATTTTACTAAAGAAATTAGTAATTATTTCTAGTGATTGCTAAGTTCTTCACTCAACAAAAACTAAACTTTTAGATAAACTATTAGGGTGGTTGCCATGAAAATAATTTTCTGGCAATGTGATATTGGAGCACAAAAATATTAAAACATTACTTTTTGCATATACCAATAAAAGTGAAGAGTAATATTATGCAAGTGTTTAAGACAATGCCCTTTAGACAACTACAGCTTCGTAGATATATGTAAACGAATAATCCGGTCAAGGCTAGAAGTGGTTTTAGAAACTTGTATGATAATGACGAACTCCCCTTTTGTGGTAAAAGTCAAGGAAATTACGAAAGGATAAACATTCAGCCACAGAAGATATAACGGCTTGAGCGCGCATACATTCTTACGGTAAAGTGTCCATTAAAAACGACATTATTTTTAAATGTTACTTGCAGATGAAAATAAAACTAAGTTTCACCGATGAAAAAAAAAATATCTGATTAATTTATCTTCTTTATAACTTTGTTTAAAGTCCAATTACAAAGATTGTTTTTGTCGAATGGGAATTATTATGACTAAATTTTTAAGTGTTGTGATAACTTTATTATTAGATTAAATGTTAATTTTGTTTTTAAGTTTCGTATTATTAATTTCGTCTTTAAAAGTTAAGTCTGCTGGCGTTATCATGCAAGTGAAGTTACTGTGTTATCAAGATTTTGAGCAACTTAAATTGAAGATATTTTAATTTTGTTCTTGTGTAACTCTTTGATGTTTCCGTTTCTTGTGACAAACGCCAAGATACGTGTGTGGAATGCTTTAAACTTACACCTCTCTCACCCAATTTTTCTTTTGCGAGAACCTAGTGTCTTAGACAGCATACGAACAAAGCGTGGAATAACTCACCACGTTAGGAAAAAGCGAACTTTCCCTACTTTTTAGGAGGCCTGTGCTCTTAAGGGACACAATAGACTATCTTTATCTCTATCTTTGAAGTTTTTAATAACACTTTTCATAATGGACAGAATTCGTGATGTGACCTTTTTGTACTTTTATTTTTATGGTGTGGTTTTAAGGGTTAGCAAACGATACAACTATATTGAAATCATCTGAGCTACAGACTTACAGCATATCATGCGAAGCTACGTGAGAGATCGGGCACCTCCAAGTGAGTTGCTGACTTTTGTGTTTTAACCGCACACTCGATTATGTACATATCAAGCAACGAGCTAGCGATAGAGCAAGGAAGGTTATAAAAGCATGCGTGCAAAGCATAAAAACTACTATGTATATAATATGTAAGTATATGTATTTAACATTTTGGAGGACAGCCAATTGTTGACTTTATTTACTAGGTTTTATCTTTACTGGTTTATTTATTTAGGGATAGGAAATAAATGCGTATTTATGAAGTTCAAGGATGAGAAGATTAGTGAGCTATTACTAAAATTTAAAATAGTTTCAATCCTTTACCAAGAAATCAGAGTCATGCAGCGAGTACGCGATAAGTTCACAACGTCTTAAGATATGGGTTGTAAGTTTCCTTCCTCCTCCTCCTCTTCTCATTGGACGCTACAGCCCTGAATGAGCCTTGGCCCGCCGCGGCGACCTCTGCACTCTCTACCACTCGACGTTACAAGCTGGACCATGGAGGAATGTGTTCCTGCTAACCTTCGTGTGCTCTTGTTGCTGGGTGCCCGAGTGCCGGCGGAAAGAGCCGAAGGTAGTGAGCTATTAGCTGGATGATGAATGCAATAGCGCTGGTTAAAGCATTGTGCTCCACTTGTGAAGTTTCATAGCCGGTACAACTATTACCATCTCATACATTCTTTTTTTCTGCAGGAGTTAAAAGAAATTTGACACAATTACAAATGATTTACTCGTGAATTAGTTGCGAAGTGAAATAAGAGCACATTTCCCACCATATTACTTGGGAATTGGAATAAGAGCGGCTAGCAGCAAGAGCACCAGCAAAGCCTTCCTCCAGCAGCATGAGCAGATTGATGCATTTGTTCAGGGGCTAACGTCAAGTCTTTCTACCTCCGTATTAAGACTTCAATTGATATAGGGCAGTATTATGGGGGGGGGCAGGTAAACAAGTTTTCTTCTAGTATAAAAACTTTTTACTGGTGTGCTCATCACAACTATTGGGCTTTCGTTTTGTTTTTCTCCTGCGCTTGAGCAGGGCAGGCTGACGGTAGCACACAGCTCAGCTGCACATACTCAGCCCTCCGTGCAATCGGAAAATACTGAAAACCTGCTTATATTTTTCTTGGAAGATGAAATCTCTGCTTCCTGAGACGGTGAGCTATAAGACATAGGCTTTAGTAGCCCTGTAGGCATGAAATTTTTGCAACTTTATAATAGCATGTGTTGATATCCCTGGTTTTTTGTGCTACTTATGCGAGAAATTTTCGCAGCAATTGTTCTAATCCTGCAGCGATATCTTCCAGTTACTCCTCTTGTAATATACATCTGCGTCTAATTTTCTTGTTCAACACTGCTCCTGTTGTTTTGAATTTATGCAATATGTCAGGTGGATGAACCTCCAGAGAACGTTCTTGTAATTCTGCACGACGCTGAATGGCTAATACATTTCTCAAAAAGTTGCAGCAAAAGAAAATGCGTTGTTTTGTATTAAATCTTTGAAGCATGAAACACAAAGAAATTAAATGCAATAACACAGTAAACCTTTACTACTCCGAACCTACACGCACATTAATCAACCTGTCAGCGGCAATAGGGTCCTTGGCTGTCGGTGTTTGCAGCTGTGACCTGCCACCTTCTTTCTGGTCCGCTTGCGGGGAAAAGCAGAGAGAAGATCCAACACACAACAAAATTATGACTTGCTGCTTCCAGAGTAAGGGAAAGCAAGGCATTCAATCGTTTAATGTTAAAAGGTCGATTATTTCATTACATTTTATTTGCAAATGGTCTCCCAAAATATTTAATCAGCTATTATTAACGTTATTCAGATAATATACGGCAAACATCGTTGGTTAAAAGGAGATAAAATGTAGGGTATGCACTCGATTAATTACTAGAAATTTTAAGGATATTTATATGAAAATCATAAACTTCAGTCGTAAAATAGTTTATCCCTTTTTAACTTCTATTCTTTTGAAACGATGTCAAAAGCGCTGGTTCTATTGCTCTCGACGAGTCATTTGTTGGTTTTTATTCTGCTCATTTTAGAGAGGAAAAACAAAATACTGCAGTATGAGAGAATGAAAAGGATCAAATCCCTTTCGTTGGTGCAGTAGCACATTTTCTGCTAGTGGCTACTTTCCTTTCATTTTTTGTTGCCCCCGACAAACAAATGACTATTCTGCTACTCGCGCAATTTCAGAGAAGCGCATTGCCACCGTGACCTTTCCGAACCTAGTTGGGTTTTGTCTGCTTCACGGATGCACGCACCGATCCAGCTTCACTCAAGACGAAAAGGCCACAGCACCGCGGCTGGGTTCCGAAAAGTTTTGATATTATTTTCCTTAACCGAACTCCACACATAACAAAATGATAACATTTAAAACATAGATATGCGATTCTTAGAAACTGTGTTTTACTTCGCTTACGAGAGCTTTACGGCGCAACACGTTGATTACCGCTCTCCTATTATTAAAGTTATTTAGGTTTCAGAGGAAAAGCTAACCACAAATTTCTTTAGTGCGTTGCCAAGTTGTGCTTGTCGGAAATGTTGTAACCTCATGGCCAAAGCATTGTGTTGTGTAACGCGGTCAACGAATCACAAAGGTGTTTACAACAAAGTTTACTATCAAAGTTTGCCGACAAAGTTTAAAGGAGAAGGAAACCTGGGAAAATGAGCACACTAGATATAGTTGTGCTTCAAGTTTCATTAAATTGCTTGCAATCAAGTCAGTGGAATGCGGCATCGTCTTTCTTTTTATCCGCTGCAGCTGCAGAAAGTGTGGGAACTTTCATCTAAAGATTTTCTAATAACAAAATTGAAATATTTTGTAGCTTCAAGAAACCTAAACGTCTACTTTGCCTATATGTTGATTATAACTTGAAAACATCTGGTGTAAAGCAAATTAACCTTATTTAATCTTCTATAAATAAGGAGGGCAGTCATGTTTAGCGCAGACCATTTACTACTGACCTCGTTACTGTATCAGTGTCTAATGTAGCGTATGCTAAAAAAAACTCCCAATAGCTAAGTTTAATTAAATCCATTAGAAACAATGTTCTGCCGAAAATCTGTATCATGCTAATTTTTAAATTGTAAAAGCTATGAATTCACATCATTGCAAGGATATTTTCAAGAGGGTTGTACATATAAAAATTATACAAAACGTTTAAAAACGCAAGGAAGTAAACGAAAACAATAAAGCAACATAAATTTGAAATAAAACACAAAAGAGATTGAAATAATACAAGTAAAATATGTGCATAATTATAGATATGATTAGGCATAAAGACAACAATGTCTAAAGCACTGGAACTAGGGGAAAGGTATTCAGTAATTTAACTATCTAAGCAGGGAAAAATTACTTATAAAATAGATTTTAGTTTATTTATCAATATACTCGCTCAGCTATTCAATTCTTTTCATCTACTTTTTTTGTAATGACTTTTAAGTCCTTAAAATATTGTTTTGGATTATCTGAAAACCATCAATTTAAACCACACAGACACTCATCCCTTTAAAACTGCTGTCCACGGAAAAAAAAAAAAAAAAAAAAGGAAAAGGAAGTTGGTACAATAATGTCGGAAGAATAATGTGCGTGGGTCAGCTACTGAAAGCCACATTATTTGGATGGCAGCCTTAGCTTTGTTGTACAGAGTTGCAACTACTGTTGCCTTTGGGCATGCACACGTTTGATGAGTTATTTTCCAAACTATATATGTAGAGATTAAAAATTAAATTAAATAAAATAAAACAAAATGTGTATACGTCACCCTGGTAGCTGGTTTCCTAAACCAGTGCGTGTATATCAAATTTTCTTTTTATTATTATAAACTATACAATACAATACTCTCTTACTAAACTATTTTACAGGTTTTACTTATAACTAGATTAAAATAATATGATAAGATAGTAAAAATTCAAAATAATTAAATTAAACCAAAATATAAATTTACTAAACTACTTCCTGATTTAATCTTCAAAAAACTAAAAAAATCTACCAAATTAACAATATTACTGGGATCCAGTAAGAATTATAGCTGATAGCATCTATTCCATCCTATGAATTTATGTCGCCACTATGCTACTACTACTAACAACTACTACTAACCACTGGTTACCAGGGGTATGTACTTGTATCCAGTATTTAGGCAGAGTTATTTCTTAAATTAAACATTACACTTAATTGTTTCAAGTCTCCTTAGCTCAACTCAATCATAATAATCACCTTCTCTTTAACAACGTACTTCATTTAAGTTAATTTATAACTATTACTTCTTTCCTACTGATTTAATTTATTTGTCCCAACACTTTAATTCGTTAAACACACCTCGCTTCCACCATATCACTCTCCATCTTTACTTCCCAACCGTTCCTTCTTCCATCTCTCTTGATCCTCCTGGACTCCTGGTTGCACCATTTCTCGTGCTCTGCTCCTCCTCTCCGGACACCGCTTCTCAATCATCCATCTCCTTCCGCTGCTCATTCCCGTGGATCTTCAACACCCTTTAATCTACTTCTGTAAATCTGTAGAGATTTTTTTATACTTAAGTTATCTATCTGGGAAAATAAACTTTTCAACTGTCTTCCCCATTTCTCTGGAAGTTGCTTCCACAGGCCGTCCAGTGTAAGGGTGATCTTAAAGGGACTCTGTGCCCCACTTCAACTGCTTCCTTCAAAATTTTATTTTATAGTGTGATAAAAAGACCCAATATAAACTACAGCACTTTCCTATCATTTGTGAGAAATTTTATTACTAAAGGTGCTGTATTTCACAGAGGACTCTCGAGACATATTGTCTCTTGCGTACCCTTAAACATGTCATAGCATGCTCACAGCTCTCTTTTATACTGAAAAATTATTTAACACCTCTCAGTAAGAAGTTTCTCTGTGGCGCCCTTATGAAATCACTTAAGCACAGTAAAATATGGTCAAGAGGGATAGAAACAGCTGGAGGAAGAAATTAAATTAACTGATATTATAACCTCTGGTTCACGTAGGGTTAAATGAACTTATTCACAACTTATTGTTAAATATATTCAAGCTTGGTTATCAAAAACTTTATATGTTATATTTAATAAACATACTGCAATGACTACTACAAATAAATAAGAATGAACTATTCTTTATATAGATAATTAACATTTCACTTTTGTATTTGAAATTATAAATAAAACACTAAAATCGTTTTTCTATAGGATAAGACAGAAAAAATACTATAGACAGCGTTTTGTTTTCTTTATTTTGGACAATTTGCCGACAGACTAAGTCGAAGAGAATATGAATTGAGCAATTATAACCTCAAAACATATTTCTAATATCTAACATAGTTTTATTAGCAAAACGGATGTTTTAGATCTAAACACCAATCAATTAAATCATTTATTGTTGCAGAGCTATGGTCATTAAATCTTCTCTTCTGCTCCACCAATTTAAGAATAATTGTAATAAAATTCAGTGACAATATCAAAATTACAACAACAACAATAATAATAATAATAATAATAATACTTTCTTTCTAAGTTTTGACCGAATGATAATGGCTGAGTTACTAACAGCAAAATAAATCGGTTTGTTTGCGGTTCTCACCAATGAAAGTGTGAATATGGTGGATTCTTTATCCGTAGGTTTCCCAATAATTGGTTACGTATAAGTATATTATTGTGATATTCCAAGTTTACATGGGTAGGTATAATCAAAGGACGTTTGTTGCAGCTAATATTTTAAAACAAACTCACATATATTACGAGCCTTGTACCTAAAGAAATCAATTACAGTGCCGTTTCCAATGTACAAACTTGCATCAATAAAAAAATTAATGATATATGTAGATCTAGTAACCATTTTAACATTCATATTTATGTTTTAGCCCGTATTAATCACTAGTTACGTATGTAGTGCTCTTTACTTACATGTTTCAAGTGTATGAAGTAAACGTTTTTAATAATAGCTTTAGTGTAATAATTCTTAGCTTAGTAGAGCAGAAGAGAAGGCTATAAACCAATGAAATAAATTATTATATTGATTGCATTGTAAATAAATCTAATAGACTGTAATTCTATATGTTTTGGAAAAAAACCCTATATGCGAATTAATATATTAAGTGACCTAACTAATAATTCGAATGTTCACAATACACAATTACTATATAAACATACGATAAAGAATCTGCCATATTCATATGATTTTCATTGGTGAGGAAACCTCATACAACTGAAAAACACTTCAAGGTCTAATAAAAAAAATCTTTTTGAAATATTTTAAATGTTTGTACTGAAACTGCTGCCGTAGCTCTCAAAATGTTTACCATATTTAATTCTTCACAGAAGTGTGCAAATAAAACAGATTCTGTAAATTGATTAACGTTTTTCTTTGAACATTACTTTATAAACTTATCAGACACTGATTTATATATTTCCTTGAATTTTTGTGGCGTTAAACCTGATAGCGAATTCCGCAGTCTTGATAATCATTTAATTTTTCATTTTGAATACCTGATATTCGTACATTGTACAAATTATTTACATTGTTCTCGAAATTAGCGTCATCGCATTTGGCATTCAACTTTTCCTAATCCACTTTGTTGATTTTATTCGGTTTATATAGCCATGATAATGCGATAATCAATAAAACAGGCTATGGTCCCATAGATACTTATTTCCTAATGATTCGGAGTTTAAAAATCACACACTAACCACTCTCTTGATTATGAAATCTTTTTTTTTTTTTGAACGGTGTATAAGCCTGTTTTTAAGAAGTACCACAGGCAGCGGGCACTGATGATACATGAAATGATATTTCGGGCAAGATTTTTTAAAGGAAGCAGACGTTTCAGGTCTAAGTTTAGGATACCTCCCCGGCATTTGCCATTTATGAGGAAAACCTGGAAAAAAACCTGTCAGGGTGGACGGTCCTGGCTTATGAAATCATGATCTTATTCTTTATTTTGAAATATAAATTTAATTTAAATTTAATGCTGTGGTAAAAAAAGCACTACATGAGGCACATTCCTAAAGTTATTTATTTTAGGAACTTGCATCAATCTTAAATAACTATTGACTTTGATTGTCTCGGTGATAAGGATCATTAACGTTAATCCTAAAGTTAGTTACGCCTAAACTCAGCTTCAAGACTGTTTTTGAGTGCTGATTTAGAAATTCACATAGTGAGTTCAGTGGAAAGAGAATTTTTCAAACAGTATCTGTACAGTCTAAGTATAGACGACTTAATCCAGAATGCAAAATGGTAACCGGTGTTAACTGTTTTGCCATGCAGCGAGTTGCGGATATTGCCTCGCAGAGCATTTGTGAAATTGCAAACACCAATATTTGATTTACAGTCCAATCAATCAATTATTAAATACTTTTCCACCAACCAATTGATTAGCTCCGGGGCTATGTTGTTAATTTGTTTTCCAACAAATGGGTAATCGAAACTTGGCAAAATGGCATTATTTTCTTTTATGTTTTACTAAAAAGAGGGTCTAGGAAAGCAACCAGAATAATCTAATTTTAATAATCCTCTTTAAGAAACAAGAGACAGATTACTGGATATGATGTTAACCTAAATGTAGCGCTGAGTTTTCACTAGAGCCAGATGCACTGTTCTATGGTCGTACTTTAATAACGGATGGTGCGAAGAAGAAAGATAAATCCTGGGAGCTAAAAAAGGGACAATACCTTTAATGAAACAGTGTAGGGGGGTTCCCCTTCTGCCTTGAGGTTTCGTTACATCTACAATAACGTACAGGGCGAGTATACCTAACTTGTTATACTTCTGAGTCTGCTGCCAGACATTTTCAAACCTAAGTAATCATCATTGTGTTTATTCATGTATGCACAATTAAGTGTTGTCCATTAACACCTTTGCTTGAGTACCTGCCCCTGTTTTGTAAGTGACACCTGCAAGCCATATGTCAAGTGAGCTGACATTTTCAAGGTGCCATAAAGTCCATGAAAAGAGCTATAACATTCACGCTTTGCTCACGTGTCACTGTTGCTGCACTTTTTTTTACGATATCCGTTAACTTCTGACGAAATGCTATGAAAGGAGATCAATATCCATGGGCTCGTATATGCAGTTAACTTCCACACACCATCAACACAGTTTAAGCTTAACTTTTCAAGAAAGTGTTTCAAATTTAATTTACTACTGACTTGCGTAATATAAAATGTTAAGATTTTTAAACGGATGATAGAATTTTAATACAAGTAATATCAACGGTATGCATATACACCCTAAGACAAAAGTGAAATGGAATAAAACGAGCATACTGTCAAAACAAGGGTTTGTCTAGCTTCTGTTCGGTTCTGTTCAGCGCTTGATTCGCCGATGTCTCTACACGCGCATTTACCTTTAGCCTCATTCTGTCATCATCAGTCACTTCGAGGTCTGTGTAGCAAACATGCACTGATAGTTGAGAGGTTAAAAGCAACTGTCGCACTGAGAGCTATGGAAGTTCAAATCCTAACCATGGGTGAACTGTTATTATTTGCTAGTACGTTTAGTATATTCATGATAATATAACTTCCAATTGCAAAGGCTTGTGTATTTTAAGGTTTCTATGCTACAATAAAAAACAGTAAAGTAATCTTTATTTTAAAAATGAATAGAACTTAATAATTATTTTAATGAATTAAAGAAAATTTATATTATATTTATACTTTTACCTTTAAAATATTTATGTGGCATTTATTTTGAAAATTAAAATGATTAATTTGATTTTTTGTTTGAGCATAAATGTCTTAAAATTAAAATATATATTATTTCCGTACATTAAACAATTAATTTACCTGCAAAATTTAACAAATAAACATTCAAGTATAATAAAGAATTAAACCTAAGTAGTTCTTATTACTAGACAAACACTTTAGTAGTAGTAGTAGTAGTAGTAGTAGTAGTAGTAGTAGTAGTAGTAGTAGTAGTAGTAGTAGCAGCAGCAGTAGTAGTAGCAGTAGTAGTAGTAGCAGCAGTAGTAGTAGTAGTAGTAATAATAGTAGTAGCAGTAGCAGTAGTAGCAGTAGTAGTAGTAGTAGTAGTAGTAGTAGTAGTAGTAGTAGTAGTAGTAGTAGTAGTAGTAGTAGTAGTAGTAGCAGTAGTATAGTAGTAAGAGACAAACAATATATAATTAAATAAATAAATGGACAAAGGAAACAATATATAATAGAAAATTACAAATACCTAAATAAAATAAGCAGAAAAGAAAAAAACATAAAAAAATAAATAACTTACACTCCTTTACCTTTATGTAAAAAAATAAACTGTGACTCATGTTCCCTTACCCACTCTTCCCGGTTGTCTGCCTCTTCCGATCTGAGCTGTCTCACTTTGTTTAAAAATTTACCTACTCCCTCCTCCTCTTTCCTATCTGCCAGCAAAGTCCAGCACTGCCACTGCCCTCTCCCCCCCCCCCGTTAACAAATGGGCGGTAAGTGTCTCTTTACCCATTCTTTCTTCTCCTTGCAGTACGACAGAATATGTTCCCACGAATCTTTCTCCGAACACATAGGCTTGTACCCTCTCTGTCCATTACTTTAGTCATTCGCACGCGCCTAACCTAAACCAAGCAAACCCCTGATTGCAGAGTTTGGCCCCTGTCTGGATGTAAAACTCCCTTCCCTATTAGATTTTCAGCTCCAATTGTCTCTGAGAGCAAACGGTGGAAGTAAAAGCATTTTCTGCCTATGGCATAACTTGAACATGAACTAATAGTGGCACTGGGAACCCAGCTTCAGCGAATGCTTCCGATGCTTTTCTAATTGGACATGGTTTTTGCCTGTTCTCTATTTTTTTTTTCTTTTTTTGTCTAAGGGTGTACCATGTATTCCATAGGAAGTGTTTTGCGATTTAAACTTTAATAAGTACCAACATTAACTTTATTGATCAAAATAACTGCCATCGGCACCTATAGTAGTAGCAAGTTCACTATGCCATTTCGTTAAAAATTGTGGCGTCTATATATGATAAAGTTTCCAAATATCGCCTCAACTTCTTCTGGTTATTGAAGAATTTATTCTTCAGAAAACGATCTAGGTGTTTGATTAAGTGAAAGTCGGTTTTTTTATTATTGATTACTGCTAGCTCTATCATCTGAGGCATTTTTTTCTATTCCTTGATAATGCTTCTCCAAAGTAATTATTTCGCCATTATGCAGACGTTTGTACAAGGTGTATTAAAGCAATTTCAGACCTCCATACAGTCGCAATAATCATTCTATTGTCAATTTAGGTTTTGCGAAATGTTTTAGTGCTTCATTAAGATTCAGCCATTGTGCCGATCATTTGAAAATTTTGTAGAAATTTCACTTTTCATCAATACAATACGATCCAATAAGGAATAATTTTTGTTGCTCAAAAGCACATAAGAACAGACTTCAAACCAATTCATTTAGGATCCGTTTATGAAGGTGCCAGTATGAGTCCCTTAAACAAATTTTCGAGAAGTTTGAAATATATTTATTTTAACAATTTCTCTGAGTTTAACATAATAGTATTTCGAGCAGCTTGCGCGAAGCAATTTCAGGTTCAAACTAGTGCAAATAATTGTTCGCAAACCCCAGATTACGCAGATAATTTCAATACGCTTTGTATAATAAAACATAACATAATTTTCAACAATGATAACACTATGAAAGGAATCAAGAGTACTTTAAAGTAAAATAGCATGTTACAAATACATATTCACATTATACAGCTTAAAATTACAAAAGCCGCCATTAATTTCTGAACCACCTAATGGCAATTTTTAAATATCTGGCACAAGAGCCTCCCAAGGGCCTGAGCATAATAAGTCGGCTATCGCCGCAAAGAACGCCACAGGCAAAAGTAGCCAGACCTTACCAGTCATCTGGACTTTTGAAACCAGAATTCACTACCTTTTCATCACGCAGCTATCGATAACCCCCACGGGATGTACATTTCCCAAAACCTCACCTGGGGGAAAATTCCTCAAGGGTTCGAGGGATTGTGAATCCGGGAGAAGGGATGCATATTAAAAACGCTATTTTGACTCTTCTATAATCTTTCTAAAAGCGCTAGCAGGCGTCCTATGTGTCCTAATGTCATGAACAAAGCATTGCAAAATGTATGATGTGACCTCTTAAGAGTTAAAATCTCTGGTCACATAGTCCCTAATGATTTAAAGTTAAGCCGCAATGGCTGATAAAAGTACTAGTTCGTGATACATAAAATAAAAAATATTCCAAAAAAAAAAAGTTCTGGCTTGCAGTATTAAAGAAATTAAATGAATATTTTGGGCGCAAATCTGTAGTTTTACAATTGTCACTGATCCTTGCATTTCTAATGTGATTGCTGGTAATTTTTTATGAGTTTTTAGTGGAAAATATGTTCAATATATAAACTGAGTCAGAACCTCTGCAACAAATTAGAAGGAGAGTTAGATATTAGAAAGAGAAAATATTTTGTTTAATAACTTATGTTCTCCTACATGTCATTTACAGTTATGCTCTTTTGTTTATGTTTGTGTGTACTGGTTTCAACGTTAAACAAGGTGATGCTGTCTTGTCTTCGCTATGTACCTCTGTGTGTAATTGAATGTAAGCATCTATTGTGAATGGATTGTAACTTCTCCTGCACTGGCCGACATTATGTCTTAGGGGGAGGCTAGAGGAAAGACCACCTAACTTAACACCCCTAGATGCTTTCTTTGGAGGAATATGAAGAATGTTCTGTATAAATGGCCTCATTGACACAAGACAAAGACTAATTGTGGGAATATTCGCTGCTTTTGATTATATGTGAAATGTTTGCCATAGCCCGACAGGACTGCTACGGCATATTCAGGACAGATACTTTGACCACGTCCTGTAATCTGTCCCAAAAGTACTTGCAGAATAAATCTAAAATACCATGTCTTAATTGTTAAACGGCTTTAATATTTGTGTTTCCTTCGCTGATGTATTTCTTCTAAATGGCACGTCAGAGTACATGGGTCGTTGAACTAAAATATGTTCCTTGTTGTGAGATATATCTCTCTTCCAAATATGTTGCAGAGATACTGACTCGCTGCATTTATTTAGCAAAAGATGTCTGCAAGAGAAAAACTGAAAACTGTAGTACTAGGTTGATGAAAATATTAACTTTATTAAATATGACACCGAAAATAAAGTTGTGTACTCTCACTAATACACCATTACAAGAATAAGATCTTAGTCACCTGAGAGAAGTGGAAATTGCTCCTTATGTGGTGACACAATCATCTTTTCTGTCAAATTTTGTTTGATTTTAATAGCTATCTAAGCAAGTTCTAAGCTTTTTCAACAATATACAAAGCTGTCAATTTCAAAACTTGCTAAAAAACTGAAACACAATTTTAAAAACGCTCAATTTAGATGATAAGGGAGAAGTTCTTTAAATTTAGACAGAATATAACTGCAAAAACTACTGCATATATAACGTGTAAAGTTGTGTTTTTGTAATATATTGTCAAAATGATATATACTCTAGAAAAAAGAACAAAAAATCAGTCGTTCTAAAATAGGCTGCATTATATCATATTAATAATTGTAATATTAATCAAAATAAGTTGTTTTTATGCTGCAACTAATTGAATTATTTTTTTATTCTGTCCAAATTCAAACATCACTAATAACAAAACAATCCATGTTGCCAGGGAACAATAGATAACAAAAAATGAAATTGTAATTGAATATTTTTCAAATTTAAGTCATAAGGTGGGGAGGCCATTTAAATTTTAAAATAGAGGGGGCTGGAACCTAGGATGTCTGAGTCTACAAACGCACGTGAAGATATTTTAAAGAACGCTATAAAGGATGTCCTTCTAAACTTAAAAATAAACTTCACATTGCGTGATTTAGTTCATGTTTCTGAATGAAACTTTAAATTGCAGTACTTTCCAAATTGAGTAAGGCTCATACAGATAAATACAGAATTATCCACAGTATACAGATTACAATTCAGATATCTTTTTTCAAGTTTACACCGCTTATCTAGCGAGTGTTGGCATCAAATACACAGCTATCCAGTAATGAATTTTCGTGACTGCATGATAGAAAACTACCTATACCTAAAGACAACCTATTCTCTCCCTGCAATTTGAATTCATCTACCGACAAAATTCACTAAACTACGCGTAGGACAGATATCTCAAATAAAATTATGTTCCGTTCTAAAATACTGGAGTCATTTAATTATCACTGACAGACACGGTGACGAAGGGCTGCATCATCCAATTAGCTATCAATCATGGCAGCCTAGAGCTACCCTAGAATTGGAGGTGGGCGGGCGAGGCAACACAACAGCCTGTGGTAGAATTAATAGTGACAGTCTAATGAGTTCTATGCACTTAAAGTTATTACTCGCATCCATTCCATGCAAGAAGATGCTGCAACACATGTATGGTGTATTTGCTTATGAAATTGACTGTTGCCCTTCTTAACTATCATTGAGAAATTAAATTGCTCTCTTACGAATGTTATCCTTTACTTCGTTTAAAGCGTATGAATATTATTAATTTATCACCTGAAAATTTACCTCCAAATAAATCTCTGTTAACACGCATGGACTCCGTATGAACATATGAGTCATAAGTAAACATTCGATATGGAATAGAATATTTAGGTATTTTAAGCAGACTTTTCTCTAGGATTAGGCATTGTTTCTCTCACTGTTTAAGCGACACCAAGAGATTCAAGGCCAACGTAATAGTTGCATAAACTCCATCCGCCCCAACCTATGCAGCTCTGCTGGCCTTGAGCGATTGGCCAATGCAATCCACCACTGCCGCGTCAGTCACCATATAATTGGATAAAACTAATACATTCAATCAGAAAGATATTTTGAATTAAATGAAAATAGAAGTTCAAAA
The DNA here is from genome assembly GCA_030762175.1 of Metallyticus violacea. Classification (NCBI taxonomy): domain Eukaryota; kingdom Metazoa; phylum Arthropoda; class Insecta; order Mantodea; family Metallyticidae; genus Metallyticus; species Metallyticus violacea. The sequence continues at coordinate 46,923,899 of CM060838.1, read as the reverse complement.
CCCTAACAACTTAAATAAACGATATCTTTTTATGTACCAATAACAGTTTGCTCAAGATAGCAATGTTTATTTATTAAGGAACTTAATAATGCAAGCCTGTTATATGTACTTTTCTTTATGAAAAATTTTGTCTATCTTAGACAATATATATATATGTAAATTGCATTTTTTATGTATTTAAACCGAACATTTAGCTACACCAAAGTTGCGCTTTTAGAACAACCAAAAGGTATAATTAACGCTTATAAAGACCATGGAAACTTTGGTCCTTGGGATCAACATTCATATATGCAGAGCACTTATATGGAAACGGTCGACTTAATCATTTAAAAGGTATAATCAAGTATTTATAGATTACTGTGTGTCATGCATAACTTTTAATGGTAATTAAAATATAAACCTTCTAGTACTTGACTATGTAACAATGAATGATTTAAAAAAAAAAAAAAGTTGAAGAGCGATTCTCGCTTGTCAGCCTGAGTTTCAATATCAATTATCGTTTCCAGCTCTAGACCAAATAACACTTTTGGTGGTTTTACTCACAAATTTATTTGTGTTGTATCAGCAAAATCTCAGCAAGATTTTTTATTTCATGTATGATGTGGCAGCATCCGAAGAACAAGCAGGAGATAATGCTTTTTTCCATAATTTCCTCATATTATCCAGCCTAGGATTAGGAAATGTGTGACTCAGCAGAAAATGAGATGAGAGACGAGAACTGACCTACCTACCATGTGAAAAACGCGTTTCATAAGAGAGAACTTAAACCATTAGACTGGGTTAACACACTTTTGCTGGTGAGGCGTTTTCGCAAACGAGTTGGCGTTGTCTGGAAATTATGCCAATAGCATAAAGGTATGTGCTGAGCATTAACCTCCTCAAATGGACTACGTGCAATCAAAATTTTTTCTTGTTGATTTGGTTTATTTGCGGACGCTCTTTAACATCTCAGGTCATCAGCGTCCCATTCAATTCAGGGCGTGAAACGGCCGACAAATTTTGCTCAGAGGCCTCTCTCTTTCAGGCTTGAGGTTCTTATCACGCCGTAAATGTACGACATGGGACCCACGGCTTTACTTCCCTTCCGAAGGAAGCCATACTTAGCATTTTTACGTTCGAAAAAATCCACCGATCGTGCGATCTTGGGTTTAGAAGGCAAGTATGGTTACCACTACACCAGGACCGATGTGCAATCAGATGGTTAGGAATAGCTGACTGGCCATTAGGAAGAATGAACAGCGCCAGAATGTCTCAGAAGCCAGAAGCACCGAAAAATAACAGAAAATAGAGAAGGAAAACTACATGAGAGTATTTTGAAACAAGCAAAAGAGGAAGCACAAAAGCTCTCACACATTTGAGGGCTCAAACTTCTTCTAACGTTCCTTACTTCATCTTGATTGCCGGGACTAAATAATATATGCTAAGGTTACAGCTTAAAGTTTTGCAAAAACCCAAACTATCCGTTGCTTTCTATTTTTCCCAGAGTCCTGATTTCGTTCTCAACACTAATGGCGAAAGTCTAAAGTTGACTAAAGCACTTGAGAATTTCCTTTCTTTGTTCACTCCTCCCACCCCTTCTTTCATGTCCTTGATTTTAAGTAAATGCTTAACGTCCCTTGCCGGTTGTTACTGGTCTTCGAGACGATGAACGGAATGAATTAATGATTGCGCAAATGAGTCCGTAGCCCCTCAGCGTCAAAATGTTCTAACCTTTCTTGATAAGGAAAATAAACTGAAAACCTTCCCGTTACCTGTGCATTCTTATACATTTTTGTTCATGTCTACGATAAAATATTTGTTTTAAATTACTTGGAATCATTTATGATAAAAAAGGATATATATATCCTTTTTATATACTTATTATATATACTTAAAAGATTATCTAATAATCCTGATGTTATTATCCTTCCAGCTGATAAAGGGTCCTCAGTAGTACTACAGGACATTTCGTCTTACAATGCTGAAGCTTACCGACAGCTTAGCAATTTCAAGTGTGACTCTTTCTCTGTGTTTTATCTTTATCTACTTTTATTTTTAGTGTTAATTTGTTACATTGTTAATAGTGTTTCTTTATTTTTATGTTTCATTAATATTATATATATATATATATATATATATATATATATATATATATATATATTTTAAATTACGCAAACATGAAAGTACATCTATTTAAAATGTTTAAACTTTAATAATTCTGTGTCAAAGAAATGTTGTAGCAAAAAGCAATTGGTATCACTGATTAGCTCTGAACTGGACGAGACGCCTCTCATTTGCTGCGCAGTGTTATCTTATTTCAGTCGAGTTCCACGGTCCTTTCTTTGTAACGGTGCGATGGCGAGCTATATTAACATTAAATTTGGAGTGGCACTTCGTAAATCTTTTGCAGAAACTCGTGAGATGATAAAAGAAGCCCGTGGATGAAGCCATACTCTGTGGTATGAGCGGTTTAAGGAGTCTATGAACCGCATTCCGGATGTTCATGCGGCCAGTATTAATGAGACCATCCATGAAAATCGACGCTAGACTATTCGAAAAATAGTCGAAAAATGCAACATTTATGTGGGATTGCGTAATGAAATATTGACAGAAAATTTTGGTATACATCGTGCTGCAGTAAAATTTGTCGCTGGCTATTGACACAAAAACAAAGACAATCGCATTGTTATCTGTCACGAGCTTTTGGAGCTTGCAACTTTTTGAAACAGGATATTCACTGATGATGAAATATGAATCTATAGTTTGGATGTTGAGACGAAACTTCAATCATGACAATGGGTTAGAAAATCTTCAACAAGACCCAAAAGTCAAAGTGCTGTTGACGTATTTCTTCGATATTCAGGGTGTTGATCACGGATTTCTGCCAGGAGTGAAACTATGAACCGCTGATAATACCAAGATGCCCTCAGAGTCTCTGAGAAAACGTGAGATGGAAGGAAGAGGCCTAGTCTGTGAAGAGATAATTCATGGATCCTGCAGTACTATAACATACCAGACTTGCGCGATATAAAAACGCGGATTATCATATTAGGCACTAAGAAATAAAATTGTTTTAAACTGAAATATTATAAAATAACAAACATTTACAGATGATGCAGTAGCCCGTATATAAAAAACGAACGAGTTAGACAGACTAGACCGCCATAACGCGACTCAAAAGCTATGATGCTCAGAATTTGGAATTCACAATTCATTGAACTGTTTTTCTTTTTTAATATATCGGAGCAGGGACTACGCCAAACCTCAATCTTCACCTTCATCAGACGTACCAGATGAGCTGTTAAAACATCCAGAAGAGCAATAAATAGTAAAACAAAACAATCATGGACTTGGTGTAGAACACGAGGTAAGCTGCAGCAACAACAACAACAATAACATAACAATTTTAGCACTTAAATGACTGTATGCATGTGAAAAAAAATGGTAGATATCAAAGTTTAGTCAACATTCTTTGCTTTTACAATATTAAGAAAATCTAAGTTTCACAGCACTGAGAAGCTCGTAGTTTTACTCACTTCCTTAGCCTAAAGAATTATATTTTTAGTGAACAAAACAAGCACTAGTTTAAAAACTCGGGGAAAGAATGCTATGAACTTCCTTTTAATTTTTATATTTGGTAGTATAAGGTTCAGTCATTTAAAAGCCAAAACAGAGGTGGTTATCGATTAACGTTGTTCTTTGGAAAGGAAAGTAGCAGACCAAACCATGTAGTCGACCTGCATACGTCAACAAAATGGAAGGTAATGATGATGCTATTTTTCAGTGAACATGGTTCATTCCTCATGCATTTGATGGACAGAATATCAACTTAAATGTCGTATACTATGCCGAAACACGAAGTTACGGAGGACGATAAAGAATCTCACTCGGATTATATCTTTTGACTGTTAATATAGTGCGCAGCAAACTGCGGCAATTTAGGCGGGAAGTGCAGGCGAACCCACCTTAGTGCCCGTGTGTTTTTCAAGTTTTTGTGCAGTTGAAGCATTTCCTCAAAGGCAAACGTTTCACATTGGAAAAAGACGTGCAGTTTCACAGTGTCTCAACAGATACGACCACAGTGTCCAGCTGAATTATGTTTATTGTTCTTTTCCACCAGGTGTTCGGTTTTTAAATGACTGACTCTGTTATATACGCAAGCAATTTGGCCGAACTCCAACAAAACACAAACACAATTACAATGCCGGAAATAGTAGTCATTCTCACCGCAAAAGCGCAATTTAATTAATGGTGCGCGCGGTTATCAAACGTAGGTAAAAATCAGTGCAGAATCGGTGATGCACCGAACTGCTACTGATATAAAAATTTGTATACCGGGTGTTTCCGTGATGACGATATAACTTTGAGAAAGGCAAATGTCACAACCTGAGATAGGGAACTCCATCCGAAAACACCTCAGTCACAATTTATAATTCAAAGTTGTTTATCGTAGGGTTGCAGGAGGTATAACAATAGTATAAGCGTAGGCAACCCGGCCAACATGCAGGCGTATATCATGATGGTTTGGAAACAAACTCCACTAATGTAATGTAAATTTAAACCTTAGTAACATAATGAAGAATGCGTTTATGTTAGTTCTGATGTACGAATGTTTGGTAGACCACAGTCTGTGTTTACAAGTTGAAGCCTACGCTCGATAAGCCCTGCGACCTTGCCATGTCTACTTCGAAGCTGTTATAAATCTTTTAGCGTATGTGAATGTAGTGAAGGTATAGCAATTTTTACAACCACAATAAAATATTTGTAAGTTTTCTTAGTATCACAAAACAATTTTGAAGGCGTTTTAGGACCGGACTTTTGTATCTCAAATTGATACTTTTGTCCTTCTTCATCATAGCCGACCGCCACAGGTGGCCGAGGTCGTTAAGGCGCAGACTCGTGAGCGGGAGGTTCATACTAGTCATTTTAGTCATTAGTCATTTTAACAAGTGACTAAAATTTTGAAAATTCTACCAGAGTACAATAAATGTACATGAAACAGTTTTTATTAGATGGTAGAATTATGGATAGTAACTAGTAACTGTTGTTTCGTGAAATAGGACCAAAAGCAGGAAGTTATTATCTATTGAATATGAAGACAATGGTCTTTAAAGATAAAAATGAACACCGCCGTAGTCTAGTGGTATCCTTACCAATTCCCGATTGAGTTAGTTTTCTAACTTTTTTTTCCAGCATTTTCTTCCTCAGTTCTTTAGGTGAAAGCCTGGGAAACTTGGCCCACAAAGTCCCTTGAATTCATTCGGTTGAATAATCATATATAATTCTTCTTTTCATATTCTAGATCTTAAGGTCACAATGTTATTATTATTATTATTATTATTATTATTATTATTATATATGCACAGTGTCAGAATTGCCGCATAAATTTCCAAATTTCCAAACAGGCAACCCATTACGCCGTAAGGTTTGGATAAAACAGCAGCTGATTTAACAATCTACATAAACATTAAACTCAGTAAAATTATTAACAATTAAAAGATATAAATATTTAAATAGAGGAAATGAACATGTGTAAATAACTGCATCAATTGACTGTATTGGTTTGTGTGTTATTCACTAATGAAAATGTTACAGAGAAAATTAAAGGAATATACATAACATCTCTAAAATTACTGCAAGATGCAACCAATATAACTTGAAACATACGGGGATTCTGGGAAACCGTATATATGTAAGGTTAAAACCTGTGAAAAGTATAATAATAAAGAATAATGTTTTAATAGAGGTGGTACCTAAGCTGTGAGAATATTTTAATATGGTAAACGTGCATTAAGATGCAAAGAATTCAAAATTTATATGGCATAATCACCGAGATCTTACAGAAAACAGGAAAATAAAACAAGTGCAGTTGTATAATACAACGATGACAAAACTGTTGTTTTTATATGAATCTGAAACACGAACTTTGTGATAGAGGCATTGAAAGATTGAAATTTCTAGCAAAATTTTTGGAAACATTCGCATTGGAAGGCAACATTAAGGAATATAGAGCTGAATGGCCAAATGATCTAAATAAAATTGAAGAATAAATTGGAAAGCCTATATAGTGCAAATGAATAAAATTAAACAAGGGACATCCAAAAAAGACTTTAATATAACAATTTAAACTTCAAGGAAACGAAGACTTTGATCATCCAAGAATATGGTTCAACTGAAGAAATCTTAAAGATACCAAGAAAACATTCGTTTATTGTCCCGATGACCTATGAAATTTGCCATATAAAATGTTATTGATTTAAACAATGAATAAATAAATAAATAAATAAATAATATACGTGAACAATAGTAAGCTAATATTGTGCTGCATAAGTTCGAGGATATCCTCTCTGATTGAAAGCATAATGAGGAGGGAAGAGACCCTATCAGATTTTGGGCGCACGCCACTGAACCCTGACCTCCCAGCACACCTTAACGTTACGTCACACAGGGTGGGAAGGAAAGAAACAAGGGCCTATTTTTGCTAGCGATCAATACTACGGTCCGACCACCACCGCGGGGTGCAACCCCATAAAGGGTAAGTGTTTCTAAAACAAGCACTCTGCTTTTGATAAAGGGGTTATGGATGACAAGATACTGTGGGGAATTTAATTCTGATTAAATAAATATAAAAAAAGTAACAGCAAGCTATTCAGCTGAATTCAATTAACTGAAACCGATTCAACCGAAAAAAAAGTCGTTACACTGGGGTATTTAAAAAGTCTTACTGATCTTATTCAGCTTTTTCCATTCTGCTGATTGTTGGCTGGTCACGTCCTGCGAGTTCTACAATGTGGCACAGATGCCGCCAGCGCTGTTTCTGTATGTTGCCTGCATCACATCACTAAAGTTAAAGATGTGGTCTACAGGTGTCACTGATGTCCCCGGTGTTTATTTACTTTTTTTTTCTTTGTAATTACAAACTGAAGATAGAATAAAGAATATAGCCAACACAGAAATTTTGGAAATGATTGCAGAATGAGTTCTGTTACATATAAAAACCGCTTTAAGCAAGAATAACAATAAGAAAATGAATAAACACGTGGCACTAAGATAATTGTTAATGTCGTAATTCCTGTGACATTAATTATGTCGTGAACAAATAAACGTTCTTGAGAAATTAACAGGGCGTATAATTAAAACTAATAATGTGTGAGGAAATTGTAAAATAAAGCATATAATCGGAATACTGTATTGGGAAAAACATTTTAAAAGGGACTAATTGCAAAAGGACGCTGTAATTAGGGAAGAAATTAAAAGAAAATTGTTTTATCTTTCCTTGGAGAGTGCTAAATTCAATATAGGGAAGAAAGAAAATATTACATAACACAAATTTAAAAAAAAAAAAAAACACCCGTGCTGTGGAGCTTTTTTTTTTTTTTTTTTTTTTTTTTGAATAGTGTTTAACGCCCGGTTTTACTACTGAGACACCACAGGCGATGGACACTGGTGATACATGAGATGAAATGATATATAACGAAGGAAACGTTCCAGACCTAAGTTTAGGGTGCCTCCCCGGTATTTGCCATTTATGAGGACTGAGGAAAACCTGAAAATAAAACCTGATGCAGGGAAGACGGTCCTGGCGGTATTCGAACCCCAGACTTCCCGCTCATGAGTTCGCACCTTAACGACCTCGGCCACCCGTGGCTGCTGTGGAGTTGAATTTAAGTAGGTTCATTGATTTAGTGACAGTTCCTTATCACTGCAACGATTTTGCCAACCGATATTTTCTTAACATAACTGTAATCATGGGAAAGAACATTTACATACCTACACTGCAATTATAGTAAATGAAACACTCTCGAAGTCTTTGTCCTGAAGCAGATGGCCCTCACGCACTCCCTGATAGCGTACAACAAGAAATATTTGGAGATTATTATGTACGTTAGTAAACCAATTATTTGATGACCGACGCAGCGGCGAAAACTATATGGGCAGATAAACCTTCTTCCACATTTCTTGTGGAGATACAAGAAAATGCTGGATCTTCCAGCTAACGCTTTTCAATCTCTGACATCTGCTTATGAAATTACTTGTTAACCTTCTTAATTCTCTTTGATAAATTCGATTAATCAATTGACGATTGTTATCCTTTAGTTCATCTGCACTGTGTGGATACTAATAATAACAATTTAAAAATCGATCACCTAGAAATTTCTCTTCAAATAATACCCCGACAGTATGAGCAAACACGGGCATATACGGATCATAAATAAAAGCTCTTTGTAGAGAAAATAATTAAGCCTAGTATATTTCATTTAATATTCTTAGCAGACTTTACTCTAGAATCAAGATACGTGTTGTTCCTTTCACCGATCATACAATACTAATCGAGCGGCGTGAGACTCAAGACTAACGTAGCGGTTCGTTAAACCCATCCGACTGGCCTTGAGTGATGACTTATTATCGACCGATACATTGCCGCGTCAGCTATTACTCATCAGATAATTTATTTAGTTTACGTTTTGTGTCGTGGATAGTTTGACGGTCTTGGGACGAGCAAAGTTAGCCACGGGACTAGATTATTTTTTTTATATGATTTATTTACGGACTCTCTTTAACATCTTAGGTCATCCACGTCCCGTTCAAATCAGGACGAGAAACGGCCGACAAATTTTGCTCAGAGGTCTTTTATTTCAGGCTTGAGGTTCTTTTTCGTGCCGTAAATGTACGACACGGGACCCACAGCTTTACTTCCCTTGCGAAGGAAGCCATACTTAGGATTTTTCCGTCCGAAAAAATCCATCGGTCCTGGCCGGGTTTGAACCCGCGATCTTGGGTTTAGAAGGAAAATATGGTTACCAATACACCACCAGGACCGACAACTAGATGATGACGACGACGACGATGATGATGATTATTATGGTTAAAAGGGCGCAAAACCACAGAACTAGCCGAAATAGTGCGGCCCACACTGCATTTCGATCACCTTTAATCGCAGGTGTTCTTTTGGATAACAGACAGAGTGAACCAGCGCCGGTCTGGACAAGGTAAATAGGAGAAAAATCCCTTTGTTGCTGGTCGGAATTGAAACCGGGCTCTAAAGATCCCGGCGACAGTAATAGGTATGCACTAAAATAATATATTATTAATCTTGAACATTTACAAAAGTAAGAAAAATGAGAAACGAAGTCTCATTAGTCTGTATTTATATCCTTGGATACAGTATTCATATATCACATTTATTTGCATTGTTAGTTTTCACATGTATTTATATATTCTGTGCATTCATTAAAAGTTTGCCGTCATTAAGGTCCTGTATTAAATCTGCCTTCATTGACTGCAAACGTTGCGAAAGTTGAAAACATGGAAGGAGATGTATGGGGGCCAGTCAGTCAGAACCGAGCTTACCTTAGACAGTGTTATAGCAGGCAAACGAGATTTAAGATATTTTGTAAAAATTAAGTTTAAGAATATGAGAGTGAATGACGTCAATTTTGCGGAGCATGTTTCTAATTGATCTGGAGAAAGAATTCGCTATGGAGGGCGAGAATGCATCTAGAAGATGGAAGGAAGAGAAAGACTATTCCAACGTCATAGCTATTAGTCAGTTTGTTTACAAGATGCGGTCGTGTTAGTTCTTTAACCACTCGCTAGGCTACAGTGCCGTACTCTCGAAACCGATACCCTTCAATGCAATCTAGCATTGCGTCATCCATTCAAATTGGCTCGCTAGGATTTTACTCCTTTTTTTTTTTTATAAAGAAATGTAATTTTAAAATCACCCATTTCTAAATTCATTTTAATCATCAATCTGTTCTTTTAGCATTCAGAATCCTTGTGGTCAACCAAATTACTAGGTCTGGCGCGTTATAAATAAATCAACATTACCAATAGGGTTTTTCATTAAGAAAAAACTACATACATTGGAAGAATAGGTTTTTTTCATAATTCTACATCATTTAAAATCCGCACGTATCGGTTTCTCATCTTATAACGAAAACAGAGAGTTGTCATTTTACAGCACATTATTTAAATGGACAGGAAACATTTGATAGCAGATTAACTTTAATGTATTTCATTATAAAACAAAAACAAAAAATCCGCTTAAATCGTTTAAATTTAGTAGAAAAACAGCTTTCTTAATTCCAGTAATTTGTTATAAAGACGATATTAGCATGTACGGCCGTAAAACCCATGCGACAGTTGTATTTATTTGAAGGTTTTCTAAAACTGATACAATAAAACGTTCACTATTACTACTACTAATAGAAACCGCATTAAAATAATGAAAACTTGCGATAAAACATGTAATTCAAATTTCAATTACACGAATAAAGGAGATTTTTAAAACATGTATAAAGTTAAGTAAATCAACATGTGTTATTGAGGTATATATAATACAGGTGAATTACTTTTTTATTATTTGTGTTCCCAACTTCTACTTCTAGAGTGTTTCGTAAAAACATGCTTTTACCTGTGTATGAGTAATCTGCTTATATTGTTCACTGCGACCACGAGTTCTATTTTAAATGGCACGGTTCTGACTTCCTACATAGTTGAGGCAGTGCAGAAGAGTGTGGCGACACTTTCAGCATAAAAGCATACAGTTAAAGGTTATCACTTTATAAAATCAAGGTTTGCTTAACAACGAAACACTGGTATGCATAGTGTACACTCATGGACGAAAAATCTGATCGATAAGCTTAGCGATTTCCACTTCGAGTAAAATCGTTATTGCATGAAAGCACGCTGCACCCAGTCTTGGTGCGGTAGAGTTATTTAAGTCTCAGCTAGCCTCTTATGAGGAAAAGGGACTACACTTTTATATTAGGAAATAGATTAATAAGGGACGTATGCTGGTAGTCTAATAGCAACCATACTTTCCTCATAGACCCGGCCAGAGGCAATAGATTTTTGGGGCGTAAAAATCCTATTTATGGCTTCTTTCGTAAGAGAAGTAAAGTCGTTGGTCCCATATCATACATTTACTACACGTAAAACAGCCTCAAGCCTAAAAGAAGAGACCTCTGAAAAAAAATTATCGGCTGTTTCATACCATGAATTAAATAGGGCACTAATGACCAGATATGTTACAGATCGTTCTTAAATAAAACAAACTTAAGCTAAAAACTAATTATGAAGAGACTTATATCTTCCAATAAGTGAATATTAATAATGCTTTATGTAATCGTTTCTTAATATTGTGCGCGTATTATGTGTACTTTTTACTGTAATTGTGATATTCACGCGACGTTACTATAAACCCCAAAACACTCTGTAATAAGAAGAGAGGGGGGCATAAACAGAGGACAACAGCGAGAGGAACAAGAGCTTAATGTTCTTATTCATTCAACTATATTGATAAGTTGATTATACGCTAATGTTATAACACTATTGTGATATCAAATATAAAAATTGATATAAAATACTCTATAATCTTTACACAATAAAAATAAAATATTAAAAATCCCTAATAATAGGATTAACCATGAAGCCTAGGCCATAAGTACTAAGGTTTCCAGTCCCTCTTAGGAATAAAATATCTGTATTGAGTACGGCTCCTACTTTTGTACAATAAGAAAAGTAATTGTGCATGGAGCATGGCTTGGCGGCCTCCATCCCACCTACTGTGATACAGTGGCTGAGTACGGAATAAACCGAAATAAATAATTCTAGAGGTGTGGAGATTTATGCTCTAAAGAAGATTATAGTAATGAACACTTTATTTAAGAAGTATGAACATGTGTTTTATAAGGTATCTCAAACTTATACGAAAATAAATTAAGAACGTTTTATATATAAATATAACAATACGGAAAACACGTGTAACAATAAATGTAAGAACAATTCTCTATTAAGGACTGAAATAAATCTTCCAGGTCTGACGTTCCCGCTGATTGGGCAGAATTTTACAATTATTTGTGTTAAATGTTGATATTAGCTGATATTCCATTGAAAATAGACATTTTAAGCAATTCATGGGAAAATAAAGAAATATTTTTTTTCTCCTACAACCGCACTGGGTAAACATTATTTACTGCTCTACTTTGGTAGACAAAATTTGACTTTCGCTAGATGAAACGACCAATGCTTTAATAAGTTGAGATACAGATATTTATACTTTATTTATAAAATATATTAATTGTGATGTTTTAATGATACAGTTCATTCTTTCATTTACCATAGTTTCCATTCTGTTAATTTGCAATTGTTTTTAAACTTCATACTACATATTCTGTTGGGAATTTCTATTAAACGTATTGTTTTGAGGCAGCTTGATTAATGCAACCTATAGACAAATAATATGTGAGATGCTGTACAAACTGGCATAGAAAAACAGTGTCTTAACTCGACGCACTGTTGTAAAACAAGCCAACAGGCACAACAGTAAGTTTGACGGTTTTACTGTAGCTTGACGACTCACCACGCTCTTCGTTTAAATCGAAGACTCTATGTTGAGAACATTTAATGTATCCAAAGTAATTAGATTACAAAGTTCTCTGTTTGCACTATCCGAACACTTGGCAGCATCGTAAAGATATGCAGAGAACCATGTCGCCCCAAGAGAAGATTTCGGCTCCACGCTATAACAGACAGTCGATCGCTGCGTTGCCTATGGGCGACATACCTTAAGGACTGTATCAGTCGATATACTTGCAACAGCCCTGAGCTAGAATTTGCGAGAATATTATATCTTATCATAATATATGTAGCAAGATGTTACACGATCAACTCGCAGCCCTTCGGTTAACGCTAACTTTTCGACACAATTCCATCATGGGCGAATCACATCTCAGTCACAAGTCGTATTCGTGAAGTGTGGAATGGAATTCGTGTTGCTGTCTTCATTTCTTCGGACTTTTGCTACCAGGTATGGGCGTAATATCTATATCCTTTCTCTTATCATTTAGACACCACGTTATTGTCATTCTACTTGCAACCCAATAACACTCACCTTTAGTGCTAAGTATTAATGCTATTAATGCTATTACTCATTTTTTAAATATCCTGCCTATTGTTTTCTTACCAACATTGCTGTTAAATGCCTCGTAAATTGACAATATTGCATGCTGTCTGGTCGCTACAGAAGCAATAATATACACGTGTTTTAAGTGCATTGTAATGCAATATAGGAAAGATATTTTAATTACCAAGATTCTGTTATGCACTTAACACATTATTGTATACTATATTTTGATCAATGTACACATTTAATTATTTTAGTTTACAGGATTAATGATCGGAAAAATGGATTGCACACATGCATATGAAGTCTTAGTCTCTGGAACTGGGTAGCTTCACAATGGTCTCCAAATGTTTTTTGTTTCTGTAGGAATATTAACGTTATTGGAAGGTAGAAAGCTGAAACTTATATATTATGTTTTCAGCAGTTTTAGTAAAATGTAATTCTATATTAAATTTCGTGAATGATGGCTTTAGTGGCGTTGTAAAGAAATGAAGAGAAATTGAAGAGGCGTGAAATGTAAGCTGCGCTTCATTAGTCTGAAATTACATATAAGGCGGCATATAATAATTTCAAAGAACGACTCCTTAGAAAAAAGGGGGCTATTATTGAACATATATTAGTAGATTATTTCGTGACATTAGAGATATATTTAAGTCACCTGGGCCCTATTTCACAAAAGTATGGTCTAATACATTATAAGTGTATTAGTGCAAGTCCTTGTAATGTATGGTCTTGTAACTTTCTGTTCCAGGAAAGAATATATAACACTTGTAAAGTATTAATTAAAAAGTTACAAGTGACGTCATATAAGAGAAAGATGGAGGCACAGATGTTTGTCACACGTCGCCATACCTTGAATTAGGTTATGTCCACTCCTTAGAGATAAATTAGTATTTTTAATATATAAAGCGATTTATTGTCATTCCTGCTAAATTGTTTCTTGTATTTTTCTCGGATATAATGATACTTTAAATATTTATTGTGCATTTTTCAATATTCAAACGTAATAATCCACTTTCAGATGGTGGTCGTAATCGACTATATTAGGAGCATTAATTTCAGTTACCGAGAGATGGCAGAAGAATTGAGCTTCCCGATTACTCTTGGCCATTGATTTTATTAGTCCAATGCAAAGTAATTGAGAAAATTGTCTCAAAAGAGATTATTTCAAAAGCAAACGAAGAATGAAAACAAATTATTTGCGTGGCATGTAGCAATAAAACAAAATAGTAACTGGACTGAAATATCAGTCATAAGCCGTAATTTAATAGCACTTAATCTAACATTCGCATTGCACACAAATAATGCATTATTCTTTCTTTATACATATTTCTGCTCTCATCATTAATGTCATTTTCTTTAATACTTCGCATATTTAGGTCAAGTGATTATCAGAATTATTAAAAAGATGTTACATTTTAGGCTAGTATTTTAAGTTACCAACATTTCTACACTTGTGGAGAATTGTTTATAAATTTCCAATGCCCGATTAATATTAATACTTCTGCGGAACAGAAAATTTGTAAGTATGGAGTTTTAAGTAAAACAGAAAACTTTGTGGAAGAGAATTCTACTAATAGCTACAAGTTACAAGTTCATACACTTGTAATGTATTATACTATACTTTTGTGGAACAGGGCCCTGGTAATTTCTGGGCCGAATATTCGGTACTCAGAACAAATTATTAACATTAACGATGGCAAACATTACACACGTTATTAATATTGATAAATTCAAAATTTTGTGTTTGTAGTGAGTTAGTTCTAAACATATAAAAACCATACAATTTTACTTATTATACCTAATTTTCTTACACTCTAAGTTACCCTAGTAACCATACCCTAGTAAGCAGTCCTATATGGCACTATCAACTTACATTTAAACAGCAACGTTAAGTACATGTCACACCAATGTGTCAATGCTATTATAGTTACTATTGTTACTAGAACAGTAAGTACAAATAACTTGAGTTTTTAGTTAGAAAAAGTAAATATAATATTAATTAGTGTGATCCATACTTTTAAGGCATGTTTTATTTATTTCTTCAGATGATGGCGAAATAGTTATATCTTCTGAAAGTAGAAGAATGTCCTTTCCATCTTTAAGTCAGTAACGGAAACAAAATAATATTTATATTGCCGTAGCAACACGTTCAAAGCTCTCCTTCAAGAGAAACATTTATTTTTGAAACAAATATATGATTTTAAGTTACAAAAATATTTAAATAATGATCGTCAATTATTGTATGCAAATGTGCTTTAAGTGCACAACTGATTCTGGAAAGGAGAAAAAAAAATTAAAACATTCTTTTCAACCTTTTCCTGGAATCTGTTGCTATGCATTTACTACGCTTATATTATCAAATATAATACTCGCAAATGAAGAACGTGGGGAGTAAAAAGATAATGGCTCTATAAAAATCTTCTTTCTTCTCTTTGTTCTATTCGCAGGCCTTTACTTGTTATCTGCACATACAACTCAATATGCAGAACGCTATGCATTATGGCAAGATTTTTCTTCCAAAGTATATGTACGGTCTAAAACTTATGCAGGGTGCACTAACTGTATCTGTTCATGTTTATGGAATTCATCTATTATTATGAACAGCATTAAAAGTTATCTACATTTAAATGGTTAAGGCAAATAGTTAAATTTATATTTCAGAATGTTCATTCATCAGGAAAGGGCAAAGTGCAATTCAAGAGGACAAGGAAACAATTACAGATATTTTCTTGTGGCGAATTATTAACTTACCCCATTCCTACACTGTATCTTAATCTACTTCTAGTCTGCACTTTTGTTTCCGGTTACTGGTAGCGGTACACAATTTCTTATCGAATTTCACTTAAACGAACCCCTTAATTAATCGCCAAGTGTCGAGCGAAGACACAGAAATTGGAGAGCATCAAATGGGCGGCTTAAATGAGTATCTGGGTTACAGACGGTCATTTGCCTCTGTTCTGAAGAGAGCTCACACCTTCCATTTAGGAGAATATCAATCAAAACTCAACATTTTGCACAAGTTATTGCCTGAAATACTAATGTTAAACATCACATTCTTATATGTGATTATAGTGAAAGACTGTTTTTGAAATAAAACCGAGGAATATTATTTACATAAAATTAATGTTTCCGTTATTTTCTTTCGGTTTTCAGTACGATGTACGAGTACTGAGACTAAAGACAAGAAATTGAAGTTTTGCGCTAAATGAATGAGAGAAACTCGGGAATAAATTATACAGTTAAATTC
Source organism: Metallyticus violacea (assembly GCA_030762175.1). Taxonomy (NCBI): domain Eukaryota; kingdom Metazoa; phylum Arthropoda; class Insecta; order Mantodea; family Metallyticidae; genus Metallyticus; species Metallyticus violacea. Next base: position 46,907,760 of record CM060838.1, on the reverse strand, counting down.
AAGCACAATTCCAATATGAGTTGTTTATTATCCTTTGTCACTCAGTCATATTTCCGATGCTCTGTTGGTACATATGCATAGAAGAACGTTTTGAAAAAGTGAGCATATACAAAAAGCAAAAAAATTCAGGAAACGTATTTAATTGAATTAACTATAGAAATACGTAAAATATAAATGTTACAAAATATGAAAATTACTCCTCGTTACTACATTTAAAGCACGATAACGCAAAAATAATGTTTTCAAATAAGTACTAAATGGATTTTTTTAAATAACTTTTTTTTTTTTCAAACTGAACAACTACAATGACACATTTATTTGAAACGATAAATGGTCTGTGATTAGTTGCAAAATTCAACTAAATTAAAAGACTCTCACCAATAAATTGTTTCATCGAAGTACTTAGCTTCATTGTTGCCCATACCATTGTTGCTGCAAACTTAAGAAAGTCCGGAAAATTCAAAAATGATCAAATTCACAGTTTTTATTTTTTAAGTATTAAAATCAATGAAATATCCTCTGTTTATGCAGTTTCCTAACTTATAACCACATTAGAAACTAAAAAACTTGCGTTCTGAATGGGAGTGTCTTTTTGATTTGTTTTATTTACGGACGCTCTTTAACATCTCAGGTCATCAGCGTCCCATTCAAATCAGGGCGTGAAACGGCCGACAAATTTTGTTCAGAGGCCTCTTCTTTCAGACTTGAGGTTCTTTATCGTACCGTAAATGTATGACACGGGATCAACGGTTTTACTTCCCTTCCGAAGGAAGCCATACTTAGGATTTTTACGCCCGAAAAAAATCCGTAGATCCTGGCCCGGTTTGAACCCGCGATCTTGGGTTTAGAAACAAGTATGATTACCACTACACCACCAGGACCGACTAAAATTCAGGTCGTGAAAAACTTCTGATAAATTTTGCTCAGAGTCTCTTCTTTCAGGCTTGAGGTTCTTTCGCGTGCCGTAAAAAGTTTTACGCCCGAAAAGTCCATCGACTCTGGTTGGGATTGATCCCCCGATCTTGGGTTCACTTAGCAAGCATAGTTACTACTACACCACCAGGACATACGTGAGCGTGTCTATTAGGAACTGTTCAACTGCTGACAAATATCTTTCTTTCCAAACTTTATGCTTAAGAGATATATTAAATGATGTGACAAACTCCTAAACACATGTAGTAAGTACCTTTATAATTATTAGATGTCTCTAGTTATTCCAGCTAGGAATTTGTAAGAAGAAGAAAAGAACCCAACCTATGGAGCTGAAATTCGCTGAAAGTATTCTGAAATTTATCGCTTGATGCATGTTTTTGGAGAACCTAATAGTTTGGTTTTTTATATTAAAATTATTATTGTTTCTTATTTATATATTTGAATGATTAATTGAATTTTTATCTCGAATTTAAAAGATTTAATTGAATATAATTGTTCATTGTTTTATAAATGTCATAAATATCAATTTGCTTCTAATTTTTGGGATATTTATAACAACACTTGTGTTTCATTTAACTAATTTTTATTGAAATACATGTGGAAAATGACACAAAAGTGTAGCAAAAATGTATTACATATGAAAATATTTCTCTAATGAAAGCACAAATGAAAAGCCATAGTGTTAAGTTATTGTCACAGATTTCATAAATAACCTGAAAAGCTTTCAGTCTCGGTGTACATATATTATGAGAAAACTTGCACTATATAAGCAGTATTTAACATGTAAGAGAAAGGGGATGCTTCATCCAAAGAGATGTCAAAAAACCGAGTCATTTCTGAACATCTTTAGCTATCTTAACATGGACTTTATTTTCTCGTCTTAGTAAAGGAGCATGGTCCATTTCTATGAAGTTTTTTTTAACACTACAAACAGGATTGGGGATCTATAATACGTATTTTCACTTTAAGTTCAAATGTTTCAGTTTTTAATAATAACTTCTGTTACTCTAATCATAAATGATGATCCGTTTGAAAAAGTTGTTACATGCGGATTTCATATCGTGAACTTGCCAATTCTTCTAAAAGCCATATAAGTGTCATATTGATTCAACACATCGTGGTACTGTGAAGAACTTTTATCTTTTCATGTTTTATTGCTATATTAGAATGTTTTATGCCATAATGTTCGCATATGAAGATTGAACCTGAGTTATGTGTTTAAACTTTGAACAAAAAAATTATTCCGACCTTGTATCTTTGCTTGCATGTAAAATCACACTTCGGAAATATTTCTCATTTTTAAACAGTTGCTCTAATTCAAATAACTTTGCTGACTACAGGAGAATTCAAATTATGTCAATATAAACAAATTAAACCACATTCGATTTGCTTTAAAATGACAAAGCAGAATATCCCGTAGATGTTTAGTTTTGAAAAAAGCTTCTCTCTCAGTAGATGTTAAATTCGGAAAAAAAATCGCAGTATTTCACACGTGATTAATGTAGTACATTTATTTTAAAAATCCAATTAATTTCTTTCACTTTAAAATATAAATTCATGCATAACTCATCCTTGAAAATTTTGCAGACGATGAGTTTTACAAAAACGGTCCTCAATTTGTCGAAAATATTGATTCTACCAATAGTTATGTTTAAAAATACCAAAAGTATAATTAGTGATTTATAAGTATTCAAAGCTGCCAATCTTCGTTTTGCAAATATCACCAGTGACAAAAAAGCTACTTTTTAAACACATGTGAAATGTTACATAGATGTTCAGTAAGAATTTAAAAATAAATTGGATATTGTAGTTACTTGTAGAATACTTTTGCTTTCCTTAACTAAATATAATCTGCATCACATGTCAGTTGTTTGAACTATTGCAAGTCTTTAGCTTTTTGTACTAGCAATATTATATCATATTGATTTTAAATTATTAAAATATATACATCTAGCTACGGTTTTTCACAAAAAATCACACACATAAATAAATTTACTTTGTTTAAATTCAGCATAATTTAAATCGAAGAGCCTCATCGATATCCTTAGCTAGAGATGCTGGTTTGAAGCGCTTTATTTGGGAAGGGAGCTAAGAAAGATGGATTATTTAAAATCAGTTTGCCACTTTACAGTTTGTTAGTAGCTGAGCAGGTCCGGGTTCTTTTGATTTCTTTCGTTACTACGAGATAAATTTTCAACAGATCACATGCGCTTTATCATTATCTTGCTTCTTAAGATTACAATTTGTTCAAAAGAAATCTCAGGAAAGCGAAAATTCTCTCTCTCTCTGAATGAAGTTTTCCCATTGAACAAAATGAATGCATTAGTTTTATATTACATACCACGCGTTATTCATTCTTAGAATTCATTAGGTATGCAGTGATATATCCCTTTTCATAAGTCATGATAAGTAATTAAAATATAAATCGTTGCCCTGTATTTTTATTAATGTCAAAAAGTTATGGAATTACAAGTACAGACATTAATTGTGGGGTTTTCTTCTCGCAAGTTTTTAAAACAAAACTCTATCATCTTATAGTGCGATTAAAATTGTATTTTGCAGAAACTTCTATCACATACAGAAAATCTTTTTATTTAAATGTTAACGAGTACACTTTTTGACATGACGTTCTGTATGCAAAATTAGTCAACGTTTTATTTAGCAATATTTTCTCAGTGAGTTATATGCCTTGTTGTTAGTTTGAACCAAAGCAAAAATAGGTATCCTAGTGACACTATAAAGAATGTACAGTGTGCAATTAGAGAGCACTTTACTGCAGAAACGAGGGAGGTAAAACACTATTGTACTATAATATCTGAATTATCATGTTGGATATATTCTAATATATTACCAATTACATATAAATTGGTTAAATGTATCAGAAATAAGTATTTGTAACTATTAGGCAGAGGTCTATCTTTGTATTTGCTTACTCTTTTATGCTAGAACAATTTTCAGCTTAGACCCCTGAAAATAGAATAGAAAGGTTTACTATTTTGTGCACCTTTTTCTTTTGCGTTCACTACTCTTGCTGTCTTGGTGGTTTTAGAGAACAAAGACTGATAATAGCGTTAAAGAGATTCTGAGCAGGAACCACTTGTCTCCCACTGCACGTTCGATGTGCAATTGTTCTCGGAATCTATGTAAGCTCCCGCTGGGATCTCCATAAAAATTACTACTTTGACAGCAATGGCAAACTTTCACTCGTTTTTATCTTTATTAATCTATTGCTTGCTTCTCTTACGATAATTATGGGTTAATTGTAATGGAGTACAGAAGGAATGTAACTCCATAAGTTAGGGCAAGTAAGTAGAAAATTTAAAAGTTTATTAATAGTAGTAAATTTACATGTAATGAAAACATGGAAAGGAAATTTGTTTACTTGGATTTTAATATGTTTACTTGTATTTTTGTTTGTGTGTAAGGCCCAAAGGAATAAGCAACTCTCAGGATAGAAATTTAGCTGAATGTATACATTATTTATGGTATTGGGTTCTTTGGTTGGATCGGAACCTAGTTCCCTGAATATTCCATTAGGTAGCTGCTAATGAACCGGAATGGGGCATTGAGTCAATGAAGTTGGAATAAACTGGAATTAGTGCCTCCCTAAATTGCCAAAGGCACTGATCATGTTAATTATATTCAAAATTAATGTTATTTTCCCTTTATTTGTATTCATTTTGTTAAAAAGGTTTGTATGTTGATATGTGAGAAATACAACTCAAATTCATTTATTGATACAATAATTTTTTCTGTACCGGCGATAGAATTATTTTCTAAGTACTTCATTCTAAGATTAGGCGAGAAGGAAAGTGGGCACAAAAGCTCACTCTTCTATCAACAGCAGGCAGTAGGATTCCTCAGTAGTTCCTGCCTCAAAGCGATGACTTTCATTTTGCTTTGCTTTGAACTTTCAAAGTCATGCAAAGTATGTTTCTCGTAGTTAGCAGCAATAATAATAATAAAAAGAGCTAGAGTCAGCTACCAATTACAACTTTTGGATTTCTGGATTAAAAATTCTCTTTTCTTTAACTTACGCTCTCTGGCAAACGTTTCAGAAAATGAACTTGTAACTTGCATTGAAGCACTGCGTATTTGCATACTGCTAACATTTGTTAGCAGTGATCTTGCCTAGCAGGGCTCAAGGAATTCATTTAGGACGGAAAACAGCGAGGCCCAAGTAACCAGAAAAAAGAACTTCTTGGTACTTGTGCACTTCAGTATTCTTGAATTTGTTACACCCAGGACTTAAACTCACTCGTCTGTTGTGAACAGCAAGAAAGGCAGGTAAGAAAACCAAAGCTGGTTTGTCTCACGGTAGAATTTATGGAGTTGAATGAAAAGTAATGCTTTCATGCACCGAGGTGTGTGGCTCAAGCGGTAACATTTAGGACTTGCACTTGGGAGGTTCCGGGCTCAATTCTTGAAGGGCCGGTCATCTCGACCTTGGTTTTATTTTCCCTTCATATTTCATTTTGTTGCTAGGGTCGAAAATGCAAGTGCAAGGGTGGGATGGCGCGGTGTGATAGCTTGCACTTAGCAATGGCTTCTGCGGCGTCAGGAATGCAAAGAGATCTTCTGAGGAGCTCACACCGGCTTTAGGTGTTTTATTTGAAAACAATATAAGAACCCCAAATGTGTCCGCGCAGTCGCCGCCCGTAGATCCTTGCGTCCAGTTTTCCCCTCGCCTAATCCCTTTCTCCCGGAGACGTCTCTAATGAAGGCATAGGCATAAAGGGTCAGCCAACAAGGTTCAAATTACGAAAGTATCCTTTTTTGTCGCAGATGATCCATCCCTTCAATGCTTTCATGAGAACTATTCATAACTGAAGAATATTTATTTATTTATTTATTCGTTTCAGTTAACTGTGGGCTACGATTTCTCACAGTTTCCTCAGACCGCAGTATCCTTTCATTCCCTGACTCATTCTAATTCATTCTTCTTCCGAGAATACCCTTGTGCTCTTTGATTTTTCTTCGGACTGATCCTTCACCTCTGCAATTTTTTTCTAACACTTCTCTGTTTCCTGTATCTTCATTCTTGAGTCCACTCTGTTTTAAATCTTGACGAGCCTCTTTCACTCATGGGATTTGTGTCTTTCTTTTCTCTTTAAATAACTAGAGAATGCTTTAATAAATAAACAATCCTTAGAATGTGTCCTTTAATTACAAAACTTATTTCTTAATATAGTTACTGATAACTGAATGTGGTGTATAATTTCGTAAAGCCGCCAAGAATCCACCCCTTTTCTGTTGTTCATGATAACCATCTCAATTCCTCCACTGGATGTTTTTTTTTTTTTTTTTTTTTTTTTTTAAATTTTGACAAAAGATTGGAGCCACTGATCAATGCGGCAGTGAGGCAGATTTAGTATCTTAAAAGTGGCATGTGAGCGTGTAGCATGGCATTATTATGTTGCAATAAAATATTTCCCTTACTTTAAATCTTCCCTGATCACCATTTAAAAGCTCCGGGTGTCCAAATAAAACCTTCTTATGGTTCAGGCAATCAATGTGGATAACAGAACCTGCATCCCAAAGGACAATTAATTGCTTTAACTATTTCAATTGAAGTCTGGGATTTAAGTTAATGCTTCTGTCCTTCATTAAACATTCATAAATTACAAGAGAAATTTCTATAAAATAAATGATAAAATGATCTAATAATTTTAACTTAAAAACGGTACCCAGTAGGAAAGAAGAAAGAAAGGCGAGCTCATACAAGTTGAACACACAGAGGATAGAAATTATCATACGAGTTGAGCGCAAAAATGCAGTTAGAACACAATCTCCCTTCAACAGGCCCAAAGTAAAATAGAACGCGTTAGAGATAATTTGTTTATTAAGGAAGGAGGACATCATTAGTTGTCCCTTTAGTCTGCTAGGGGTGCCAATATGTGATTGTAGTGTTTTAAGTATAGAACGAAAAAGATGCAGAGCGTAACATGTACAACAACTTATCATAATAATATTTGGCTCCGGTATATAATAGAACATGTTTTTAATGTGGAGTAAAAAGTTGCAGAGATGAAGGTGCATCTTTTTCACTGCACATTGAAAACATGGCTATCACATCGTAGACTAAAACACAACGGAAATGGCGTCCTCCTTCCTCGCTTAATAAAACAAAAAATACATGGCTATGATTTACATTCCAATAATTTACTTAAAGATACATAAAATAGTACACATTTTAAGAATAGCTGAAGTTTTTGATTCGTTTTAAATAAAGGGGGAAATGTTTCGGTCTCTTGGGATTTCGTTTGAACACATTTTACTATACTCCATATTAAGGGACAAGATGATAATATAAACTGTCGAGAACTGCTGTTGGAGTAGTGAAACAAACCAAAGGGACCGAACGTGTTCCACCACTAGCAACTGATATGGTGGCAATCTGAATTGTTTACTGACAAGGATAAAGCCTGCTACTTCGATTGTGGAAGATTTCATGTCAACCTACCAAAGTCAGAAGATACACAATAATATAATTCTGCACTATTACAACTGAAACTACGAAAAAAAGTTATACAGCGAAACATAATAAAAGTGGCAGGTGTGCTGTTAATTATTTTGTTTTAACAGTGTTTAACGCCCGTTTTTACTACTGAGGCATGAAGCACCACAGTCGGTGGACACTGATGATATGATAAATTGGGAAAGAATATTTTTTTAAAGGAAGAAAATGTTCAGGCCTAAATTTAGGGTAACTCTCTGGTATTTACCATTTATAAGAAACTCAATCAGGAAGGGTGGTCCTGGTAGAAATCAAACCCCAAACCTCCGACTTACGAGTCCGCGCCTTAACGACCTCTGCCACTCGTGGTGGTATGTACTGTTAAAACATAACAAATAAAACTTGGAGTATGTAAAACCAGTAGCTAATCACTGATAACATTATTTAAAATAATTATATGAATTTAACATTGGAAATAATTTTCTTTCAAATTTAAACACACTTGATATTTTTAACCATAACAGCGTTGATAAATGAATGTAGCCAGGCTTAAGCCTGTATAAAACGAGCAGAAATATGTCAAGATTTTAAGGGAATAGTCTGGTGAGTTTTGATTAAGATCTGGAGGGGGAAAATTCACTCAAATGTGTGAAACAGGATTTGCATGTAACTTGTGCTCAAATGGGAATTGCCAAAAAGCGACTTAGATAGGAACGTTATTGCAAAAAGTTGATGTTTGAACAGTAGAGAGTTTAATTTTAAATTTTTGTAATGTTTATTAATTCTTGCGGTTTTGTAATTGGGAAATTAGTGCATTAGTTATTTATATTTCCACTTTCAACGATTGAGCATTTATATAGCATTTTAATTTTTTAAGTTAAAACATACTTCCTTACAATTTTCCCTTAATTTTCCAGTGGTGTGTTTTCAGATAATTCAGTGAGTTAATCGTCACATATCCATTTTTTTTTTTTTGGGCTGATTTCATCGTTATAGGTCTTCGAGAATATACGTTGTGGTTTCCGTCCATTTTTCTAAATTGCACAAACACAATGTTGCTATGAATTTTTTAAATGGAAATCAGCAACTCAAACAATTTTATTATTTATTCACCAACGTTCAATACGCACCCCATTAACGGCACGGCACACATAGCAACAAAAATAAATTTCCACTACACTTGATCAGGAATTCTAACAATCACTTCTATTGACCTGTTCCTCAAATTACATAAAGCTTTACCTTTCTCATTCTATATTCTCAAACTATTTTAAAATAAGGCATAGATTTCTTGATTTGGCTAAGTATTATTCTAAGACATAACTTTACTTTCGTGCATTATACAGGAATGTCTTATTCTTTCCAGTTTTTCCATGTCCTTGATTTCTATTCTGTTTTTCCTTTCCCCGCTCTGCCAGTCTACTTAAGATTTGCAAACGACGGAAGGGCACAGTTTCCGAGAGGTATCACTTTCGAGAATATTTGAGATATATGCTTTTATGAATATCTTGTTGACATTCCTGTCCAATTCGCTGCTGGATTTGTGCTTGGCTAAGCATGAGATGCATTTAACATCCACTTGTACAGTATTCATTTAGAATGTTTTACAATAAATGGAAAAGCTACATCTCGAGTCACAGGAACGATAAAGGAAAGGTTGTTTAGTTCTGCGGAAATAACTGAAGAGGTACTCAATGAAAACACACGTTTACTGGAAATATAATTGCTACCAGGTACACTAGAGCAAGTATATCTTCCGTATGTAGTAAGATATTTCCAAAAATGTGAAAAAAGAAAAAGAAATAGGAATTATGGAATAGGGAGGGGTGAAATACTACTAGCTACGAGGGTGTTTTGATATAAAAGAGGACTGACAAATTCACTCTTGCAACATACGATTCCCCTTGAAGTCCACCGCACTTGCTACAACATTTCTCCAGGAAGTGGTTTCTTCGGGGCTCTCAAAATACCGGTTTACTTCCTGTAAGACCTCTTAGTTTGACTTAAATTTATGTCCAACTAAAAAACTTTTGAGTTGCGGAAATAGACGGTTATCCAAGAGAGTAAGATCAGGTGAATAGGGTGGATGTGGAAGCATTTCAAATCGTAATAGGTCAATTTTTCCTAAGCGACGCGGCTTGAATTCATCGGCTCATTATCCTGAGTGAAATATCAAGTTTGTTTTGGACATTCCATGACGATCTTACCGTAATCGCTGTCCTCAGTCTCTACAAGTACTCAATCAAGAGAATTCCTTTTGCGTTCCAAAAAACTGAGACCTTCCCTTTCCAGCGGATGAAGCGCTTTCCCCTTTTTCGGAGCCGTTTAACTTGTGCTGTCCAATTTTAGAGTGCTGCTTCGTTTCGGGTGCATAGTAATGTATCTACGTTTCTTCCATAGTCCATAGTCACATAACGCCGATAATGAGCTGACTTCTTTATAAATTTTCCAAATAGTCGGGCAATGTTCACATGCGCTTTCGCCTTTTCTCCGGAGTGAGTCCATGGCACAGCTGTTGCGCAAAGTTCTTTCATGTCTAATTCATTATGCAAAATGAAATAAACGCCCTTAGTTGAGATGCATATAGCCTTGCTAACTCGCGCAAATTCACTCGTATGTCAGTCAAAACAATATTATGCCCTTATTTATTATTTTTAAAAGTGTTTAACGTCCGTTTTTACTACTGAGGTATCAGTGATGACACTGATGATACACAGATGAAATTAAATATTCTAAGGATGGAAACGTACCACGCCTACGTTTAGAGTTTTCTCCGGCCATTGCCATTTATGAGCACTGAGGAAAACCTGGAAAAAATACCTCAGTCAGGGAGGACGGTCTTGGCGGGAATCGAACCCCAGACCCCACGCTCACGAGTCCGCACCTTAATGACTTCGGCCACCCGTGGTGGTGTGACCTTTATCGATGATTTCTGCCCTCTCGCTGATTTTGGAGCTCCAGGTAGTAGTATGTCTTCGATGCTTGTTTTGCTAAGCTAGAACTCATTTACTCAAAGTCGAATGACTTCACAGGAATGGCATGCGTCGCCAAGTGGGCAAAATTGTTTCATGAATTTCCTTTGTGGTTTTTCCATGCAGAAACAAAGAATTGAATCACATCATGAAATCTAATCATTGCACTTTTCCCTTTCACTCGAAAACACTGGTGTTTAAACAATTGAATTAATATCAAAATGACTTGTGACCATAGAATATTGATATATAGAAAATAAGCTTTATGATCACATATCAAGTTACATATCAAACCACCTTTGTAACACAACACAATGCATTATTATTTACAGAAATCGCAATTATATTTATTCATATTATATTCGGAACAATCCTCATCTCTAATATCTTCGATAAATATAGCACTACTTGGCATTATCCGGTCGTCTTCTGGTTCAGCACGCACGTTGACAGTGTATTCATCGCTGGAGTCTTGAAATTCTATTACATCAGAATCACTGAACTGTCTTTTTGGGGCCTTTTAGATATTTTCTTCATCCTACAAGCATCTATAGTAAATTATCTCATAAATCCAATTCTCTCTCGTATTAGCTTAGATTTGCTATAAATGCCAGTTCTTCCTTTGCGTTTGATTTGGAGGTAAGGATTTACTGTGACTGGCATTACACTTGCTATGGAATGAAGCTAAGAAACTGTTTATTAAAACTAAGATGACATTCTTTGAGCAGTTAGAACTATATCCTTCTGGTCCATAGCGCCGTCCCATAGTTTAAGTAGTTTTCATGTTGAATACAAGTATGTGTTACCCCCAATAATGTTATGTAAAAGTCAAATTCAGGACCTCCAAGCTAGATAAATCATATAAAGTAATATCAACGAACTGCTCAAAATTGAGCAAACAGCACAAGCCTGTAAACATTTCTGTTACTTGTAATAGTGAGTTCAAGCTTTTACGGCAAACCAGCCGATCCAAATAGAACTTGGCACATTCAGGTGTCATAGTACATTGAAAATAATTACTTAAGACAGCGGCCTTCAGAAAACAAAACAAAGTATAGGGCATACTGAGGTATTCCATAACCCCCACCTATTCCATAACCACCAATCTATCCTTGATATGGCTCTTCCTTGATATTCCGAGAGCTTGGTTTCAGATTTTGGTGTTCTGAAATATTCCCTAGCATATACTGACTCAAACTGTTTATGTTCTCAGTTTATCAATTACAATGCATGATACTGCCAAAATCAAATGAGTAATTGTTAAACATACAGTCAAATATCCAACCGTTGAGACTTGCAAAGCATGCATCGGAAACTGGCTATAGATAAAAAACTATATATATATTTTAATTACAAACGTCACACTTTTCTGGTTTTGGGCGATTTTATTTCACTTCTGTTGTTGAGGTGTTTCATGCCATATTAAAATATTCGCAGTATATTGGCCATTATCTAGCGGGAAGAAATTTCCATTAGGTTAGGTGTGAGACACGCTGGGGGATGGGCTATGAGGCATCCGTGGAATGTGATCCCTTCGGCACTAGCCGAGGATAGCGGTCAGCTCTACCCTTCTGCCTTCACTACGATGGAATTTGTAAAAAACTCCCCGAGGAAACCTGGATCTGAATATCACAGAATGAAGAGGAATCCTCTGCTTTTACGCTCCAAAAGAAAAGACAAAACCAGAAATGAAAGTATATACAGTTATAGGACCAGAAACTGAAATCGCAAAGGTATTGTCATGGCATGCCTAGATGTGAAGGGAGCATTCTATGCAGTATGTGGTCTGGAATATTGAATTTACAAAGTATTTAAATGCCCAAACTTTTATACTGCATTAAACATAGTTAATGCAGATGAGAAGTGTAATTATATCTATAAACACAAAACAAAAGCGCAAAAAATATCCAACAAAAATCATACTATGGTTCCGCTTTATAATTGATTACTAATCTTATTGCTAGAATTTAGTAACTATAAAAAGTATTGCAATTGCCAAAAAACCTAATATTCAAAAGCAAATAAACAAAATTTCTAATTGAGCTAAAGAAAAAACAAATAAATGCAATAAACATAAATTAAAAGTGATACTTATACAGCGAAGTAAATAGAAACACAATAAATATATAAAAATAATCTAGACAATAACATATAGGGCAATTAAATAGCATGAAACATCTAGGCATAATATTGCACATTAAATTAAATGTTAAAAATTAGAACAAAGACATAGCAGAGAGATGACTAAATCTTTAAATGGCAAAATTAAGTTTGAGTTTAAGAGCAAAACGCACATTACAAAAAAGGGATTAACACAGTGTAAAGACCTATTAATAATGGTTGATTTTTCCTTCTCAGCACCGCCTCACAAGTAATGGCCGGTCGGTCGATTTAAGCTGGTACCACGGTAAACAGGAATCAAAGTCCCCAAGTATGATTGTTGCGTAAGTTGTTACTAACAATGAAAAGGGTAATTATCAAGCAAGAAGATGCCTGAAATCGACTCCCTCCATTTTCCACACATTTCTGGCATCGGCTTATAAAATTAAGGATTACCCGCTGCAGATTCTTCTGAGAAATGCAAGACATTTTGTTTCGAATATTATTTTTCAGGTTTGGATTTGTCCTACATACTGTTACCTTTAATACTCCCGCCCACCCAGAGACAGAGCGTTAAATGGGTGGACCGAGAGGGTCATATGTTGTTAGTAATGACTCTATCGTTGAATATTGCATGCAATGCACGCAAGGAGACTTGGGCTGAATGTGCTGTTGCAGAGTCCTGTTGGAAAGTCGCCAACCTACTTTTCCTTACTTAATTCATGATAAAATGATTGCGAATATTATCCTTGTACCTGTTTTTTTTTAAAAATAAATAAACAAAAATGGCCTATTATTCTCGCATCGCTATGGTGCACCATCCTTCTAACTTTTGAGCATGCATGTGTTCTTCGTGAAGCAAATTAGGTTTTTCTGAACTCCAGTATCGGATTGTGAATTAGGTACATTCGTGCGTACAGATTAGATTAGGGTAAATTTCTCCCCATGCACACTTTTAAAAAGGAATTCATAAAATCTACTCCAGGACTCATTCGATTTAAGTTATTACACTACTTAATTCTGTACGGTTTTAACTTCAGTAACTTGTAGCCGTTCGAACAGAGGAGTAGAACATTTCCGTTTCCTGAGAAAAACGCCGAAATGATTTTTATGGGAACGTTCCAGAGTATGTTCAATGTGGTCTAATGTTTTTTTTTCTGTGAGTACTGTATGTGGCTGCACACGCTTTTTTTCTTTTTTTAATCAAGAATACTTCCTGTTTCACGAAATTTATTTACCAATCTGTGACCCGAACTTCGACTTAGGGAATCTCTCTTATCTCCGTACATCACGAGTCAATTCTATACCCATGTACGAATCGTAAATAAATACTCCGAGGAATAGAATACCTGAATTGAGTCATATTAACGTAATTAATGCGTATATTATGCCGCTTAATGAATACTTAATATACTGTCACACAACACACAAGAACATTCTGTTCGTTTATATAATTAACTCATACTGACCTCCCCTCCGGCTCCCCGACCGGTTTTCAGGCGTGAGAACGAAACGAAAAGTGCAGAGCTCGGCCAACTGCAAATGGTGCGGTCCCGTAAAGGAAATGTCACCGGATGTATAAATAGAGAAGGCACATCGCACGGTGTTTAACGATGCACAATGCATGATAACAAAACCCATTGCAACATATGTAATCGGAGAAATGAGGCAAGTGACAGACACGGAAAATCTGCTACAGCAAGAGCTCCAAAGGTGTAGTGAAAAGTGATATTCCTAAAATGTTAGGCAGATTAAAATTACAATTATTTAATATTAATTCAAAATTTACAACAATAGTGATAGGACACGGAAATATTACATGTATTAATATAAAGAGTGGGGTGGTTCACACGGTTACGCTTGAATCTCGCATTCGGGAGATTCTGAGTTCAAATTCCTTGGAACCGGCCTCCGTGATTTTGGGTTTCGTCTGATCGCTTAGGCGAATGGTGGAACGAATTTTTCATTTCCTTGAATTTTCCGCTCTCTCATTCCATTCGTTGGTTGCGTTACAGGGTCAAAAGTGTCAGTCAGGTGAGTGAGCTGTGCTATGTGCGGTGTGACGGAGCTTGCACGTTGGAAAAGTTTCTGACCCGGTGTCTGGTAGTAGCCATTCTGACGGGCTCAAACTCTTTGGATGGGGACTTTGAAGTCGGAGTGTTCTATCGGGAAGCATTGTTAACGACCACGTTTGTGTCGGTGTCTACCTTGGATCCATTCTGCTCGATATCTCCCTCAACTTACCCATTGCTTCCTGAGGTGTCCCTATCGTGGACATAGACACTTGAGCAAGGCTGAAGTACCTTCTCCGTCCCTACCAGTCCAATAATTACTAGATTCAATATTACTGAAAACCGAACACGTCCCTTTGGCGTTCAACAATAAACTCTGGATAATTTGCTATTACAATATTACTCCAGATACCTTTGAAAATTATATTAAGAAGTGAGAACGGACCACCCAGAAAAGAGGATAAAATATTTAAAACAGTAATACCTTTACAAATGACATACCACTAGAAAAACTGTAAAAATTCCAAAATATTTACAATTCAGTTTAGAAAGAGTCAGTCTTTTTCAGTAATATAAGCCCTGTATTATGATACTTTGTATTTTGCTGAATTGTAAATTGTAATGTGGCATCAAAGGGAACGTGCAGAAAAAAGGGCAAAGAAAAAATTATAAAAAAAAAAGAAAGAAAGAACCATGCCGCTGACGGGAATCGAATCTCAAACTTAGCTGAGTTATATGAATTACTTTGACTGAAATGTTTACAATTTGTAAAAAAAAAGTATCACATTCTTCCATGGTTGCAACAAATAAAGTGGAATGGTAATGTATGACACCAAAAATATCATCGTTGAGTTTATAAAAGAGGTTCTAACCATTGATGACTTATACGGAATAAAAAGGGGGGGATGTAAATGCCGTTTCTACCGCTGTGGCATCACGGCTTATTGATACATAAGTTGAAATGAGATATTGGGAAAAATAATTTTTAAAGAAAGGAAACATTCCAAACCTTAGTTTAGGGTACCTTGCAGGCATTTACATATATAAGGACTGAAGAAAACCTGGAAAAAACCAGTCGGGGAGGACGGTCCTGGCGGGAATGTAACTTCAGACCTCCCCTGAGTTCGTGCCTTAACGACCTCGGCCACTCGTTTTTTTTTTGTTTTTTTTTTGAGTAGTGTTTAACGCCCGTTTTTACTATTGAGGCACCACAGGCGGTGGACAGTGATGATACATGAAATGAAATGATAAATTGGGAAAGGATATTTTATTTTTTTTTTTTTTTTTAAGGAAGGAAGCGTTCCAGGCCTAAGTTTAGGTACCTCCCCGGCATTTGCCAGTTATGAAGACTGAGGAAAACCTGGAAAAAACCCCAGTCAGGGAGGACGGTCCTGGCGGGATTCGAACCGCAGACCTCCCGCTCACGAGTCCGTGCCTTAACGACCTCGGCCACCCGTGGCGGTCGGCCACTCGTGGTGGACATAAAAAAAAATGTAGACACTGCCCAATAAGATGCTTTGAAATAAATAAATAAATAAAAAAACGGGGACCCAGAGAAGGATTAAAATCTATGAATTAATGCGGCACGTTTCAAGTGTCATTTTTGAATGGTAATGATAAGGTTTTGATATAATAATTGAAAGAGTCAGGCAATTAAAACAACAAATATGGAAGCTTATTTTTCTATATGGACAAAACCAAAAGAGATAACACACCCAATCCTATCCTCCCTAAGAAAAACATCTCTATGTAAAATGTTTTATGAGAACCTCAGTACATTTGGTACACCTAGAGCGCATAGTTGCTGCACGTGTATGAAGTTTAAACTGAAGAGAGATAAATGAAGGAGCTTACCAGGACCTCAGATTCACACTAAAAAGGTTTTACAAAGATTTAGATCACGAGAAAAATTTTTCCTCACTTCCATCTGACTATATTTAGAACATAATACTACCAAAGTACATGAGCATTTTAACTCATTTTCCATTAAGGATATATAATTAGAGGAAATGGAATCAATTTACAAAGAATAGTGAAAATTCACAGAACTGGCTTTTCTGAAAATTCTCCAGAACATAAAAATAAAAGACACTATTTCGGCATCCCTTAGAACTGGTTGATATAGAAAATATTAGAAAAAATCCAATTAATTCTCATGAGAGACCACAAATTCCTCCCCGATTTTATCAAAAGCATCTTGTGGAAACGTATTAAGCGTCGCGGCAATCAAGCTTATTGATAAGTTGTTAAGTTCATAACAAGACTGCCATTTCAGTAGAAACAAAGGGGGAGGCTTCTTTTTGGAATAAACACTTTCTAGCCTGTATGAGACTTCGTTTTTTTAAAGTATTACATACTCAATACATACAGGGTGATCCGTTTGGGTATGGATAATATTAAATATTATGATAGTATGATAGTACTAATATGATAGTAGCAGGCATTTCTTGATGGTAACATTTTGCTTAAAAATGGTATTTTCGTTCATAGCAAGACTGAAAATCAACATGTATAATTGTTGTAGATTTGGTTTATTTAAGGATGCTCTTTAACATCTCAGATCATCACCGTCCCATTCAATTCAGGGCGTGAAACAGCCGATAAATTTTGCTCAGAGGCCTCTTCTTTCAGGTTTGAGGTTCTTTATCGTGCCGTAAATGTACGACACGGGACCCACGGCTTTACTTTCCTTCCGAAGGAAGCCATACTTAGAATTTTTACGCCCGAAAAACATGCATAACGACAAATGAAAATCGTAGATGACTGAAATGACTACTACAAACCAACAGCGAGCGCTATGAATCTTATTTGGATATGTTGCAGTTGTTTTTGCTGCCACAACTACATGAAAGCAACAATATGAACATTGTATACCAGATTCCAGAAAGGATGTACCCCCCTTACTGGGCATGGGAGATGATCTTTTTCTAAAGAAACAAAAAATTACTCAAACTTTCCAAAAAATCACACTTCTGGTATTACAGCGAACATGAGCAGAATTACCCGCTTGTGAGTTGTGCAGAGGCGCAATGGAGGCCATGTAGCGTTCTGTTAAATCTCCCATCTTTCAATGTGATATACACCAAGATTCAAAATGTAAAGTTTATAGTAAATGTTTTACAGTGTTTTCATTTTATCCATATCCAAACGACCACCCTTGTATTAACGACTTAGGCTACAATTTCAATGATGTAGATATAGCTGGTAATGTGCGTTACGCCGCGTTAATTTATTTAATGCCTGTGTGAAATAATATGTCACGTCAATAAATTATATCCCTAATGTATATCTGATTTCGAATGGATATTAATTAATAATAAAAACACAAAACGTTACTTAATTGTTTCAAACTAAAGAAAAGCCATGCAGAAATTGTTGTTTTGGTTTCATTATCAAGCGAAAGGAATAGTTACATTTCTTCGATTATGCTTGGCAAACTTACTGAACTATGACGTCCTGAAGTTAATTAAACTTGAACACATGATATTGTTTATAATTATCGAAAACCTTAACAGAAAATGCTTAACTGCAATTGATTTTACTAATAGAATGCATTCATGCATTTTCTGCATGAAGTAAGTTAATACACCGCTACAAAACTGCGAGCCCCTCTCTAGAACGTGCCAATAAAAAGTCGATGTCAGCAAAATGGGTTTTATATTATGGCCTGGAGAAATACCTAGAAATATACTACATACATTTTATTTCTTGCATATTTAATATAATATAATATTATAATATCATTATTTACAAAAGTCTAGCTTGTACCATTTTTAATGGTACTATAGAGGATGAAAGTGAATTCATTGCCACAGTTTTATGGCGGGATTCCATGTTAGCAACATTTTTAATATATTTGGGCCGTTAATGTGTTGTCTAGCCTAAAAATGCGTCATCTTTCATAGTGCGACAGAAATAATATATCACGATAGTAACAATAGAGAGCAAACACAAATAAAACAAATAACGTCTTTTGCTATTCTTTTCACAACTCGAAGCGTTTTAGATGTGACACCATTTAATTTATTATTGCTGTCATAGTGTTGATGTAAACAAAGATTAAAAAAGTGAGCAACGCTAGTCATAAACTTGTTTTCCCAGTAATATCATAGAAACAAGCACATGCTGAATAACTATAAATACTGCATTTTAAATTTATAAGTTAACTATGTAAAATAGAAAGTAGCGCTTGGAGATAAATGCTTATTTTCTTGAAAACTCAAAGAGATAGATAAAAAAAGAAATTTAGACTTTTTAGTCCCTTTATTACCAGCTTTATTTATGAAACTTAGGTTCCTTCCAGCCTGTAATAAATACAATATTTTTGTTTGACATACTGTTTGCTAGAGTCAGAGAATCGTTATTTATTACTATAATAATTGTATATTTTAGTGCACACCTAGTCATTTTTCAGATTTTAAAAAATCTACTTTCATGAATTAATGCAAATTTAAAAAAAAAAAAATCTATGCATAAACAGTTGCCCTTGAGAAGAAACTCATTTGGAATGAAGGAGTGGAATATTTATCAAATAAATATATTTCCTGCGTGAAGATAAATCCCCCTAACCTACACATGCAGTTTAAAACCCATAACGAATAATCACCACCATAAATATGAGGGGCATGAATGGGCAGTTGACCTTGTCGGAGTTTGCAGATAAAGTTTCGCTGGCGATACAATCAAAGGTGAAAATCGGGTGGGAACGAAGCGTTACATTCAAACAGAGACCAAACTCAGCGAGCATACAAGCACTTGCTTGGTTTAGGTTAGGCGTGTGGTGGATGACCAAAGTAAAAGACAGAGAATCTGCCCCAAATATGCCAATCTTGGGAACATGTTCTGTCGTACTGTAAGGGAACGGAAGAATGGAGAAAAAGATATCTACCGGGTCTATTTGTAAACTGGAGGAAAGGGCAGTAGCAGTGCTGGGCTAGCTGACAGATAGGAAGGAGTAGAAGGGAGTAGGTAAATTATTAACAATGCGAGAGCTCAGGTCGAAAAGGCAAATAACTGAAAGGGAGAGCATTAATCACACTGTTTTGGAGATATTTATACATATATGTATGGGGCCGTAAGTTATTTATTTTTGTATTTTAGAACTTTCAATTCATTTCATTTCATTTATGTATTTTTATATTTTTTCGATTTTTCATTATTTATTTATTTATTTAATGCTTAGTATATACATTGTTCCTTAAAATTTAAGTATCGGCTTTTGCATTTTCATGTAAGCACTTAAGGTCCCAGTACCCTTGAGAGATGGATGAGTCATATTTGTAATAAACATATTTTGTAAATAAATACAATCACCACTACCACCATTACAATCAAAGCTTTATTTCATATAAAACACACGTGGTCAATATAAAATTATGTAAATGTATTTTTTCAGAAACTTCTAAATAAATATACAATTTGATTTAATTTTATTTTATACTTTGATTTATTCCTTTTTATTTCGCTACTTTTATTTGTTTAGAATGAATTACACTGTAACTGTAGAAGAATGTAGTAGATACTTAAACTCCGTGGATGGGTTGATATCCAATGGGAAAAAAATTTTTAAAGCACCTTCCAGAAGTGATATCTTCAATAAGAAAAAACCCTAGAGCTTCCTCTTACCCTTTAACGCTGGGGTAGATGCTGTGTCATTCTGTAGATGAGAAAAGTTTCGAATGTTTTGCGTCAGTTGTACTCTCGAATTGGATTAAAACAATGCCTCGTCTATCTAAATACTTCAATAGTTACTAAAGAACGGTTTCTCAATCATATCTGCAAATCTATGTTTTGTGCAAAATATAAACAAACTTGAAACATATCCGAATCTGTGGTTTGAAACAGTTAAGGAAGTACAAGCCGTTGAAACCAAACTAAAATGTTACAAGTTTCAATATACAAATTTGTAAAATTATGACTATAAAAAATGTGTACATGTTCTAGAGGGTATGCAAGTGAATTGAATGGAGGTGTTAGTGCATCGATTTTTTTTTCCTCTCTAAGTATGCAAAACTCAGAGTTTTATGTTGAAAGATGGCGGTATAAGACGTGAACAATCAGAGACAATCGCCATGCATATTTTGTAGATGGCTCTTGTTGTTCATTGCATTTCCTATTACAATCTTATAATTAGGAAGAGAATTCTTATGTAAGTAAATAGATATCCTGTATGAAGGTAAATTTAATGAAAAAGGCCGTTTAAGACGAATACAAAGAAATATTTCCAACATTTTGATAAATATGTTTGTATTTGTAAAAGAAATATTAAAACGTTTATCAGACAAAAATTGCTCGCAAATTATAAATTATCATTATTTTGAAAATAATATTAAAATAACATAAATAATTAGCTGATTTTGTTTCTTTATTTAATAGTGCTTTATGATTTGTTCAGAATAATAATGGTTGCAGTTGGTTTCCTCAAGACACGAAACAAAGCAACTTTATTCTTTAAACACCTATCTGGAAGTTCTGTTTAATTTTCTTACTGTCCATATAGACAAGAAAACAATGCTATTTAGGAAACTAAGGAAACAAAAACATATGGAAGTAACAAGTAGAAACAGCATCAGGTGGTATAGGGAGCCAAAGGAACCAGAATCACAAACAGAGGTATATTCCACTCGCTTGCTAATGAGCGAGATTCAACTGCAAAGAGCGATTTGCATAGAAATCTTTTTCGAGGTGTAATGCGCGCTTTCTTATCAGCTGCACGTAATGTTAGAAACACTTAGTGCCACACTTGAGATAAGCACCTAATGTCATCCAGATGGTCCAGGTTCTAGCTCATTGTAGCTATTATACTTCTATCCTAACATAAATGTAACCATAAGGTTCAGCTCTTTTCTCATTGGCCCCAAGACGACTTACTTCCCTGATGTTCCGCAAAGTAGTCCCTAAAGGAATTCCAGTTTAAACTTTAATAAGGGCTTGTTTCATTAAGAAGATCACATTATTGAATATTGTTATGAGTCGTTATGAATACCTCATTATGCATTTAATTTGCTGATAATTGAAACATTGTTGCTCTCCCGATCAGTGTAATCAGTTTCAATGCCAAGAGACGCCATGGCGAAAACGTATTAATTTTGGCAGTGTTGTTAAACACTGTCCAGGAAATTCGTTGAAAAGTGGTGAGAAGATTATCGAGAAACATTTTTATAATGAAGTTTGTAAATTGTAACAAGAGCTAACAACTAAATACGTTGCATCAGCACTAATAGTGTTACCTAACTAATCGGAATGATACACCGCGGAGTGATACATTTCTATTTGTTTATATCGGGATAGAAGTAAGGGGAAATACATTATAGAAACGTTTCAAGTCGCTTAGTGACAACACGGCCCGACCTTGAGACGCAGAGATGAGTTTTTTTCTACTAGGAACATCTCTCATCTGTATCTAAAATAAAGAGCAATTTACTTTTGATTTCCCTCGCCTTTATGCGAAAAATCTGAATGGCTATCAAAGAAGGCCAACAATTTAGAATGAAATCATGTGTTAAAAATGCTGCTATTTTCATATTCAATTTGTTAAAGGTTCCCTAAATCCACGTATTTTATGGTACAAATTCTAAAAATGGTATTATTATTTAATAATACCATTTATATACAATATATCTCCAGACATTACGTTGCTATGGTCCGTTATCTCACAAACAAACATTATTTATAAAAACACAAATATATTTGCCCATTTTAATAGTTTTTGTTAATGTCAAATAATACTATGCTATTAATAATGATATTTTCAAGAGAAATGCTTTCTGTATATCATCAAATATATTTACATCAATGAATACAGCAAAACTGACTATTAGGAATATCAAAATGTTACATTGAAAATATCACATGGGAAGAAAGTACAATTATAATCACAAAATTAATGAAAGTATTTTATTAAGACTGGATTTATGATAATCTTAAATTGCGCCTGTAAGGATCAAGAAATGTTATTGATAAGATAATTGCATAGAAATATGTGAAGGAAACATTTAAGCAACTAAATTTATAAATGTATAATGTCCAAGTAGATGGATAAAGATATGTATTTCTTCAAATGAAAAATATTATGTTACGTAACTGAGACCATTTTAATATTATTAAATAGCAGACCTTTCATTCTTCCTGTGATCAAATACCTTGTATCATCATAAGAGCATTAGAAAGTTATAAAAACTAACAGCATTAACAAACAGTGGCTATCTTGTTACTATGTATATTAGAAGCAGGAATCGTGCTTTGACCGGAAATGCAAGCGGAAAATCCACTCACTAGTTCACTGCTCCACGTTTAATGATCGATATTACCAGAAACTTGCTGGTGTTCTACAATATGCATGAATATAGAGATTTTGAACCAAAATAATGTTTTCTATACTCCATTATCAGTAATTTACTACAATGTAATCATATATCTATGATGGCAAAATTTTAAAGTTTTGTATTATTTATTTGTATAGAAATTACTAGCATCAGCATCTTAATTTCCTCAAAAATCTCAGAAGAGCTAAAACGTGCAAAACATGCGCCAAATTTATATAACCCTGAGACCATGAAAACAGCTTCATCATTATCAGCATTACAAGAGTGGCCACTTAAAACTTGTGGACCTCTCCCCTTTGCCGTGTCAGAACCCTTTGGAACACCACATATTGAAACTAAATAATTTGACGGGCACATAACATTTTTCAATAGTAATTGAATTATTATTAATACTTTCCACCACAGTGTTTATTAGCTGTAGGGTTGAAAGACAATCAGCCTAACAAGAGAGATTAATTTACTACTGGCTTTATTTAA
The DNA here is from genome assembly GCA_030762175.1 of Metallyticus violacea. Classification (NCBI taxonomy): domain Eukaryota; kingdom Metazoa; phylum Arthropoda; class Insecta; order Mantodea; family Metallyticidae; genus Metallyticus; species Metallyticus violacea. The sequence goes on along the minus strand of CM060838.1, from coordinate 46,884,485 downwards.
AATTCTGCAATCTCTCTCACTATACTTTTGAAATTATACATCTCTGGTCTTCTTTTCTTATTCATCTGCATGCATTAGCCTGAAACACTGACCTCGAGAACTGACATCCTCAATATATCGGATCATCCAATTATCTGTTGACCAACGCGGGGCGGAGACTACATCGAGTGCTAAGCTCTCGCTCACGGCCAACCAGGCTACACTAAGATCGGGACAGATGGCGGGAGGGATAAGCAAGAATTGGTATGAGAGCCAATAGAGTGACAGTTTAATTAAGTTTAATGCACTTAAAGCGTTGTGTACTCATCCATGTTAGGTAAGATTATTAGCTGCCTGCTTTCATTTTCCGCACATTTCGGACTTCTGCTTATGAAGTTACCCATTATCCTTTTTAATTCTCTCAAATCTCTTCATAACTTTTGTTCTTTAGTTCGTCTGAAGTATGCGGATATTAGAAACTTATAAATCGCATTATGACTTGGAACTCGATCTCCTGCAAATGTATCTTTAAATACAGCGTGAGGAGACTCGGTGCGGACATAAAATCGTAACGTGGAATAAAATAATTTAGCCATTTTTAGCAGACTTTAATCTGGCATTAGGCACGTGTTGTTTCTTTCAATAATCAAATGACTGAATGGCACGTGACTCAAGACCAACGTATATCTAGAAAACCCCGATCATTTGGTTTGTGTATTATTGACATGCGGGATAGTCAGTACCCAATAAAGAACGTCCGCCGTAATCAGTGGCGAGAAGTGGCAGATGTAGAGTAGAGACATAAACGCGATTCGTGACACATATCTCGTAGACCGGAGTTTTCGCGGTAAAATAAAAAACATTATTCTTCTTATTATTTTTGTGAAGGCAAATGGCCGCAAAATTACATATAAAGAGATGTGGTCCATGGGCAATCAGTTTGCAATACAGCTCTATGCATTTACTGCAGTCTTAGACCCAGATTATAAAAATAATCCTGTTTGTATTTAGACATAGTGTTTCGTGTTTATATATTTTTCTGGGATAGTTTCAACCTCCCCTAATCATCTCCAAATTCCATCATGTAATCTCGAATAATTATTGTACACTATTGTACACTAAGAAAGAAAAACTATTAAATAAAACTGAAGGAAGTGAATATTCTTGTTCGGCTTCTAAATTAATCTTTCGTATGTTATTTTTTGTTCTACGTTTTAAATCTTCTAATTATTATTACTTGTTGTGCAATCCTTCACCTAAGAAAATGCCAAATAATACAGACTGCAATAGTCAGTAGCCAGCGCTTTGCAGGATTAACACACGGTGCCTGTTTTGAGCAATATTACGATTACAAAGCATGATAATGAACCCTTTCCATAGTCAGGAAGTCTCATATGGTTTCTGATTTTCAACCGATGCCAAGATGGATGATGCTGTAACTGACGGAGAATATTTGCGACCGCAAGTATGAAAAATGGCAATGACTTCATCCAATTCAGCAAAGGGAAGCTTTCCTCTCGGTGCCAATATTATATAATGGTGGTACACGGTTGGATGTGACTGCCATAATTCAAACACTGCCGTGCTGCATTTTGGCTGCTTTACGCAAAACTATGCGTATGCAAAATATCTACACCAACAGGAGCCCTACGGAGCTCTCTGTGACAGTATGTTTACATGTAACATCTCAGTTGGCAGGAAAGTGTTGGAAGTTTTGTTTATCTGGAAATGTATTGTGCAACAAGATGTGGAGATAATAGACTGCTATTCCCTGTGATGTGTAAACATTTTACACTTGTGTCTATTTTAAGGATAGCCCCGATACTTCTGTTGTGCTAGGCAGACTTGACTAATTTCTGTGCAACAGGTTTCAGTTAGAGATCGTTCTACATATACAACTTTCTCTCCGAGTTAGGCAATCACTTGGAACTTTTAAATTTTCTCCCAGTTGAGATGTATCAACTCATTGTTAAATATGAAAATTCTTTTTCTTGTACTTCCTCCATTTGTTTTTCAACCCTCTTCTCCTGGGGATTCTTGTTATAAAGTCACATGTACTTTAGAAATCCTTTTAAAAGGACAGTATAGGTCCAGGTTATAACACCCTTCCATCCATGTGCTTTTTTATATTCCGTTGCCATGTCAAAAGATATATAATGATGAAAGTTATATTGTTTTATATGTACAGTTAACCAAGTTTCTATAATTTTTCGTTCATCATTAGTAATCATCCTATACATCTGTTGTCTTCCATTCTCTCATTAATTTTTTCTGTCCGTTTAGGTTTTCTTTGATATTTCTTTTATTCTTATCTTAAAAATATTCTGTTGTAATGTATTTTCACTTAACCTTTTGATGTGTTCAAACCGTTTTAAGGATCAATTTATATACTCTATAAACACTTAAAAATATTTTAAAGAAATAAAACTTGCTTTATAACCAAATTGGTATTAACCTTTTTATTTTGAACTGAATTTTTCAAGTTCGGAATTTATAGACTGTAATTTTTTATCAACAAAATTTACTGCTGTTGGCAGAGATCAGTATTAAAAAGAATGGTGTTCGACATTGCAATCCGGAATCATTTGATCTTTGAAAAAAAAAAATCATTAGTGTCAACGATGACTTAAGGTATCACTTAACCTCCCTCGTGCCTTGGGAATTTCATTCTTACACATTCTGTATGCATATGATCAGTAGAGGCGCAGTATAAAGTCTCTCTTTCGAAATATCTAGCAACACAAGCGTTTCTCAATTATAATGAAATTCTCACACTTTACGTTGATACCCCTGACCTGTAAATTATTCTATCTGGATTTCTGTGTCAGTATCTTATTTGGCCAAGTAAGCCTGAACAGCTACAGAAGCTAAATATGGTTGGAAAAAGACTCTTAAATTTTTTTTCCCTTCATTTCAACTTATAAGGGTATGAAAGTACATGAACACAGAACGAGGATAACAAGTGGGCATCATAGCCAATACAACACAAGGACGACTGAGTGACTTAACAAAATGATTATTAAACATTACCGTAAAAAGCCTTCTTCCCAATGCTCATACTTACTAAAATAGGACAAGTAAAAAGAGAACATATAATAAAAAGTCTTCGAATTTTCCATGCGAAAAATTTGTCATAGTCATAATAATTTCCCTCTAAATCTCTCATTGGGGGCTAAGAGCATTATTTGTCACCGTAAACCTTCAAAAGACATCCAGCACGAAGTTCGCTCAAGTTTGCCCAATTGCCTGGATACTTTCAGCTCAGGATTCGCTTACGGCCCATACTATTATCAGGTTTACACGAACAGAACATAAAACCATAAACACAGCTCTCCCACAGGAGTATTTGTGCTGGACCACGTTCCGCTGATAAGCTCGACACTAGGTGTCGCATCATCAGAGCCATCCACTCTGTCATAAAGTTTAACATGCAATGAAGAACAGAAGACTATCTCGGAGAAGCGCGTGGCGCCATTTCAGTTCCTTCGTGCTTAAACGAAACTGGTGCTGTAATCGTGTAGTTGTAACTTTGTAATTTTTATTTTTATGACATTTTTAGATTTTGTACAAAGATTTCGTTTATTTGAGCAATAACTGTTTTTTTCATTAGAGGAATTGAACATATCAAGACACTATTAAACGGCCTTAGCTGGTCTTTTATGTATGTTTCTATTTAATAATAGCTGTAAAATTATGAACCGACTTCAAAGCACACTAGTTTCATCATGAAGATCTTACTTCCTACGCGTGGCGAGTTTGATATTAGAGAAACAGACAGAGGTGGGTAAAAAAGTTTTTTTTTTTTTGATAAGTGTTTTAACACCAATTTTTATTACAGAGGCACCACAGGCGGTGGACACTGATACAAAATGAAATGATATATTGAGAAAGGATAATTTTTTTTAAAGGAAGGAAGCTTTCCAGGCCTAAGTTTAGGGTACCTCCCCGGCACTTGCTAGTTATGAGGACTGAGGAAAACCGAAAAAAAAGCCCCAGTCAGGGAGAACGGTCCTGGTGGGATTCGAACCCCAGACCTCCCGCTCACGAGTCCGCGCCTTAACGACCCCGGCCACCCGTGACGGTGTGGGTAAAAATGAAAAGACAGGTACAAGTTATTTCTCAAACTTGCCCACTGTGTCTTCTTTACGTAGCCATTTTCAAACCACTCGCCTCTTTACAGGACTGTTACATTTTGCAGCTTAGTCTCTGTGCTCTCTACTCGGATATTTACAAGCAAATGACGGATTTCTACTGGACTATTCTTGGTTTTGTCGCCGGTTTCACGGCAGCTGGCGTGTTGGCAGTCATAGCGATAACTTCCGGTTAAGCGGAAGTATTATCCGCGCAACTGATTCAAGTTCTCGCAATTAGAGCTACAATCAAAATGAAAATAAACACTTTATGACATGAAATGTTGAAAATAATGTGCCGGTGCATCTGCATTTCTGGTATATTTTTGGAAAATTGTAATATACACACATCATTCATCTTCCGAAATTGCGCCATTATTACTGCGTTTAAAGAGACCATAAAGTTAGAAATTGGGAGAACCCAAGATAAGTGTTCCTTATTGTCATTAAAAGCATTCCACCAATATTTTTGCATTGTATTGGATTTGATGTGACGGAGAAGGATTTCAGACATGAAAGCGCAACGCGGGCCTTTTGTATCCAACAGAACCTCTGGGAGGAAAGGGTGAAATTCTCTCTCCGGTGGAGGCTCCCCACCAATGAAGTTCGAGCCCCTTGGAAGGATTGTTGTCACACCAGGACAGTTTTTCTCAAATGAGTAAATTGTACCACTGCTCTTTGCCCACCACCTGGGCTTAGACTCTAAAACGATGAACAAGGAAATGGAATAATATGGAATAAAGGGTAGGAAAATGGAAAAATCCAACCCAGTATTCGCCTAAGTGACCACGAAAAAAAAAAAAAAAAAACCACAGGAGTGAGGGTGGTCCACTCCAAAAGATTTGAACCTGGGACCTCCCGAATGCAAGTCCTGCCTATCCACATGACGGATCCGGATTCGCTTTGTTTGGACCTGAAATAGTTATATTCTTCCCCCCCCCCTTCGAGGTTTATTCTTATCTCAAAAAGACAAAATTCACGTAAACTTTATAAGCGCTGACCAGCTCCAGAATCACATGCAGCATCATCCACTTGCTCAAGAGCTATGACAATCAGCATGGGAAATTAAAAGTTCAGTAGAATGAGAAATTCAGAAGTCATAATGACCAAGGCATTAAATATGAACAGCAAATTAATGAGCAAGGAAGCAATTAGGAACAAACCTTTCAGTGAACGCACTACAAAACGTTCATTTTCCAGGCTCGTTCCATTTCTAGGAATTCGCTCCTCGTATTTCGAGCATGTATGTAATTGAACGGCTCATTTTAGAAATGTTGCGTAATCCATATTTAAAAATTGATATATAAATGGGCAGTGTTTCCTGTCCAAACTGCTCCATATTAGATACTTCACTGGTAACCAACAAAACATCGAGAGTAGTATCGAAAATCTACATGAATAGTAACACAAATGATGGTCTTGTTCAGAGTTATCTTAACAACTAACACGTATGAACAAGTACAGGAAAGGACAAATTCGAATAAATGTATGGAAACGTAACGTCAATGAATGTAATACAAACACAGGAAAAGCCTATAACGTAAATAAAGTAATATAGAAACCTTCTAAAACCGTTTCTAATGTAGTGTTTATAAAAACTTTAGTACCAGTTTTATGTTACCAGTACACAGGTGTTAAATAGTGTTCAATATTTCAGGAGGTGAGTATGCATGAAAGCAAGGGAAAATGTCTGATAAACATGGGCCCTACAACACACACTTTCTGAGATGTGAACGCTTGAATGGAAAACTGTACATCGCAAGGAGTAATGAAAAAGAAAGTTTGCTTGCGGATATGAGAATCGTCGTTGCATTGGCGCTGCGTCATTTGTCATAACAAGATCAACAGAGTGTTTTGTTGTCTTTCTGTGTCAAAGTAAACGTTATTCTGAAGCCAGTTGTATGGTTCCTGTTGTGTTCGTATGGTTTGTGTCCCTGGGTATGCACCGTTGTGTCTTACTCACACACAGAAGGATGAAATGCATTTTGTGCTTGTATTGTGATGTTTGTATGGTATATTAGTGTGTTTTCTCCCTTGCACACTTACCGAGAGTCCTCTTAGCAATGGACGTCTATTATTTCACAAGGGAAACAGCGGATATGATTTTCTGCTATGATTTAGAAAATGGAAGTAACCTTTAATTTCGAGCCCTCTATATTGAACGATATTCAGCACGCAGGGTACTGTTTATTAAACTGTTCAGCCGACTTTTACAGTGTTTTGGGGAAACATCGTCAAATTTGGAGATATATAAATCTAAAAATAATCCCAATAACTCATAGAAATTATCTAAGTATATTTTAATATGTTGACGATCAGATATTAATATCAGAGCATGGAGGACAATCTACAAAGATCTTTTAAGACACTAACAAATTTGCCGAGCTATAAAATATGACGATTTCAACAAGTAAGACCGCATTTCAAGAAAACCTTATCAGAAGAATGAAATTATTATAAATAATAACATTATAGACCAAGTTAGAAGTTTCAAGTACTTATTAATTGCAAAATAGATTTTAGAAATGAAGAAATATAAGAATACAAGAAAATAAATAGAATTTTAGAAAAAAAATGAGTCAAAATACCCTATTAAATTTTTATAATACGGTTAGCAAACCAGTACTCAAGTATGGAAGCAGAGTATTTTAACAAAAAGTGAAAGAAAGGCAACTAGAAGAAAGAGAATTCTTTGTCCACTTTTGGGAGTAACAGGACGAGACTGCTTCCGAAATAAATAATATAAGAGCACAGTTTGGAGTGATCAACTTAATAGACGATATAAAGATAATAGATCTAAATGCAGGAGACATATCGACAGAATGTCAGAGGATCGTCTTACGAAATTCACACTTATGTACACTCTGGAAGACGACCTATAGCGATGTATAAAAAGATTGGAAGACGAAGAACAAATAAGAATTTAAAGTTAATTAAGTCATTACCCACATTATATTTGTATGTTTGATTTAGTGTCACTTAAAAAGAATAATTATTTTGATGTAAAATAAAACTTGAAAAAATTCTCTCCAAGAAAGCCCAACTTTTTTTTTTATTAGTGTTTAACGTCCGTTTTTCCTATTATGGACCACAGACGGTGGACACTGATGATACATGAGATGAAATGATAAACTTGGGAAGATAATTTTTAAGGAAGGAAGCTTCCAGGCCTAAGTTTAGGGTACCTCCCCGGCATTTGCCATTTATGAGGACTGAGGAAAATCTGGAAAACCTCAGTTCAGGGAGGACGGTTCTGGCGGGATTCGAACCCCAGACCTCCCACTCACGAGTCCGCGCCTTAACGACCTTGGCCGCCCGTGGCGGTAAAGCCCAACTGTACTTTCAATCAACGACAAATAAGGTAGCTATGCATATTAATATAACATTTTTCTTTCATCAGAAAAATTATAAAAGTTCTTTTTCTTTCCCTGACCATTTTTTCACGCATTCACTTTTCGTGCATTTTACTTGTCAATTTTATAGTAATAGTAAAATGACTTTAATTGTGGCAGGATTACAAGTAGGCTAATACCGTCCTTTTAACAATAAAAATATATATCTAAGAAAGGTAACAAACAAGGTAACTACTCCTATGATCACTTTTATATATATACAAACAAATAAATGCATTTTCTATAAACAATTTCATATGTATATATATATATATATATATATATACACACACACAAACACACACACACAAACGTTAGTCCTGGGGGGTAGTGGTTACCATCCTACACCCAAGAACGCGGGTTCGAACCCGGCCAGGACCAATGGATTTTTTCGGGCGTAAAAATCCTAAGTATGGCTTCCTTCGGAAGGGAAGTAACGCCGTGGGTCCCGTTTCGTACATTTACGGCACGAAAAAGAACCTCAAGCCTGAAAGAGAGGCCTCTGAGCAAAATTTGTCGGCCGTTTCACGTCCTGAGTTGAATGGGGACGCTGATGACCTGGGATGTTAAAGAGCGTCCATATATAAATAAATAAAAAAATATACACAAACATGCGCAGTACCTTCACACCTGAGTCCTCCTTCCCTTTATTTACCCCCCTCCCTAACTCCCTTTCTTCTCTATAGCCATTAACCTTCATGTTGGGTCTTCGCTAGAAATATTCCCCATTTATGTGTGTTTCTCTCACGCACCAACAATTTCCAGGCAAGCGCTCAAACTTCTGTTGGAATTCAGAAAATGTAATAGTAGTAAATGCTCATTTCTTACAATCTGTGTTTCCCTGCATTTGCCAGAATATGCCTCCAGGTATCGCTTTCTCCGCACAACAGGCAAACTGTTTCCCCGAAAGCATTAATCGTTTTATTTTCTTTTCAAGTCCCTAATCTGAGCCATGCGAGACCACTTCTTTCTTCTTTCCCACAGACATCTAAATGATTCCCTCCTCCCCCAAACCTGATCTATTTGAGCCTGCAGGTTGCAGAGGTTTTATTAGACGGGGTTAATTAAATATGTAAAATAAGTGGGAGGAAAGATTTTGGAGGGATTAGAGTGATTGTTTAGATTGGATCAATGATTAGGATCTCAGGGGTAAAGGCTTTCTTCTCCCTCTCCGATGATAGTTTCTGCTGACTTATATTTTTGCCACGGCTGTCGAAACTCTGCTGCTGGATACTTTTATGGTTTTGTGACCATAGGGAAAGGAGTCTGGGAGATTAATAAGATATGTCTTTATAGGAAATGAAACACAATTTATTGTTCATAGTCTATTCCAGCCAAAAAAAATTGTGCCACCGTTATTTCCTGAAGAATATGTGTCACTTTGACACTAACTGTAAAGATCATTATGATGTTAACGCACGTTAATAACTCTAATACTCTGATTCTGAAATCTACTAAGTTCAACTAATGCTGAGACGCAACTGCCTACTCCTCACTGATAATTTACTCTTCGACTGAACTGAATTAAATTGATAATTGCACTGGGTTCACTTGGCACGGACGTAACTTGAACTAAACTGAGAATGGGCCGGAGAAGTGCCATCTTCCACACTGATAACTTGACTGCCATCCAACTATTGTCCCAACTGAATACTTTCTCCACTCACTAGCTTCCAACTGAACTGACTGCCTCGAAATGAACTGAGAGAATCTGGATCGATTACCCCTGGGCCGCAAAATTGCAAGACTAAATAAACATGGCTGTCTGCCGGTATCACGAACCTATCTTTATTACTTCAAATATGTTTTTAGAAAAATCTAGAATTTTTCTCCCATCTTCGCATCTCATTGGGTAATCTGTTTCCCTCCAATTCTTTTCTGTTACATTATTGGTCTGATAGCTTACGTGACTTCTTACAAACAACGCACATACCTATAGCATGGAACCGTTAGGATCTCCCTTCCAGAGGTTATCAGCCTGTTTTTTCACTTCATAAGTTTACTACTCTTGCGTAATATAATAACAGTAAAGGTTTCAGACCATACACAAAGAAACATCTTTTCCACGGACCCTGCTTAAGATTTTCTCCAGAAAATATCGGTTTGCCATTCGCTTGTCCTTTGTATACAAATATTGATACAATAGGCAACAGGTATTTCCAGGTCAGATTTTTATGGTTGGGGTAGCTTTCTGTACTCTGGCAAGAAAAATAACATTACAAACAATAATCCAAAACTTACACAGGAAATAGAAACGACACTGTTGTCATAATGAAAGTGGAAAAGTTACATAAAATTACGTACTATAATCACTCTAATTAGGGGTGGCAGCTTATAAATTCTGTCTCAAGGTTAAGCGATACCTTTTCTGTGCATTGAGTCTCAGACCATTTTATAAACTGGCAGTTTTACGGTATTTCAAAAAAAAATCTTCATCTTGGTCCTTTAATAATAAAGGTGAAATGTATTTACTGACTTTTAGCATAATGATACTTTTTCCTAACCTCAGCTGTAGCATTAGGAACTGGAAATTGTAATTTCAAAAGACAGTAAGATCGACAATCATCTTAAAGTTTTAGTGGTGCATTTAGCCTTTGAACGCTGTTACTTGAGGCTGAATATGAATTCAAAGTTGCTGAAATGTGTTTTCTGAGACTATTGCAAGAGATTTTCAATGAGTGAGATACTGTCTAGTTTGAAGCCCTTCTCTAAGTTTGATCTACCAGAAGATAAAGCACATCACTCTCTGGATAACTAGTCCCGTCTCAAGACTCGAATTCTTTTTCCTTGTGTGAATGCTGGCGTAAGCAAAATTGCACGACTGTACTTCCTCCTGCAGTGCTATTGAAAAGAAAACACTAGAGAAAACGTTGCCAAATAGTGATTCGTTAAGAATGTGTGTGGAATGGTAAACAAATCAAAAAGTATCAGTTTTTGTACTTAATGTTTGTTTATTCCTTAAAGCTTTAGATTAATTTTTAGTATGTTGTATGTTAAAATCATAAACTCTAAAATATATTTAATTTAAATATTTATTTACTGAATCATATTGTTGCGATCAAGAACAGTAATCTTACATGTATGATAAACAAATGCCCAAAAATCTTAGAAAACTCAAAATATCATTTCTCCTACTACATTTATTAAAGTAATGTATATGATCCAAATCGCTCTTCATAATGATTAGAAATACAGAACAAATCACCTAAAACTACCACCATGAATATTTCTGAAACGAATATTGATGCACTTTTCACAGAAATGAAGTGCAGTCAAGACTGATAAATGTTGCCATATAAGAAGTCTAACAATTGTTATAAAGTTCATTTCTAGCACAAGTTATGTTTTATCAAATAGAACTATGACCACTGACTAAAAAACACATGATCAGAATATTAACGAGTTTCTTGCATTGTTCAAGGCCAAGTAGTTTAGAGACATATGTATGGCTTGAACTTTCAAACCTATTCCCACAATCAATATGCAAAAGTCCGTAACGCATGAGCTGAGCAAACTAAGCGAATTCCTCACCGAGTTGAACAACTTTTAATAAAAATTAACATAAAATCCAAATTCACCTTTATTAACTAATGAAATAAAATAAATTATGGCAATACTGTCTGGTTTTAGAACAAAATTAGAATTATTGCAACCTATAAATATCACAAAAGAGAAACCACCATTTTAGAATTATTATTATTATTATTATTATTATTATTGAGATTAAACCACGGTATATTATTAATTATATTAAATATATGACCACTTATAGCCAAAGCTATCTATGTGGACTTTAAATGTAACCATGTTTATGAACTGAGCCCTTGGTATCATTACATTCACTAAAATAGAGAAAAATTACAGAAAGTTTCGAATTACATGTGTATTTAAGAAAATGATATTCATATGTTTTAATAAAACAAAAACATTTTAATATTTAAAAACAATTTCCATGCACTAAGCAGCTATACAGAATCAACAAAGAACAAATGAAAGTTTCATCGATTTCCATTGGCTTTGAAATTTAATTTAAATATTGTATTAAGAACATACAATGCGAGTGTTTTCTGAAGGTTATTACAGAGCTCTCTTACGTATAAACGTACTTCTCAAACACGTATTAGATAAAAATTTCATAGCTGTTATCTTTATGACGATGCTTTTGTTATATATAAAACATATTCAACGTTATAAAACAGTTTAGATACTGATTAATTTCTCATATTATTTTAAAACAATATAAAGAAAATTAAACACAAGAACAGTTTTTAAATTTCGATTTTCAAGTATATCTTTACTCCTAATAGTTGAATGTCCCTAATTTTCAGAAACTAGCTTTCTTATTTATTTAAATGATATATATCGAATTTTGTTATGAAGAAACAAATATTGGTGCTTTTAGAGAGATTTTTAAATTTTGGGTTCCAGGTATACTCCTCTCCTAATGGCCCAATTTCCCTGATTTTCCGGAACTATTTCTCTTATTTTATTCACATACTATATGCGGAATTTTGTTTTGTGGCATATTCTGAGTTTCCTTTAAAACAATTTAAAAATGAGGCCGCTAGAGAGATTTTCAAATTTTGCTTTATCCCCACTCATTTTTCAGGCAACCCCCCCACTCCTAATTATGTGATTTCGCTGATTTTCAGAAAACATTTTTCTTACCTGCTTTAAATAGTATATACCGATTTTGTGACAAAAAATATATTGTTGCGGCTAGCACGATTTTTAAATTGTAGGTTAACCCCCACTACTAGTGGCCCGATTTTCCTGATTTTAAACTATGTTTTTTATTTTATTTATATTCTCTATATGGGGTTTCGTTGCAAAAAAGCAAATATTAATGCCCCTAGAGCGATTTTAATTTTTGGGTTTCCTAATATTCCGATTTTATTGATTTTCGGAAACAATTTTCCTATTTTATTTCCTTTAAAAACATTTAAAATTGCCAGCTGCTAGAGTTTCGCTTTAACCGCCAATCGTTTTTCAGGTATTTCCCCACTCCTAGTAACCAATGTCCTGATTTTAGAAAACTACTTATTTATTTTAAAGAAATTTGCTAAGTTTCGTAGGGAATTAACAAAAATTGAGGGCGCTAAAGCGCTTTTTAATTTTTTTTTTTAAGTTTTATCTTTAGGTTAACTCCCAACCCCAATGATCCAAATTTGCTGGTTAACGAACTGCACAAATTGTTTGTTAATTTATGGTTATGGGCCGAGTTTTGTTGAGAAAAAACAAAAATTACAACCGCTAGAGAGAGAACGGATATATTATATACATATATAATGCGTATATAATATAGAAATGTGTATATAATATAGAAATATATATATATATATAATATAGAAATATATATATATATATATGAAATATTTTATAGTTTTTTTAATTGTAGGTGCCTAGAAGGTACGACAGATGCAGATTTGAATAGATTATAAAAAATCTTTCAATGGTAAAACCGCAATAGCTTATTATTTCGGAATTAGCTAAAGAAATAAAATAACCAAAAAAATAAGTTATTTTACACATTGCCGACCGAAATAGCTTCATTTCTTCGGAATTCGCTAAAAGAACAATAATGTAAGGCAAAAACAGAGTACACATCTGATCACGTTTGTCTACAATCTAGGGAACTTATTAACAATATATTGCAGTTTATCTTGAATGAATCTAAAATGTCCAGCCGTAGTCAAGTGAAACTTTTGCAGAGTAAGTGCCCCCCTTTAATTGCTTACGTACTAGACTCGAGATGGTTCACGTTTAACTGAGTATTTCTCAGGGTGCACAGTGCAAGAAAGCATGCATTCTTCTTACATCTTCCATACATTAAGAATCATGTTGCTTTTTTCACCATTAGTAAACAACCACCTTCCCTAATGCATTCTGTATCTATAACATATCACGACCTATTAACACGGACATTTTCACTGTACTCTGAAACAAAATGTAAACACAAACAATCGCGGTAGGGAGGAATGTGCGGTACATTTATAGTTCAGTATCTAAGCAGTTAAATGGGTAAGGCAACTATTTACAAGTTTCATGTGATTTTGGCTCGAAATTTTAGAGCCATTCAAAATAAACTGCAATACGCCGTTGATAACCTCCATAAAATGTAGACAAATGCCAACTGATATGTGCTGGTTTTGCTTAACAATCGGAGAATACTTTGCTTTATGCATAATGATCGTGGACATTATCTAAAAATTGTCTTTATATCTAGTACTGCATATGATGATATTCGTAAATTACTTGGCCTAGAAGTGCGCATAAACTATTTGGAAAATGTAACTTTGTGCTAGAAAAATACATTATATGTTTTGGAACTATTCAATCGAGTATGAGTATTTTCTAAACTTCATTTCAGTGAAAATAGTCATCAATAGAATTTCTCCCCTCAGAGGTGATAGTTTTAGGTATTTATCCTCTATATTAAGCCTAGGTGCTGAATAGTTGCATTATTTAAAGAAATTTTCTAAACTTTAATCCTAAATTATCCAATCATTTGAAACATTTTATTATACTCGTAAATAAAAAAATAATAATAAATCGCGATCTATAACTTTATTCTTTATCATCTATTTATTTATTTTTTCTTTGTTTCTACACTTTCTCAAATATTCAATTACAACCGGTATGATGTTGGTCCTGTAGGACATCACAATGAAGCTATTATAAATATGCAAGATATTAATATTTTAATCTTTAGAAAGCTGAAAATTTTGGGATAGAAGGAAAAAAATGCAAATTAAAGATTACAGAAGTTGGAAAGAAACGTAACAGTTATTACATAAGTATATCACTTGTAAAAAATAGATGGATCGTAGAATTATCCAAGCAAGTACAACTCTGCGTATGATAAATGGGATCTTTAGATTCAAGAAATTCATTGAACGGCAAAAAATACTATTATGAGATCATTATATACAGTATGTTAATGCATAGGTGTGAAAGATGATCCCTAACGGAGCAACCAAAACAAAAACTCTGTGCAGCAGAAACGGATCCCTTACAAAGAAACCACCGCATTTCTAGAATATTCGCATAAGAACATGGATAGATCAATGAAAAATTATGATGAAAACAAAAGCTGAAGCTTACGATGTGTGAGCAGAGGTTCGTGAATCTTAGGTTTTAAATTATTTTGTTCCTTGCTAGGTAACTGTGATATTTTAACGTAATTATCCGTTTCATTGTAATAGAAATCACGAAATCCTTTAAAACCTAATAGTGGTTAAATAAGACGTTAAAACCTAAAAATAGCTAAAGCTGTTATTTACAAAAAACCATTAAAATATTCGATAACATTATAAATACTTAACAAATAAAACAAATATTAAGACATTGTGTTTTACTGTTAACATTAATCAACGCTGTGCATCTTGCACATTTTTACATTTCAAAGAAAGCATTGCTTTTAACGTTTTCCTTTAACGTGACAATGTATTGGCACATTGTCGCAGTAAAGGAAATCGTTAGTAAAAGGAAATCGTCGGTTTTAGAAGCAAACTGAAACTTAAGAAGTTTACTTTTGCAGTTAACAGTGCTTGCTCCAGCAACATTGTCAAAAGTAAAGTGTTTTAAAAGCTGGTTGATTCGCCAGTGCATCCACAACGATCCGAATTTTACCACAGATGTCAAAGTTACATTTTGTCAGGTCTGCCGAAAGCAGTTGAGCTATAACCAAAAATCACATTTTCTGCAACGTACCACCAACTTCAAAAATTTCTAGCTCTTTAGAAGACAATTTTAATATGTGTAATGTGAAGCGCTTGTAGCAACAAATGTTCCATGGCATTCGATACAGAATCTAGTATTCAAAATGTTTCTCCAAGATATCAGTCACCGAAATATACCAGATTAATCATTCATTCTTAAGGAAAAAATATTTTCTGCAACTATACCTGGAAAAGATTAAATTTTTCAGAACAGAATTACAGGACTGTAACACCTTGCTTTCAGCAGATGAAACCGCCAATATTTGTGGTCGTTTCATCATTAACGTCGTGGTGGACAAGTTAGACCCCACAAAACCGCTACACTCCATCTCATAGTATGCAATATGCAGGACAAGCCTGCACCGTTAGAACTTCTACTTTGATTTTTGTTTGTTTGTTTGTTTTTTTAATGGTGTTTAACCCCGGTTTTATTACTGAGGCACCACATGCGGTGAACACTGATGATACATGAGATGAAATATATTGGGAAAGGATTTTTTTAAGGAAGGAAACGTTCCAGGTCTAAATTTAGGGTACTTCCCCGGTATTTACTATTTATGAGGACTGAGGAAAACCTGGAAAAAATCTCAATCAGGGAGGACAGTCCTGGCGGGACTCAAACCCCAGACCTCTCGCTCACGAGTCCGCGCCTTAACGACTTCGGCCACCGATAGCGGTACTTATTTGCGATAGTTCGGCCTACATGACCAAGGCGATAGAGACATTGAAAAGTTTCATTTCACAAGTTTTACTCACGGCTTGCACCGAATGACTGAAGATACTAGGATTAATTTTCCAGAAGTGAACAATATTATTTCATATTTGAAAAAAGTCTTACTAAAAGCTCCAGGCCGCATTCAGATTTTCAAGGAAATGCTTTCACAAACCACAAACCAAATGGCTTCAACCAGAAGCCATTATCACCCGCTGGGGAACTTGGCTGATGGCAGCCATCTACTATGCTGATCATTTTGAAGATGTCAGGAGGGTTCTACACACATTTAACATCAATGATGCAGCCTGCATAACGAAGGCTGAAACCGCATAGTATCACTTCACTCGCCTTTATCAGTGATCTGCCTACACCAAACAAATACAACAATGAAACAATAGCAGCGCCAGTGACTGCAGGCTGTTCATTGACGATTCTGTAATGGAACCCAGAAAGCACCTGCAATTCTCCAGGTGGAGCAAATTACCGACCATTTACCACGGAGACCATCAACAACGACTTCTTTGAAATTTACAACGGTGACTTTATGCTGTGTAGAGAGAACATTTTCGTCCTATGAGAATATATTGAAAAATGGTTCAACATACATGACCTAGCAATGTATTTAATAGTGCATGCAACAGTGTATCATGCGATTAAGTGAAACATTGTTTTGTTGGGTTTAGTGCGTTGTAGCTTTTATAAAAGGGTTGAGTGTCCTAACATAAAGACTTGGAAATTAAAGGGAAAGTTCTAAAATTAAGTTCTATAAACTGTTGAAAATTAACCAAATTGTAATAATGGGGTTCTGGGTTAGGGAAAAAGTATGTAAAAATAAAAGAAAGTATTATTATTATTATTATTATTATTATTATTATTATTATTATTATTATTATTATTATTATTATTATTATTATTCTTTCAACGTGTTTATGTACTTTAGTAAAGAATAACTTAAAAATAATCTGAATATATGGTTAAAAACTAAAAAATAAACATGTTGATATGTTTAAAAACTAATACAGAAGTATGTTAAAAATAAAAATACTGTTTTAATATTGGTAAAAAAAACTAATATATAGTAAAATATGTTAGGAACTAAAAGAAATTAAACCACTTAAAAATTAATGCAGAGTATAAGAAAACTAAAATTCCGGACCTTAATCTTCACAACTGTATAATTCCATTCTCCAAGAAAAAAGTTGATGGATCACTTGGAATAATATGGAGAGAGAATGAAGCAAAAACCACCAGAAAAAATATATAAAATGTCAGGAAAGATTAACGTGTTAGAATAAAGAGCATTGACTTATTGTTATACGGACAAGAAATTGTACAAGTGCTGTAAGAGAGAATTTCCAGGCTTAAATCTTCATCAGAAATCGTACACAGCTTTCAGATTTGTGAACAAAATTTGCATCCAAGGCATTTTCATTGACAAGAAGCCGAGATCAAAAAACCGACGTGAAGCTTGATGAATGGCTATCGATTAGAAACTTCTTCTCAAAAGTCTTCTAAACAGCAAGTTGGTATCTATGTCAGCAGTTCGTATAAAGCCATTCAGCTTTGCGTCTTTATGAATATAAATTAATGCTGGATGTGAAATAAAACCTGTAAAGGGGTCGGATATGCAATATCCAGGAGGCAGTTTACAATATTAGGGAGGATGAATTATCATCAGTGTATAAAATATATTTTAAAATGGATTTAGACATGTCTCAATGCGGAGGTCTGGCACTTCGAGTTACTAATATGTTAGTGATATATTAATTACTATTTATTACTATATAAATAATGAACGAAGCAAGGAAATGCATTTTATGAGTTTCGACTGCATGGCGTGATTTCCCTTGGCAGGTGGGGCGGTCGTTACCAGTAGTTTCCCGTCGGAAAAATCAATTTCCGATTGCGTAGCGGAATGAAGATCCTGTATCTTCATTGTAAAACATATAGAAATGATCTCATCAGGAAAACTTTCGTCCTACGACAGAAAGGTGTTCCCTAGTCAAACCTATGTTAAACCCGTGTGCAAATAAACGAAAGACAAAGCGCTTTGATGGACGTGACATAGCGATCCTCATATGTATTTAGCAGGGAAGCAATTCTGAGAATGAAACATGAATAAGGAATCGAGCACTAACCGTAGTTTAATAACTATGGGATACGCTTCCTAAGAAATGGATCTTGATATTGATATTATTGATATCGAATCTTTGTTACAACGAGTGTCGCCAGGTATTCATCGCCACTTGTTTACGACAATTTGAGAAATTAAAAATTTGATCAAATGCTTTAAAGTAAAACAAAAGAAAATCTGGTATGATTTTAATGTTATTTTATTTAATAATGATTGTTTGTTGTTTAAAAATAGCAGTAGTGCATTTGAAGTTTTGCCCTGCATACATGATAGCAAAACATAGATATACTGTCTATCTGATGTGTGTCAATACGCTTCAAGTTAAGCTTATGAGGAAGTTAACAATATCGAAGCAATACGCTCGCATGTAATAAAAAAAGGGTCTTGTTTTTAAAAGTAGGTACTGCATGGAACAAGTTGAAACGGATGCACTTTTCAGTGTCAGGTTTGCTACGTGAAATGTGCCGAAGGGTGATACAACAAGTAACAAAAACAAGGCCAGACATACAGCAAAATGTATAACATGGCTGCCACATGAACCAGTTTCGTTATCGACTCAACACCGTCAGGTTAAAAATGTAACAAGTTATTCCATTTTAGCGGCCTGTTGCGTACTATGTTTTTCAAAAGTTAATGGTCTCTGAGTAGCAGTACTTATATACTGGAAGGATAGAAGGCTCACCATTTTGTTGAAGTTAACAGTCACAAGGTGGCGAGCTCGATTTCTGGAAGAAAGCGTTGCCTTTTTTTCATAAAATTTTCCTCATCCTGTAAAGATAAATGTCAGCTAACTTAAGGCAGACACCGCGCGGGATTGACCAGGCGTTAAAGTTTAGAGCTCGCGTTTGGGAGGTTCAGCTAAGATATGGAGTCAGATAGGAAAAAACTTGAAAGTATGGCTTCTGTGCGATTCTCTTTTATCTCAGTTACAGTTTCCAGCCACAACCATGAACGTTCCCCGTGTTAAGGGTATGGCAGTTCAAATGGAACAGCATGGGCAAAATAAGTTGAAGATCCATATTTCGAGTCCCGGATAACCTCGACATTTTCCTGTCTGTTCTGAATCCAAACGTTTTCCTAAAGAACGTCTTTTGTAAAAAAAATTAAATAAATAAATAAATAAAAATAAAAAAATAAAATTAACATTAATATAATTTAACCCTATGAAGCCTGAACTACAAATAATCAAATACTTCTATAATCCTCTTAGGGTTAAAATTCCTATAACGAGAAATCCTCTAGTTTTTCCTAACTGATTCTCATTTCATATCTTCAAAAATCTTATAAAAGTGCTGAGGGAATTCTTAATATTTTGATGGCAATTGATTCCGCATCTTTATTCAGAATTCATGTACTACTTCAACAAGTTGCTATGGTGTATTGGATCTCTCCTTATAAAATTACAAAAATCTAATTGATTGACTAGTTCATGAACTGCATTGTCATGGTTTTGAAATTATCCCTAATAGTATTACTTTTGTTCCTCTGGATACAGTTTTGTACTAAGATGATGTGGGCATTATTAATTAATAACGCTAAGATAAAAACTTAATCTCCAAACATACAGAAACATTAATAACACCCTGTATATTATTTTAGTTGTAGTGGTGGCAGTTGTTCTTTTCCGTTCCCTCTTAATCATGAGCTGTATCTCTGAAATGAAACGGCCCTTCTCTTTCTAGATCTCCTTCCGGGCTGACACATTTAATAGTCCTGGTTGAGGCATTTGTTAATTTCTTTTCTGTTGTTTCCTACCTTTTATTACACTTTCCATCTTCGGTTTTTATTTTTCTGCTTCATTTTTTACAGTCTTGTTATTTATATCAGATGCTTGAATGGTATTTGCATTGCATTACCCTTTTTCATTTATTTTCTTCGGCATCTCGTTTTTAGAAGTGTAGTTTTATTATTATTTTTTTCTTTGACGAACATTCTTCTTCGTATGTTTTCAGGTTCTTCTAATTATATAAGAAATTCTGTTATAATCTTGTAGAAAGTTTTCGGTTTGTTCTTTCATTCCATGTATTAGGTAAATCTTCCTCAATGTAGTCAAATAAGTTACACCACATTCCTATATTATATGATAAAACCCGCATTTAATTGTACAAAATCACTTAATACTATAGCTAATTTTTAGCCATGTTGTTTAGACTTAGAATAGTAGATTGCCCTAACTTGTTTCTAAGATGACAGGGATGAAATCTTTGCATTGCTTTTTCTTGTTTAAATATTCTATATGGCATTAAAAAAATATAGTCAATAAAATGTTTCTTTCAGAAAAGAATACCTACATTATTATTTTAAGCTGTGACGTAACGTATAAACCAAGCTGAGGAAGAATAAAAGTACAAACATATATGTGATACACACTCGAAGTCTTTCAAGGGGAAAAGTATAATATAATATTTGCAATAACTGTGAAGCTTAAAAAACTTTACACAAATTTCTTAGCCAGAGACGCTCAACAGAAAAATATTCCTAAAAACTATCAAAACAGACACAAAAATATACCTTTAAAACTATTAGAACTAATTTTGGGCTAGATAATAGTTGTACAATAAATGTTACAGAATCATAGCCCAAATCAATAAAATTAGCAGTAAAGCGGAGGTTATTGAATATAGCACGAATTCAAGCTTTAAAACATTCCCGGATTAAACTACAGTGCAAGGAGATGCAGATAAAAGAAGAGTCTGCAGCACATTAAATATTCAATATGCTTGAGATGTAACAAATGTGACTTGACGATGTAAGCAGAGTTGAATCATCAGGCTTATCTTCTGTTGCTGACTGATAGCAATCAAAAACGGGTATAAATTACTTTCTTTTGCTGTTATGAAGAACGTAAGCTGATCTGCTATCAGGGGAAATGAATACAGAATGAATCATCATGTTCTGAAAACAAATACCAAAGCATGTTTTGGAAGGCGCGGGGAAAGTTCTACGAATAACTCCATTTGTTTATTCAGTAGGGAAAGTACTTTGACCTTCAGAAATTGTCTGGATTTCTGCTTTTCGGCTACTTCTCATACAGTTGCTGCAACCAAATATATATATATATGTATACCGCCTATACACAACAACAGTAAGTATCAATGCGAGAGAAACTATTTTCTTTTGTGGGTTCAACTAAGAATAATTATATGAAATTAGTTTTCTTCCTGATTCTTGAAGCTTCATAGAGAATTTAGCTGATTTATATTTGTAAACGCTACAAAAACAGATGAATACCGATAATGTTAAGGACTGCATAGTAACTCTGTAACGCCTGATGACACTAAAAATAAAACAAAGGGAAAAACTTATTTGTTTAATAAAATCCCTTACCTCTTGACCTTTTCATATATACATAAAATAACAAAAAGAGTCGTTTTAGTTAAAAAAGACGAAATTCAAAATATATTTTCCTATTCTATTTGAAGTTTCACCACAAAACTAAGTGTATATTTATCATTTTTAAGCGAAACTCAAATTTAGTTAGCTATTTTCTATTATAGTTGTCTACCGTTAGCTACGAAAAAAGAAGTCCTAATTATTCTCTGTATTAGAAAAGAGATGGCGTTAAGTGATTCAGCAGTTCCTAACGTCACTAATATGCAAAAGTTTAGTAATTGAATTGTGTATGATATGCAGTATATATCATGGATAAGTCATAAATTATGACACATATTTGTTTTTCTCGCGAATAAGGGACAACATGAAAAATCTAAGAAATGCGTTTGAAAGTTATGACTTTTATTGTGGAGCGGTGCACCAAGGGAAAGCTGGATATGTGGCTCTCACAGGGAACAAACAATGAATGAATGAATGAATGACGTTTAAAGCGTTTAAACCTCAACATTGGTTTATTATGCCATCAGCAAGAGTTACAACTTCTTACACCTGATTGCAAATCCGTCACAGGATGGGTCTACCAAGAATACTGTCTGCTGTATGTGAGTTGCTAACGTGAGCCACCTCGCGTCAAAATCCTGTTAAAATGTTCTCTTTGTTAGCAAAAAGTTTTCCAACAATAACTGCTTCCCTTTGTGCATTAGATCATAGTTACAGAATTGATAGCGGGCGAATATGGTGGGTGTGGAAGAACTTCTCATCCATACCGGTGTAAAAGTGAGCTGTACTGTTATTGAGGAGAATAATGACATTGTTCAAAAGTTCTGGTCCTTTGGTGCTTACGGCAGGACGCAATTGTGACAGCAAAGACGACCCGTAATATTGAGCATTCACAGTGGTCCCTCACGCACTGGATGACACAAGCACACCTTGACTGTCATATGCCAGATTAACTAGGACTTATGTTGGTGAAGCAGTTTGGTGAAATTTATGTTTGCGGTGATCCAGAGTGATGTCATTCACTGCACTGTCGCCTGATTTCTGGTTCATACTCCTTTGTACATATTTCATCAATTGCAAAATGCGATACAAATTTCTTTCTGAAATTTCATTACATTGATGCGACATGTTTCTTGAGAGTTCAACTGAATTGATGTGATACCCACTTAGCACACATTTTCCATAAAATGCGGTGTGTTGTTTTTGCTGCAATTCCAGTTTGCTCTTTTAATTTCACAAGTGTCCAGCCTCTCTATCACGCATAAGCACTGTTCCACCACCCTCACCCATACATGCTTGTCAGTGGACACAGGACGCCCATTGCGCGGCACATCGGTTGTAGACATTCTGCCCTTTTAAAGTCCTCTGCCCTCCTCGCCACTGTTCCATAGGGTAGGGCATACGCACTCAGTGCTTCCCTTAGCTCTGTGTAACTGTGTACATTCCTGGAGGGGAAAAATGATATTTTCACATACTTATGTAGTTCGCTCTTTGTGATATTCATTCCTGATCAGTGTCTCATCAAGCGAACTTCAAGGCGTGCTGAGACATGCAGCTCTGCTCACATACACCGTCCGGTGGCTTCATTCGAAATACTTGCAATTGTCTATCTTTGATGTTTCGCGTTGTTCCTTGTTCGCGAGAAAAAATATTTGCCATTATTATCATTTCTGTTATTGTGCTGTTGTCTGGAGAAAAGACTGAATATTTTTTTCATAATTTTCATGTATGTGTAGCAATTCGAGTCTTGTGGTGGCGTTATTGGGACAGGTTACATTTCAAAGCCTTCTTCAAGGTTTGGGTCATACACCGGTTCCGGTTTTGCTGATCTAGCTTCTTTTACGAGATCTCCCTATATCCCGTTTCCTATTGGTTTGAAATATTTCGCTTGTCTTAATTGGAAGTAAACGCCGACTTGCAACGAGAAAGTTTTACAAGTCTTTCTTTGGAAACTATTTTGTGCATTTCATGTGACTTTAATTTAGCAGAAATATTAAACAGCTGCTGAAGTCTTTGTCATGGTCTCCCCCATAAATTCAAGTAACATTAAACGATAAAGAGATATGGCAAAGCTTGAACTAAGAAAGCGTGAAATCTCTTAAGTTTTTTCTAGTACCAATTTAAAAGGATAATATAGGTAGGAGTAAAATTTTTGGTACAGTGAGAACTCAAGCTCTCAATTATTTTTGATAGTCTGGTTTCCTACATGTTTTCCATCTATTGTTCCAACTGTTTCTATATTTTCCTATTTTGTCCATAATACGAAAATGTTAAAACCAGCCTTATTATCTGTGTTCCTTAAGTAATCATGTGTACCGTTCCTGACCTAAAATCTCTTTTCAGAAACTTGAATTTTTAAATAAATAAACTTTTTTTTTACATAAATACCCAACTTTCACTTACATATAAAGGGTCATCGAGAAGTTACTCCGCATCAGCTGTGTAGCCAAGATTTCACAAGGGAAGCAAATTAGGATAGCCACCGCCATGGGTGGCCGAGGTCGTTAAGGCGCGAACTCGTGAGCGGGAGGTCTGGATTTCGATTCCCCCAGGACAGTCCTCCCTGACTGGATTTTATCCAAGTTTTCCTCAGTCCTCATAACTGGTAAATGCCAGGGAGGTACCCTAAACTAAGGCCTGGAACGCTTCCTTCCTTAAAAAATATCCTTTCCCAATATATTATTTCATTTCATGTGTCATTAGTGTCCACCACCTGTGGTGCCTCAATAGTAAAAACGGGCGTTAAACACTACTCAAAAAAAAAAAAAAATAGGA
This sequence comes from Metallyticus violacea, assembly GCA_030762175.1. Lineage (NCBI taxonomy): Eukaryota > Metazoa > Arthropoda > Insecta > Mantodea > Metallyticidae > Metallyticus > Metallyticus violacea. The sequence continues at coordinate 46,860,306 of CM060838.1, read as the reverse complement.
TAGCAGTACTGACCGCGCGCCGGACGTTAAGTTGCTCTGTTCCCTTATCTACCAAGGCAAGCACACACTCTTAAGTCCAAACCTTGGCAACGGTGAGCGAATTATCTTCTAAAAATCGACTCGAATGAAAGAATGTTAGAAATGTAGGAGTACAACTTTCTTCTGCGCGGTGCACATCACCCGGATGCGGAGGAACTTGTTAATAACGCGTTACTTAAGTATTAGTGTTAGTCATTAGAAAATCAGAGTTAATTATTACGACCATCTTATTGCTGTTTATCAGGAACAGTGGTCAACTTTGATGTTCCTTAAGCTTTAATGACCTACACTGGTTTTCAGAAAGAGTGCTGCAACATTGTTATATTAAAGCAAATATTTGAGTTTCTGGTACGCTAGTCCCATAATGTTATGGCCCGTACACACTGGCATCGCTAGTTGCGATACACACTGTACAAACATTTGCATACGTTTCTGAAATACATTTGCAAGGAAGGGAACTCGTGTCCTGGGGGTAGCACTGGTCAGATGGGACTGGGAAATGAATTGCTTGCTATTCTTTCTCCTTCAAATGTCTACCTGTCACTGCAGGAATCTTGTGGCGTGGGAGAGCCAAAAACGTCTACTGCTGTTGAATGTGAACGTGGAACTGAGTAGGGTCAACGCTGGCTTAAAGTCAGTCAACATTTTAAAGGTAGTATGAAGCTTATTTCGCTTATGTTGGATTCCGGCCTTAGCTGCAGTAAAGGTCAACCAATGTTGCAAAGAGAAAAATGTAGAAATCTTTCTTTTCAATCTATTAAATAGAGTTTTCATGTGATTTTAATTTAGCAGATATTGATATAGATATATAGATATTGAATAAACGATTCAAATATCATTGGGCGGCTATCCTCACCTTGGATTTTTTTTTTTTTTTTTTTTGTGTGTGGTTTCCCCTTGTCGCTTAGGCGAATGCTAGGATACACCTTTCTTTTCCACGAAGTTTCCGCATTTGATTCCGTTGGTTGTGTCACAGAGCCAAATGTTACAGGACGATTGCTGTGCGGTATCATGATGGCTTGTGCTTAGCGACTTGTATGCCAGCGGTTCTTTTGAGGTACTAGAACTCTTGGAGGGGACCTGCAGGCGTCGGTTTGTTCTACCTGGAAACAATACTCTGGATCTCGTCTAGGTTCGTGCCTTATAGCGCCGAATTTAGGCTGCCTGGTGTTTCCCTTACGTCATCCCTTCCTTCCGGAGATGCCTCCACTGGGAGCATGGGCACAAACGGCCAGCTCTTGAGCTAGGCTGAAGTACGGAAATATCCTCCCTCGTCCCTAACAATCCAACAAATCCAATCCAAAGACCCTAAAAAACTCGAATTAAAAGATAAATAAATATTTCAAATGTTAAACTAAGAAAACCTCAAATCTCTAGCTGTCTGTTGGGAGAGTTTAAACAACACTCTTAATGGAAGCAAAGAATTTCAGTGGCATTCTAATGCAGGTGAAGAGATTTTTTGTAAACTTGTGAATATTTAATTTATCAAAAACATGGATTTTTTTCTTCAAAAGTCACCTCAAACTTTAAAGCGTTATAAATATATCATAAATGAGATATGAAAAAAAAAAAAAAACACACTGTGTGCGGTAAAAATTTATTTAGTTTTTCAATGTATTCTTTTTTGCATTCCATAATACATTTTGTTAATTAATATTTTAATAATTTTATTAATACTGTTATAGGAATTTTAAACTATGTCATATTTCTAACATTCAATTTTACATGTTACAAATATATTACAGAATATAGCAATGCTATTATGTAAGCAATGGAACTATTTTTCAAGATCTAAGGAAACCTGGAGGCCCATGATATTAAGGTGATTTAATCAGTAAGTTTGAAGAAACTGGTTCTGTTGCTGGTGAAGAAGAAAGCGGGAAGACCAAAAGGAATCAATGATATTAAAAAGGGCAATAGCACAGTATGGAGAATATTATGAAAACACCTCAATCTGTACCAGCACCAGTGTCTGCACTCAAAGAAAATGATAAGCAGAAATAACATGACTTGCTTAATTTGTGTTAGTAGAGATTGAAAATAACAATTACCTGCTGGCCACAGACGTAGCACACTTAATGGTGACGTTAACACACGTAATTGCAGAGCTTGCGCCAAAAATAACTCAACATTGGCCTATGTTTTTTCGAGATAGAAAATAATGAAATAATAAAAACAGCTATAGTAGAAACTATAAGTGCTACTACAGTATATTACACTACTTTTCCATCCCTAATCCAATCATGACCGGAGAACAATATTCTTGCAAGACGGTGCACCACTGCATATCTACTCGCATTAAAAGCAATTGGAACTTTCGCAATAGTCTCATCAGTAAGCACTTTGCAACAATATGAACTGCGTGATTTCCAGAAATGAACCCGGCCGACTGAAGCTAGTTTTCCAGGTTCATCCACCATTCCTCCAGCAGGCGAAATATGCTACTTCGAAGAAATCTACAAAATTGCAACACATTTACCTCGTTTACATGTTGAACATAAATCGGCATAAATAAGCATTCCGGATTGAAAATGTGCGTAAACGGGGATGCAAGAGCCAAGTTTGATCCTACTAAAAACTGAGAATGGAGAGCGATTACCCACAAAATACGCATGCATATTTCTTTATTCCACTTAACGTTCTATATATGTTTTATTTTGCTAAATTTTACACATTGAATCAATAATTGATTTGTTGGTAAGCAGGATAACCGGTAGGTTGTCCAACAAAGAATATAAAGCAAGGTAGGTTAATCAACATGAAAACTTGAATAGAAATCTGTAACAAAGTTCAATATGGGTTGAAAAAAATAACATGTAAACTAGGATCGTACTGTGTATTCATCCTGAAAAGTGTGTTCAAGTCGATTTGAGTGAGACAGGTAAACGTTGCAACTGCTCCCATGACGTAGAAGAAAGAAAGGTGTAAGTTGGCGGACATATTTCCAACTTTTTGTACAAAAAAAAAAAAAAACCGTTGATTGCCCAACACAGTGACTAGTTTTCCTATCTCAGTTATTATAACTCTTTGAAGATTGAAGTGATTTTTGAAGACTCTAAACAATAAAATAAACATGGCTGATAACTGTAAGCTATGTTAAAGAGTACACAAAATAAAAAGTAAAGCATTGACGACAGATAATGTAGTTGATGTAGTATGAACACATCTTTAATAAATATGACCAAAATATATTTAAATCGTTCTATTCAGAAGTGCTGCACTTTGAAAGTTTAGTCATGAAGTTTTAACTTACGTGAGATAGATTAAATTAAAATGTTAAAATATTATAAATAGCTTGCATTTAAAATATTAAAAAGAGTTACCATAGCAAAAAGTGGTATAGATGTACTGAAAAAATCGGTCTGGTAGTCTAGTGGTAACCATACTTGCCTCCTAAACCCAAGATCGCGGGTTCAAACCCGGCCAGGATCGATGTATTTTTTCGGGTGTAAAAATCCTAAGTATGGCTGCCTTCAGAAGGGAAGTAAAGCCTTGTCGTAGATTTATGGCACGAAAAAGAAGCTCAAGTCTGAAAGAAGAGGCCTCTGAGCAAAATTTGTCGGCCATTTCACCCTCTGATTTGAATGGGACGCTGATGACCTGGGGTGTTAAAGAGCGTCCGTACATAAACCAAGTCAACAAAAGTACCGAAAATTAACAAATGTCATTTATAAAGAACGATAAGTAGGGGAAAAACTCGCGAATCTCTCAGATAATAAAAGCAAACTTTCAATTTGCTTCCTTTCCTAAACATTGTTTTAAAAAATACATTTTTGGTTGCTTATGTTTTGGTCTCACATGCCTTGACGTTCGCGACAAAAGTGTGCGAATTTATTTGACTAGAAAATACTTGATTTCCGTTGTCTTTCCACCTAGAAGTCTTCTAGGGAATAAAATCTTGTATGATGATGCAGAGAATATGCAGTGTCAGCAAATAATGTTCTGCTAGGTCACTCTCTCTCACGGGATATGTCGTCATGACAACGTCCTCTGGGCGGAAGATTCTATTTTGCGATACAAATATTTGCATAATAGAGTAAAGCCTGTATGTCGGCTTTTATAGTGCTCGCTATGGCGCTATCGGCAATAAATGGAGAGTGGAAGAAAGAGCTTTCTGGGACAGAAAATACCTAAGTATTGGTGCATATCATTAAGAAGGTGTATAGAAACTGAGCGAAATCAAAGCGTTTACACTGCAGCACTGCAGCTTTCTGTGTGTGTGTGCGCGCGCGCGATGTTAACGAACTTCATTGCAGTAAATTCAGAGCATGTAAAGGGATCTATCTGGTGATAAAGATGGTTTTTTTTTTTTTGAGTAGTGTTTAACGCCCGTTTTTACTACAGAGGCACCACAGGCGGTGGACACTGATGATACATGAGATGAAATGATATATTGGGAAAAGATATTTTTTTTTTTTTTTAAGGAAGGAAGCGTTCCAGGCCTAAGTTTAGGTACCTCCCCGGCATTTGCCAGTTATGAAGACTGAGGAAAACCTGGAAAAAACCCCAGTCAGGGAGGACGGTCCTGGCGGGATTCGAACCGCAGACCTCCCGCTCACGAGTCCATGCCTTAACGACCTCGGCCACCCGTGGCGGTCTGATAAAGATGGTGAAAATAAATGCTAAATGGTCAGTGTTAAAACAAACGAAGCAACAATTTGCTTTAGAATATCTTTAAATTTGCTTCGCGATTTTAAATAACTCATCATCAGAGCTTTCAGATTTTGTGATATAAAAGCTCTAAAATCTCGGACTAATCATTTAACAATACAACAATGAATAACGGTTAACTCGTTAATCGTGTTATGTTAGTCTAAATCCCAGAGGGAAATACCCCTGTGTGACCTAATGGATAACACGACAGATTGTGATTTCGAGGATTATAGATTTTAATCATGCGAATTAGGTATATTTATTTACAATTATTAATACATTTAAAATTTAAAACGTTATGAATGTAGTTAATTTAAAATATCACAACCAAAAATTGCATTAAATGTTACACACTATTGCAAAAAAAAAAAAATAGAAAAGTAAAGTTAATTAATTAAAGAGATTCCAACTAGATAATGGCGACGTCAGTTTATACCGACTGCTAAAAAGAGACATGTTTTACAAACTTTTCTTTTATTTTATGGTATAATTTCGAATGGAAGCTTTGTAGTCAGTTGTATACTAGTCCTTAAGAAGCTTGTGCATAACTTTGAAATTTAATTAGGCAGACTTAAATTCCCTGTTTCAAATTGCTCGTCTAAGAACCCTATATATATATATGTATATATATATATATATATATAATATTAATGAAACATAAAAATAAAGAAACACTATTAACAATGTAACAAATTAACCCTAAAAATAAAAGTAGATAAAGATAAAACACAGAGAAGATCTTCTTGCCATTGAAGAACTCGCAGTAGTTCGAAATATAGCAATTTCAAGTGTGACTCTTTCTCTGTGTTTTATCTTTATCTACTTTTATTTATATATTTATATATATATATATATTTAATTTTGCAATATGTTATTTATATATTAACGTTAACTTCCAGTGCATGGGAAACAATATTATGAAACTAATTTGCCATAATATGTTACAAAGGCTGTTAAAAAATAAAGTGCTTTATATGCGCTCTTAACATCGCATCACTGCACACTCTGCTACAGAGCTAACGGAACACACACGCTAGTCAGCGTTAGTATATGCCATATAACACAACTGCTGCAATGGCTACACAGATTGCTGGTTACCTTATGAACCGCGCGCTGTAAAGAGTAGGACTTCGAAGAATTTTACATTCAAGAGATTACTTTTTGAGGGTGGGAGTCAAAGGGTGTACATTGAATAGACTCAGCCTAATGACTGGTAAAATAGCTGCACATCATCTAATCATAGCAGCAGCATGCAGAGGTGTATATATATAGTTTTGTTTCTATCGAAACCTAACTATACGCCAACAGTGTATACTTATGTGGTGAATGTGTTATCACTAATTATAATTCATATATTTTATGATATATATGCATTGCGTACTAATATCAAACGAAGGTTAATAATTGTGCTCATTTGTAATATTAGCTTAAAAAAGTTTTATTTCACTGCTAAAATTTTACTTTACAATAATACAAGAATTTGCTTCAATATTTGTTCTTTCTAAAAGCAATATGCTGCACATATTTCCTGCACAAAGGACGAAAGATGACTTATAGGCACAAATTCATGGGATGTTGTAGCCTCTCGTCCGCAGCACGTACACATTTGATATCATCCCTACCCCGAAGATTGAGGGAAATTATACATGTTGAGGGTTCATACACCCGATATTAATTTGTGTTCATTTCTGTGAGTTTTCGCTTTAGAAGACAAATGTTTCTGTTCATGTATTTATTTAGTTATTTGTAAAGAATAATTTAGTTTGTGATTACGTTTTTGTGTGTGCATAGGTAAGATCATATAACCTAAATGATACTAAGGCAACATGATGTTCTACATATACACTTAATAAAACATAAAACAATTGTGTGGGATATGAACCCAGGAGCCCAGGTAGTAGACAATGCCTTCTAAACCGCTCGGCTACAGCTACTCCACCCTAATTATCTCTTTCCAGGTGCTTATGATTGTGATCTTTACATTCACAGGCAAAATGCCCACTGCAGTGTGCTAGTCGCTGCATGAGCGTTGTGAATACAGCTTTTACGAGCGTTCCCGAAGTTTCTCCAACCGACACCTAGAATCTGGGGATGACTCTCTCTTTTTTTTTTTTTTTTTTTTTGGTCAATGGGTGTATATGAATGATGTACTATTATATCAATCAGATTTCGCACCGAAAAAAAAATCTGTATTCTTATATAAAATATCAACAAAATAATATGTCGGCAGAAAGAATAAAAGGACTCTTTAAATTCTGGAATTCCGTGTACTCAGCTAGCGACTATGCTGCAGACAACTATGTCCTGCGCATGCGTTTTCTTTATTTATTACATGTTAAATGTGCAATTTTAGTGTAATTACAGACATTATAAGTTGTTTTAAATTGTTGCGAAAAATTGCTGTAGCCGGTTGAGTAAGATACCCTTTGCTTTGCGAATTAGAAAGCGATCTCATTTTCTTTCTCCTGTTTGTGCTAAGTAGCGTAATTAGCAGGTATTTTCTCCCTTGGTAATGAACTTATTTTGCAAATCCAAGGCGAAAAGGAGGATAAAACTTTATATAACTTTAGGCAGCAAATAAATGTGAAGTTATAGACTACTAGAACGAACCGAATTTCTTTCGTTCTAGTCATTTCTTCAAAAAACGTGATAAAGACTTCTGTAATGAAATGAGATATGATATTACTACGCATCTTATAGCCTACGTTACAATTTCAAGTAATGATAGCAATTTGGATACAGAACCCCTTTGTCAATATAAACTTTGACTATTTAAACTTCAGTGAAAAGGAGAGACCAGCTTGTTGAGGCTTCATGCAACATTACTGGGAAAAAATACATATTCTAATTTATTACTGCTGGCTCACATCGAATTTTGCTCAGAGGCCTCTCTTTCAGGCTTGAGGTTCTTTTTCGTGCCGTAAATGTACGACACGGGACCCACGGCTTCACTTCCCTTCCGAAGGAAGCCATACATAGCATTTTTACGCCCCGAAAAAATCCATCGATCCTGGCCAGGTTCGAACCCGCGATCTTGGGTTCCTGGTATTTGTGACATTTAAAATATGAAAGGAAAGAGCATGAGAAAGATGAAAATTAAAATTAAGTAAAGTAAAATATAACTTTATTTGAAAAAAGTTTAACCACACACAGTTTCATAATTTACACTGAGAAAGCTAACGCTGTAAACAAAATATTTATGTGTAATGAATCTAAATTGATGATGCTTTTTGTAAAGTGGTATTCTGAACAATAGGCATTTATATTTCAAAAGTGAAATACCACTTAGATAATAGCCCCAAACTTTAGTTTTGATTTTGTTCTTAATGAACCATATATATGTCGACCACTGGAATGGCATTAGCTCCCACAGTTAACAGAGAAATACTCACTGAGTCACATCAGTTTACTTATAAGCGCGAACTTTATTTGCGGTGGGGGTAAGAATATGTATACATTAATATAGTTTCGTCAAGCTTGAACATATTCGAACAAAGGATTTCCGCTGTTACAGTCAAAATGTTAAATAATTCTCCAACTAGTGAAGTCTAGGGCCTGAAAAATGTCAGGGTTAAGGAGCAAAGACTAAAGCCAAGGGATCTTTCCCATAAATATTACATTATTTTGGTCACTGCTAGAAAAATTCTCTCAAAGCATATATTCGGTGTCTTTCACAATAGATTTTTTTATTCATTTTATTTAGGAACGCTCTTTAACATCTCAGGTCATCAGCGTCCCATTGAATTCAGGGCGTGAAGCGGCCGACAAATTTTGCTCAGAGGCCTCTTCTTTCAGGCTTGAGGTTCTTTATCGTGCAGTAAATGTGCGGCACGGGACCCACGGCTTTACTTCCCTTCCGAAGGAAGCCATACTTAGGATTTTTACGTCCAAAATAATCCATCGATCCTGGCCGGGTTTGAACCCGTGACCTTGGGTTTAGAAGACAGTATGCTTTCACAATAGGATAGGACTTTCATATAAAAAAGGAATTTTTCCATAAAGGAATCCTTTTTATCAGGCATTATCGATACTGAACGGTGTCTGTAACCCGCAAATAGTGGCATGTTCGCCGCATAGGAAGAGGGTGAGTGAACAGTCACACTTATTTGACTCTTCCTGTAAAAACGTGTAGTCGCATAATGCACGATACACTATACACAAAATTTGTTGAAGTTTAACTTCGTAACTACAATAACTGAAGTAACTACGAAAGTGTGTGTCTAGTAAAAGCTATATGATCTGTTGAGGACCACCAGAGTTGCCTGAAAAAAGGAGTATCTCGCTCTTATGAATGTATATGCTTTGTGCTTTTTATTGTCCCATAATAGCACACCCGAACATTTATAGAGCCATCATTTCTCCATTTTGCCATAAAAACAATTTGTCTGGATGCACAGGATGGGGCTTATCGATGAGAGGTACTGAAATACCGTTTCAGGATTTCATAAACATGTGAGGGGAACTTCCACTGAATGGCACGAAAACAAATTGCTGTTAATGGAAAAGAAACAAGAGACACTCAATCGAAGTGCTACTTTAGCATGTCATCTGTTTCCTGTGTTTTGTATTAGCGCTAGTCAAAACAAATGCAAACTGAGATTTGTTTTTTCGTATTTATGAAATGTAGTGGACAATCTCAATATTTTGGAAAAATGGGGTTTTATCTCGGAATTAATAGATAGAGTATAAAATTAGTTTGACCAACACATGAAAATATAAGAATTAAATGAAATATTAATTGCTTCATTAATAACATACAATGAATAGATGAGAATAGTTATTTTAAAGCACCTTAGGTAAAAAACGGTTTTTTAACAATTAGTGACATGTTAGACATTTATTTTTTCCATACAGGGCCTAAACTTGCAACTGACTGAGGCGAATCGTTACGATTGCTATTCGGTTTTTGCGCCGTAAAAGAATTGTTATTTTCATTGTACAAACTTCATTCAGTAAAAAGGTAATGATTACATAACATAAATATTACACGTAATTCAAATTTAATGATAAATTTAACATTCACGTTCACATTATTCTCTATTTCGTTATTGTAACAGTACTCAACTTTTCCTAACTGATTGTTGATTGTGGTAGGTTTAGACGAGGTTGAAATTGTAATCTTATAATCTCTCTATCCTGAAATATTTATTTAATGTAAATTTTGTGTCATATAAAGCATTGTATGATACACATTCCTAAAGTTATTTTTTTTTTACGGACTCGTATTTTTAAGAAGCGAAGTGAGAGATATAGATCCTTTTAAATAAAAATAGAAGTTGAATAAATAAAACGAAATTATTAAATTTAATTTATTTATGAAATATAGAATGTTTTTTGAAAAATAGTGCATTATATGCACATTAAAATAATTTTATTTTTTTTATAATCTTTGATCACAAAATTAAATATCACTTTGACATTTGAATCATATTACTAAAACAATATTATCTTAACGACCATAACAAGCCATTTGACAGTATGTATTTGTTCGATTTTTAATATTTATGTTCACTGTATCACACATCCCGATCTTTAATTAAATTATAAATATTTCTAGCAGTTGAGAAATACTCCTTGTAGTCAAAATAAACTGTTAAGAACAGGGGAATGTCATTTTTTTTTTAAAATAAATAAAATTTTGCAAATTCTTCAGTTATCATTTTAGAGCTACTAACAACATGTGGTCTTTCAGTTCTCTAAAACATTTTGACGTTTTCTTCTCATGATTCATAACCTTTAACTATAAGATATATTAAACACTCGATCGTATATACTATAACAACAGTACAGTTATTAATATTATTTAGTTGTACCCTAAAATAAATGGACTTTATAGCAATGGAACAGATTACAAATGTCAACACAAAATGAACTTCTAACAAAATGTGTAATATCATATAAAGAAAATGGCAGGAAATTAGCAGTTATTTAAAATGAAAAGCTAACTCTGAAGTATGGAAAAATAACAAGCGGTGGGAATGAGCAACCACACACAGTATGAAGAGTTGTGAAACGAGCACAAGGAGTGAATTTTGGGGAAGGGTTAGTTCAGCTGGGAGGACTGACAGGCAGATGTTATTGGCTTCAGTGTGGTTTCCCTTCAGCTCTGCAGAGCGGGGAGAGGGATAGGAAATGTATTGCTTCGTATAGATTAGCGATATATGGAGGCGCACAGGACCGACATTTTACAGGAAAAGTTGTTCCAAGGAGTTCTACTTTAATGTAAGGAGAACGAAAGTTAGATAAAATACCTGCTATTTTAAAATATACAGTTTACGTGCTTAAATACCAAAACACACAAGAGAAAACCTACCTTGCAACAATACAACAATCAGTTTATTGAACTTTAAAACCCAACACAAATCTTAAATCCCTGAAGATCGCAATAGCGTTTTAGAAAACTCTACGGCTTCCCCGAGACATTTTTCATTATTAACGGAAATCATCTGAATAAAGCCCAGAGGTAATCTTCCAGCTTCAAGTGCAGCAATGTGTATTTGTATTATTAAATACTCAAAATATTAAAACATTAATGTGATTAAATGGACAATATTTAGAATTTTAATTGTGGCTTCAAATCTTTAGCTCCATATTCAACCATTTCCACTTTTTGGGGTAACTGTGTCCACTAATGTTAGCTCCACAGTCAAATTTTATCATAGTATAGTGTTCCTGATATTCGTTCATCACCAAATATGGATAGCAGTGATTGTTCACACAATTTGAAGAGTATCGTGTCAGTAATGACCAAGTAACAGTCAAAACTCTCTATTTATCAGTACTATATGTCGATTACCTACATGAGAATAGTTAATAGAAATCTTTAGGGATGCCCTATTAATATCATTAGAATCACAATTATTGGTTATAAATAACTTGTTTTATCTTTGTTCTTTCCTTAATTAAGTGACTTTAGAAGCTAAGAGATGCAGTGGAATACCAGCTTGGGAAGTTTGCTTCGTGGGGGAAAGAAGTTGTAGCAGACCCCACGTCGATGTGTACCAAAGTGGCGGGCATATGTATGGATTTGTTTGTAAATAGCTTCGGCTGGTGTAAATTCTTGTAGTTGTTTGTTGCTTCCGTCCCAGAAAACAACAAATTCTCCGTGTAACTCCTCTAATTTCGTTGATCTTAAATTAACGGGACTAGGAAGAGGTTGCAAATAAGCACGCGCTTCTACGTTACTTCTAAGACTGATTTATTTCACGTGATTTTCTTTGCTGTCGATAGAGTCGAATCACTACAGCACATTTATTGCACGACGTTTCGACTATTGAACTGTCTGTCCCGCCGTAACGCAATATGGTAACCATACTTGCCTCCTAAACCCAAGATCGCGGGTTCGATCCCTGCCAGGACTGATGGGTTTTTTCGGGCTAAAAATCCTAAGTATGGCTTCTTTCTGAATGGAAGTAAAGCCGTGGGTACCGTGTCGTACATTTACGGACGATAAAGAATCTCAAGCCTGAAAAAAAGAGGCCTCAGAGCAAAATTTATCGGCCATTTCACCCCATGAATTGAATGGGACGCTAATGACCTGCGATGTTAAAGAGAGTTCGAAACAAACCAAACTAAACAAACAAAAAAGTAACGTAATATTATAAATACTAAACTTAAGACTAAAATGAAGTCAAGAATGAAAGACAGTGCAGAGACTAGAATCGAATAAACTGGAATTAATAAACAACTAGAAAAACCAGAATCTAGTGAAGAAAAACCACAATCGAATATATCAAGGCAAAGAATTTACTACAACAGAATAAACTGGATGGAACAAGCAACGACCAATCTTGTCTTTATATATCTGATTCAAATATAAATCATTGGGGCAAGCAAGCCGCTAGAATACTTAACAACATCAGTCTATGCTTAAACATGTAAACTCTGCTTCTATACTGGCTGCTTTTAAATGTTCCTGTCCTTATCTGATTCGTCCGCCCACAGGAGTTTAAAAATCTATCATACAATACGCTTCTTCAAACGTTAGCAGTTTCCAGCTGGAATGGGCTCAACTGCCTCCAACGGCATTTAAAAGAGTCCATACATACACGTTTTAAAGGGACAATCGCTTTCTCCTGACATAAACACCTCGTTTTAAAAGACCAAAGCACAGTGGGTAATGTCCTTGGTTCGCTTTGCCCTAACTTACAAAAGATTACACCCTTCAAGGTAACACGACACATTTCCAACTCTATTGCGGACAAAGCACTGAGTTTTATTAACATTATACAAAGCTGTTGAGCTATACCACACGTGATGATCAAAGAATATACATTGTAAAATGAAAAACAGACATAAAATATTGTTATACAGTATGGTAATTATAGCAAGGGAAAACACATAGAAATTATAATAATATTAGGGGCGAAACAGTAGAAACAGTTTCAAGCTGTAAAGAGCGTTAGGACTTGCAGCTATGTTGGTAACACGAACTGTCCAACCCGAAATTGCGTGCTCTTCACATAACATAATCCTCATAGAACGTAACAAAGACCCAAGTAAAATAGGTTGGCAAATAAATTTTTTTCATTAATAGCACATTAAGTTGGGTGCGGAGAGACTTCTCTTTCCAACTGTAAATAACCAACAAGAAGAGGTGCAAGGAGTAAGACCTGGCTACTCAGGAGTTTACTCAAGTCTTCGAGATTCAATTTAGTGTTTGATGTGAACAGATGTTCTGCCGATTTTTCTGCTACATAGACAACCAGAGTCTAAATCCCGAATCCTGTGCATTCTTTGCAGGAGGCGACATATTAGAAGTAGAGATTTGCTCATGTGGAATACGCTTCGTTACTGCCATTTTCAATAAGTACACCTAGCAACAAAAGTATGGAGCAACATTTTCCAGTGTTTTTATGTGTCACTGATATCAGTTCAACAACCGCTGTTTACTGATTTTTAAAACCTTGGAATTCTTTTTAACTAACTCTGGATATAAACTTTCTCAAGAATTTCTCTACCAGAAAAGAAATATTTTGCAATTATAAAATAATCACAAAATAATATGCCAGTTCTGTATTTCCATTTAAATGACTTTGCGGACGGATGGCATTGAAATGCCACGTTTCGGTACTTCCATCTATTCCTATAACTTTTTTGCCCAATAGAAAGGCTGAGGAATGTGTAGATTCTGAAACGTATCTACCAGAAAACGGTTACCACAGGTTGAATAAGATTCACTGTTGGTGATGTGCGGTCAGAAGATGGAATATTGTACCACAAAGACAGCGAATGAATTCAACAAGGGGCGAGTCAATAATCAGAAACAACAGTGTAGTGAGACCAGCACTGACATGCAATAAGAAATGAATGGGAATATTAGAAAAGGGAAACAAGATTGAACAAGAAAAGAGGAAAGACTAATAAACCGTCTTACGAAGTAAATAACAAATGAAAATGTTTAGGTCAGTTTTAAGCCAAAAATATGCACGCAAAGCTTTATTTGGCTATTTCTGAAAATTAAATTTTGCAATGCATTACTGTATTTTTCATTCCTGTTGTATTCCCATTTTCAATAGAGCCATTAAGTAGATAAAGAATGTATTTAAGATATATTATAGGTTTACAAGTAAATTAATTATGTTTGATTACCATAAAACTTTACTTAGTTCTAATACACAAAACATAAATAATTGTTAAAATTTTAAAGTAATCGTTAAACTTTACATAAAATGTATGTATTATTTATCAAAACTATTTTTTTTGGAATAGTTTGATAGGATATTAAAATATATGCAAGTTATATTTAAGCTTACATTTTTGTACAGCTAATTACTTTTTTTTTTTTTTTTTTTTTTTTTGCTCTTACTCAGTTTTAAGCATTTAAACATATATTCATGAGCGGTGATGCATTCTGAAGGTATTATTACCTTGGGTTTTTCCGTGGTTTTCCCTGGTCGCTTAGGCGAATGCTGGAATGCATATATACATTTCACGAATTTTTTCCGCACTCTCATTTCGTATCATTTCATTCCGTTGGTTCGGTTACAGAGGAGGATTGGTGAGGTGTGATGGTGGCTTGCATCATTTCTGCCCCGGCGTCTGAAATGGAAGTGGGCCTTCTTAGGGGCTTGCACAATTCAGGGGAGCGCTCCACCAGCGTCAGCGGTATCTGTAAACATATCTAGGGTCCAATTTGCGTCCGCGCAGACACCGCCCGTAGATCCTGGCAGCTCGGGGTCTCCCTCACCTTATCCATTCCCCCCTGGAGGTGTTCCTTTGGGGGCGCAGGCACAAAGGACCAGCCATGAGCAAGATTCAAGTACCGAAAGTATTGTCCATAAATATATGGTACAACCTTTAGAATGACTGGATGATTAATTTACCATTATCAAAATTAGTCATGGTTGTCCTTAACTGAAACGTAAAATAAATACAAAGAGAAGCCTTGACGTTTCAAATTCCAACCATCGTCCATTCTAAATATGTAATTCTCCATTTGGTGAATAATGAAAACTGCATCTTAAAATTCAAATGCAGACTTGAGGAAGAGGAAGCATTGGGGAACTTGACCGGGTGGATGGAGTGACAGAAGATTTAAGAGAGCTGGTAGTCGGGAACTACTGGAGGGTTGCCAGAAATAGAGAGCGAGAAGCATGAATGAATGAAAATGCTCGTGGAAAGCCGAAACTAATAGAAATGTAATGCTAACCCATCAGTACCAACAAATTGCATTAAATATAAAAAACAACGGCAACAATATAGAACTAAAGCTAAAGAGGAGGGATAGATTAATGGTGATAAAAATACTGAATACACACAATATTAAGATATACCGCCACGGGTGGCCGAGGTCGTTAAGGTGCGGACTGTGAGCGGGAGATTTGGAGTTCGAATCCGATCAGGACCGTCCTCCCTGAGTGAGGTTTTTTTTTTTTTTTTGCAGGTTTTCCTCAGTCCTCATAAATGGCAAATGCTGGGGAGATACCCTAAACTTAGGCCTGGAAGTTTTCTTCTTTAAAAATAAAATGCTTTTCCAATTTATCATTTTATCTCATTAATCATCAGTGTCTACCGCCTGTGGTGCCTTAGTGGTTAAAACGGGAGTTAAACGCCATTAAAACAAAAGATAAATACTAAACAAAGTCTGACTTCCATTAAACAACTGGAATATTTGTCTGTACTTGAAGCACATTAATTAAATGTCTATTATTTCCAAGCCCTTGCTTTAAGATGTAAATCACGTGTTTTGAAATTTGAATAATATTTCTTATAGATACTTTAGATTAAATAATTTTTGCGGTAAAGATTTTCACGAAAATGCATCATCAACGTTAGTTTTTGAGCTGATCTTGCACAGTTTGTTTTTCATTATCAGTCATAAAATTGGCAAACGTTGCATTCTAAAAGCAGACTTTATGCCTATCCTTCAAAAATAATTTACAAAAAGATTTTTAAAACCGATCGAAGATTTACTACGGACTAATGTCCAGTAAAGTAAACTAAACTGACTTAACGCACTATGGTAAAGCAGTTGAAGATACTAATGATGCTGAAAGTTGTATACATTAATGTACAGGAAGTTTCTATCTTGGCGTATTAATAATTTGCATGCGTAAGTCATAAGCCCATTACGTCACTGAAATAGTAATCTGCTCTCTTAAATGCATGAAGTGTGCCGAAAATACAAACTTTAGTGACTGTAAAACAAATATATACCAGCATGAGAATACTTTACGGCAAATGAAATACTCTTGTCATGCTTAAATCTTCAGAATGTTATATTGGTTATGAATTACGACAATAGTGTTTTATAGCATCTACTGGTCGTCTTTCTTTGAATTAAGGAATGAGCAATGGTCAAATAAAAACAGTTTTCAGCTATTCTGACCATAGTGGACGTTTCCACAATCTACCTAGAAGGAAAATGAATAATAGCTACCTCATTGAGCTGGAGAGACCAGAATCTGGGAAAGATAGGGGGTTGGCCAGCACGATTCCAGTTGATTTTATTAGGAATCATTGAAGTGAGCGCATGGGTAACTAAAACGAAATCTGCCCTACTGTGCCATAAAACCTTAGAAATAAGAATCTTCTGCTTCAGACACTCTTTAAGGTTCTCCTCTCGACGCTCAAGGTCAAGAGCAAGCTAATTACTGTGTAGAGGTCTTGTTTCCGCAAGGTATACGGCAACCAGACGCCCCCCCCCCCCCCCCGTGACGGCAGCATCCTTTGAAAAGGCTGGGACGATTCATGCCACATCTAAACAAACTTACAGCTTTCACAGTTTTTCAAAGGTACACAAAGACAGCTAACATGTCATCCCATAAACACGCTTTTAAACAGCCACATGTAATGGGAACAGGCATTAGTGCATTATAAAACAACTTTAATAAATGATACACAATAATTTAAATGTCAACTGTACAAAATGTAATAAAAGTAAACGGAAATGCTTAGTTAATCGTTTTCGGGATAATGCACATTTCAATTAATTTGTAAGTACCCATATATTCAGTCTTGGTTTTTCATTGCATCAAAGTGCTCCATGCGATAAATGGTGAAACATTTTAACCCCAAAATGTAAATTTTTGCTTCATAATACCAACATAAGTTGATCTAAAGTTTACATTATAATTTATCTGTAAAATATAAAGCATAATATAAACGTTTTGCTCTCCTGATGTTATAGGAAAAAATTAGTTCCAAAATAATTATTGGCTTTGTACAAAAATCCAAAGTGAATTAATTAATTTCCTGTTTATAAACCAATGATAAAATGCTTATAAAATGGACAAAATTGCATCGTGTAGGGCATTTTGAATATTACAAAATGCTGATAAAGGTATTAAAGAAAAAGGAAATTAAAAATTCCACTATAAAACAAATACCTTGCAATCATCCTGCTGACCTAAAACTGCATTGTCCTTCTGCTTCTTTCTTCTTTGCCTTTGCTATCGTTTTTATCATTTTCAGTTTGCCCTGACTATGCTGACAATCGTTGCATTAGATTTCGTTTGACACTCACAACACTAATTTCCTGACTTGATGCACTAACTTTTGTTCCTGTCTAACTTTCTCTTCTGAAAAAAGTTAATTCTAATTTCTTTAAGACACTTCGAGAATATTGCACAAACACCCAGTTGCATTTTAGGTTCTTCCCACAGTGCACCGCTCCAGCAGTTCACTGCTTGGCAGTCTCCGGAATACCGGCATACATTTTCTCACATCTATTAGTTCAGAGCAGTTTTGATTGTTCTGAGGAACATCATGTTCTCATATTTTGAAAATTTCTTTCCACGTACTACTATAAACGATTATGTAATTATCATCATTGTCAGTGTTTGAGTTTCAGAAACTTCATTCTCAGCAATGCATGATTTTACGTTTGTATTACGTACTTATCTGACACATTTTCTGGACCTGTTTCTTTTGGAATGATAATTAATTATATTCATAATTTCACTGCACCGAAATCACTATAAATGTCAAATGTTATTTAATGGCCTACTACAACACTTGTTTATACTGTACAACATAACCTATTTGCTAACCAGCTACAGAAGCTGCGAACAAAACGTTACCACAATTTTATTTATAATTTGCTATATTTAAGCTTTTAACTTGTCTGAATAATAAAAGCGCCCGGAATACGCCACTAAATACAAAGAAACGCAACCAAACAATCAACGTATAAATTTCCCCTTTCACTGCTGATTCCCAGCTGATTCACGTTCTTCAGATGTTTTTCAGAGCAACCAACACCTGATTTTACCATTGCCAACTCTGTCCAAGCCTCAAAGCCCGCCAGTTTCAAAACAATAATTACAAAAATCGTACTTTGTAATTAAATTGGATTGACTCTGCACTTAATGGAACAATTTAGAATTGGCCAACAGGATTCGCAATAAGCTGGAGCAATAAATTGCATTAACCTGTTAGATATAGTATCGGAAATATTTCATAATTATGTGTCAAATGTTCTTCCTCGACTTTTATACACGCGTAATTCTATGTCAATCTCTCTCTTCTAACTCTCACAAATGTTCCCACGATATTAAATAATTAAGCTGTTATTCGCGGAGACCTACTCCAGAGTTACAGTCTACAACCAGATGAAATCAGGTGTCTATTTGTTTACTCATAAACTTGGCCAGTCTAAAGCCGCCTGTCACGGCTAGCTGGCTGGTAATGCATCAAGCTGCCTTAACGTGTGCAGTAATGTCAGCCAGAAATGGAATTTCGACCCCTTGATACAAACTTAGAATGTTCATAGCTAATATAGGAGTGCATGCTTAAAATGCTATGTCAAGGATACCAGAAGGCCAGAACCTGTACAAGATCGCGGGTTCGAACCCGGCCAGGACCGATGGATTTTTTCGGGCGTAAAATCCTAAGTATGGCTTCCTTCGGAAGGGAAGTAAAGCCGTGGATCCCGTGTCGTACATTTACGGCACGAAAAAGAACCTCAAGCCTGAAAGAGAGGCCTCTGAGCAAAATTTGTCGGCCGTTTCACGCCCTGAGTTGAATGGGACGCTGATGACCTGAGATGTTAAAGAGCGTCCATAAATAAACCAATCAAAAAAAAAAAAAAATCAGAACCTGTACAAATAATATCCCATGAATCTGAAACTTGCAGTAAAAGTTCAAGAGAATGAACAAAAGAAATACCAATATCACGATGCAGCCTTCCATCGTCAGCGTTTGATGGTTTACGAGTGTCGCAAATCAATGAACTTCAAGGTAAATGCAGAGAAACTTATACAGCAAGGGTAACCACTTTCAGTAAAGAATGAAGTATGTGGTGGTGGTGGTGGTGGTGGTGGTGGTGGTGGTGGTGGTGGTGGTGGTGGTGGTGGTGGTGGTGGTGGTGGTGGTGGTGGTGGTGGTGGTGGTGGTGGTGGTGGTGGTGGTGGTGGTGGTGGTGGTGGTGGTGGTGGTGGTGGTGGTGGTGGTGGTGGTGGTGGTGGTGGTGGTGGTGGTGGTGGTGGTGGTGGTGGTGGTGGTGGTGGTGGTGGTGGTGGTGGTGGTGGTGGTGGTGGTGGTGGTGGTGGTGGTGGTGGTGGTGGTGGTGGTGGTGGTGGTGGTGGTGGTGGTGGTGGTGGTGGTGGTGGTGGTGGTGGTGGTGGTGGTGGTGGTGGTGGTGGTGGTGGTGGTGGTGGTGGTGGTGGTGGTGGTGGTGGTGGTGGTGGTGGTGGTGGTGGTGGTGGTGGTGGTGGTGGTGGTGGTGGTGGTGGTGGTGGTGGTGGTGGTGGTGGTGGTGGTGGTGGTGGTGGTGGTGGTGGTGGTGGTGGTGGTGGTGGTGGTGGTGGTGGTGGTGGTGGTGGTGGTGGTGGTGGTGGTGGTGGTGGTGGTGGTGGTGGTGGTGGTGGTGGTGGTGGTGGTGGTGGTGGTGGTGGTGGTGGTGGTGGTGGTGGTGGTGGTGGTGGTGGTGGTGGTGGTGGTGGTGGTGGTGGTGGTGGTGGTGGTGGTGGTGGTGGTGGTGGTGGTGGTGGTGGTGGTGGTGGTGGTGGTGGTGGTGGTGGTGGTGGTGGTGGTGGTGGTGGTGGTGGTGGTGGTGGTGGTGGTGGTGGTGGTGGTGGTGGTGGTGGTGGTGGTGGTGGTGGTGGTGGTGGTGGTGGTGGTGGTGGTGGTGGTGGTGGTGGTGGTGGTGGTGGTGGTGGTGGTGGTGGTGGTGGTGGTGGTGGTGGTGGTGGTGGTGGTGGTGGTGGTGGTGGTGGTGGTGGTGGTGGTGGTGGTGGTGGTGGTGGTGGTGGTGGTGGTGGTGGTGGTGGTGGTGGTGGTGGTGGTGGTGGTGGTGGTGGTGGTGGTGGTGGTGGTGGTGGTGGTGGTGGTGGTGGTGGTGGTGGTGGTGGTGGTGGTGGTGGTGGTGGTGGTGGTGGTGGTGGTGGTGGTGGTGGTGGTGGTGGTGGTGGTGGTGGTGGTGGTGGTGGTGGTGGTGGTGGTGGTGGTGGTGGTGGTGGTGGTGGTGGTGGTGGTGGTGGTGGTGGTGGTGGTGGTGGTGGTGGTGGTGGTGGTGGTGGTGGTGGTGGTGGTGGTGGTGGTGGTGGTGGTGGTGGTGGTGGTGGTGGTGGTGGTGGTGGTGGTGGTGGTGGTGGTGGTGGTGGTGGTGGTGGTGGTGGTGGTGGTGGTGGTGGTGGTGGTGGTGGTGGTGGTGGTGGTGGTGGTGGTGGTGGTGGTGGTGGTGGTGGTGGTGGTGGTGGTGGTGGTGGTGGTGGTGGTGGTGGTGGTGGTGGTGGTGGTGGTGGTGGTGGTGGTGGTGGTGGTGGTGGTGGTGGTGGTGGTGGTGGTGGTGGTGGTGGTGGTGGTGGTGGTGGTGGTGGTGGTGGTGGTGGTGGTGGTGGTGGTGGTGGTGGTGGTGGTGGTGGTGGTGGTGGTGGTGGTGGTGGTGGTGGTGGTGGTGGTGGTGGTGGTGGTGGTGGTGGTGGTGGTGGTGGTGGTGGTGGTGGTGGTGGTGGTGGTGGTGGTGGTGGTGGTGGTGGTGGTGGTGGTGGTGGTGGTGGTGGTGGTGGTGGTGGTGGTGGTGGTGGTGGTGGTGGTGGTGGTGGTGGTGGTGGTGGTGGTGGTGGTGGTGGTGGTGGTGGTGGTGGTGGTGGTGGTGGTGGTGGTGGTGGTGGTGGTGGTGGTGGTGGTGGTGGTGGTGGTGGTGGTGGTGGTGGTGGTGGTGGTGGTGGTGGTGGTGGTGGTGGTGGTGGTGGTGGTGGTGGTGGTGGTGGTGGTGGTGGTGGTGGTGGTGGTGGTGGTGGTGGTGGTGGTGGTGGTGGTGGTGGTGGTGGTGGTGGTGGTGGTGGTGGTGGTGGTGGTAGTAATGGACGTTTTATTGTACATTTTAGAATACACTCAAATAAATACAACTGTCGCATGGGCCTTATGGCGTACATGCTAATGTCGTCCTCATAACAATCAAAAGGGTCATATACATACATACAAACATACCTACTTTCATATATACAGATCTACATGCATACATACAAATATACAACACTTCCATATATTTACGTTTTCTATTAGTAATTTTATATACAAATACATAAACATGAATGGAACTCTTATACTTGAGTCCCCCTTCCATTTATTCACATCCCCTCTCCATCTTCCCCTTTTCATTATAGCCATTAACCTTCTTTGTCGTGCCTTTTCTAGAAATATTCCCAAATTGTGTATCTTGCATGCACCAACACTTCTGGCAAATGTTCAAATTTCTATTGAATTCAGAAATTGCGATGATAAATGTTCGCTTCTTAAAATCTCCGTTTCCCCGCATTCTTCCAATATTTGCCTTTAGGTATCGCTTTCTCCTCACAATGAACAAATTCTTTCCCTGAGAGTATTAACTGTTTTATTTCCTTTCCAAGCCCCTAATCTGAACCGTGCGAGACCACTTCTTTCTTCTCTGCCACAGATATCTAAATAACGTCTCTTTCCCGACACCGGATGTATTTGAGCCTACAGATTAAGCGATACTTTTTCTGTGCATTGAGACAAAATATTTTGCTTATCTATACCTCGCATACGTCTGTTAACTATAGTATTTTGTAAGTGAATAAGTTAGATGACTATATATATATATATATATATATATATATATATATATATATCACTTTTACCGATGTTAATGAACTATACCACAATAATTTCAGAAACTATGAAAGGTCTCTAAACAAGACATTCTATGATCCACGAAGATTTATATAAGAAGTTGAAATAAAATGTTGGTACGATAGTGTTAAAGCGAAATAAAGCTAACAT
The DNA here is from genome assembly GCA_030762175.1 of Metallyticus violacea. Lineage (NCBI taxonomy): Eukaryota > Metazoa > Arthropoda > Insecta > Mantodea > Metallyticidae > Metallyticus > Metallyticus violacea. Next base: position 46,837,926 of record CM060838.1, on the reverse strand, counting down.
TTTCCTTAAAATGTCTTCAACCCTACTTCCCTGGCTAGGAAATCTCCACTTTCAATAGATCAGCAGCATTTTCAAGATTTAGTGTTTTTAAAATGTATAAAATATCGCATAATCACATGACAACATGACATTGAACAACGATTAATTTACGTGTTGTGCTATGTAGTTTAAAGGGAGCTATTCATCTGACTTGTGCTCTAATACTTGTCATCAAGTTATCGTTCCAAAAATGTAGACTTTGGTACTGCAGAGTGGGTTTTTTATGATAAAGTATGCTCATGTATAAAATGTAAAAGTAAAAAGGTAATCAACTAGATTCGAACTCGATAAATGACCCAGTTTTACTTGATGGCAGTGCCATATCATGATCTCAATTTCCGTACATTATTGTGTGCTATCATTTCGAATGCAACCTTCACTACTCAGTGGCGTCTTTTAGAAACTTAATTGCACGAATTTGAAACTTTAAGAAGCAAATTGCTTGTCTAATGCCCCTCTACAATTTTTGAAATAACTGCGGTGCAGTTTATTAGCATCTGCACAACTTCTATTAGTGGGCCATTATGAATCGCTTTGAATCTTTCTTAAATCGTATGCATGCCATTAATTAGATATTTTTATTTTGCCAGAACTGGATTAAAGATTGATGATTATGTTAATCGTACATGTATTAGAACAGAAGCTAAAGATTCATGTTACTTTATTGACGCATCTTTTACACCCCGCCTAATTGATACAACAGATAATAATTTATAATTAGGCATCAGAAGTCGTGAGCAATTAACATCAAGTCAGGTACACTGAAACTATCGGGCTTTCACATAAAAACTATCCCGCACTAGCGTTGTTTTGATTCTCGGCGGTTGGGCGTGTCGCGGCCGCCCGAACGCTCTTTAACTTCGCTTTAAAGTTGTGTATAAAATCTTACCTCACAGAAGAGGTTGGAAAAGTCGTTTTCTTTCGGCTAAACTGGCACTGAGTCCGGAAAACACATTCTGATTTGATAGTTTTAAGTTCGACCAACTGAAATGTTTCTGATTTAATTTTGTTATATAAGCTCTGTCCTTCAGGCAAAAATCACACACTGCTAAATCTGATGAGCGAGAGGACCATACACCAGCACTAGTCGCTCTATCTTCAGACACTTCCTTAATTTTATCCATGGACTCCGCTGCTGTAAGAGCAGTTAAAAAACCCTACTCGTGATTTTTCTTCTTCTGTAAACTGCTGTAAAATTGGGGTCAAATTCCCTTCTGTACTTTCTGCATCTATCGTCATCGTAAAAAATCGAATGGATAATACGCCTTGCGTTAATAGCACACCAAACTCCAACTTTCCTAACATAAACAGGAGTTAACTGCACATGATGTGGATTTTCGGTACACCAGTGCGCACGTTTAATTATTCACATGGCTGTTCAGGTGAAACTATGACTCGTCTGAAGAGAACAGAAGCGTTGGATCCATTAAACCTTCATTCACTGATGAAACCATTCACAATAACGCACTCTTGCTACTGGGTAGCCTTGTTTTAAACAATGGACACTTGTACGGTTTGAGTTTTAATACTTTTGTCGCTTTATGTGCAGAACTTACTGAAACCTCCACTTGCGCTGATTCCGGGAATGGTTTTATTTGCGAACGTTCAAGGTTTGCACCAATTTAGTTCAGCTGTACATTTCCACGTATGTTTTTTGTTATGCCCTGATCCAGTACAATAAAATGTATTCACAATATAGTGAATTGCGTTTCTGCAAGCAGAGAAACTGCAAACGAAACTCTGCACGAACACAACTAACTTACTGGTATTTGTGTTAACATTTACATATGAAATGCGCTACTCTAGATTCAACTGTTCCATCTTGGCGAAGCTCAACTATTACACTGCTTAGAAGTGACATTCAAAGGTAGGAGGGAGACTTGTAGCGGAAAGAGGGGATTCAAAACACCTTGTGTGCCAGATAGGTTTTACGTGAAGACTGTACAAGCAAGAACGCAAGCTATGAGCCACCGTCTGACAAGTGAACAAGAACTGATGAAAGACAGGTAGTTGTACCTCTTGACCTATTGTTCTCCCAACTGTACTGTACAGTCCAATATCAATATAACTTTAGTTCCCTTCATTCTGGTTTTAGTGCTTAGAAATTCCGATGCCTAGTCATAACCACAGAATTAGAACCCCATCTTAATAAAATGTGAGGTGATACGAAATTGGGATAAAAGACGCTATGCATAAATTGTAAGGGAATTGAAGAATGAAGCAGAGAAAGCTAAATTGGAAAGAAAAAAGTAAGCAGTTGAAAAAGGGACCAATAGTAAAGGAAATATGAAGCATATAAATATAATATAAATAATATGGAAGTATTGTTCATATTATTAAAACTTATTAAATGGCATGTCCATACAACATCTATTTGCATGTAAACTCAAATGGCTAAAAGGGAACAAACTTGGAAGACATATTCTTTAATGAGTGCAGCATTTTTAAGAATTCTTAATCATGTGAAAGAGGAAGCTGTCTATTTTTTTACACAAAATTAGCCTTATTATGCAATGCTTTATATGAAAATCGAGATGCTGAATTAAAATGCAAAAATACCTCTGCTACAGTATATTCCAAAATTAGTCATTTGAAAAGAACTCCAAGTTCCCCAAAACAAGCCAAGAATAAATGCGTTATTCATGAATATGGCTCAATATAGCTACCAACCTTTTTAGTTCTCTACTACATTCATATTCATCTCTTAGAACGTCTGTTCCATATATTTCTTATGCTTTGCTTTAAATAACTGACGTATTGGATTATCGTTTCGTTTTTCCCCAAGCTGGTTCCAAAGAATTTAGATTGTACTGCAGAGTGGTCCGTTTAACCTCATGTTAGATGTATTGTAAGAGATTGTAAACACAGAATCCATCTTTCATCTAGCTTTGGGCAGACTGTGCCAAGCAGTAATTGAAGAAAGTGCTTAATATGATTAACAATAAGCAAAATGTTGTTCCAAAAATGCATTTTAACATTATATAAAAGAAAATAATTTGTAAATAACAATTGTAGAAGAACGTATAATCAATTTTACATTAAGAAGAATTCCTCTTTCCAACGAATCTCTGAATATTAAATATTCCATGTTTAAGATTTACAGAATTTTAAATTTTGATAGTTTCTTCCCTAATAACTTTTTACTGCACAATTGCTTTTTACTAAAATATAGTTCGCAGGTAATATAATCGAGCTTAGCCTTAGGTCCCGAGATAATTAGCATGACAACAAATATGAAATTAATTTACTGAAAAACCTATCAGCTTTTACTAGTTGTATTTGGCAAGACAATTCCAGAAGAACGATTTTGGCCTTTAATTTTATTATAAACAGCAAAATATGTGAGGTTATTATAATACATTTGAAAAAAAAATTATCTAACATTTCAGAATATATAAATAAGTTCAACTAAGATAATGGAATCGTAACAGAAGTGATAGAAACAAAAATTTCCTTGGAATAAAATAATTGAGCATTTCAGATTATCACAACTTTTGTTATAGCCTCAACAGTTACAATAGTTAACTGTGCAATAATTGTTAATGCTAATTACTGTTTCATGCTGAGATTGAGAATTCGACATAAGTGTTTGATTGCTGATAATTCCCTGGACTGGATATTCTCTATTGTCTTTCTGCAATTTGATGTAGCTGTATCTACTGATTACCATGTATGGTTTAATGAAGCTATTGCTGGTATGCCCTGTTAATATGATAAAGTGCTATTCGCCTCTTCCACTCTGCCACATTTGATACTGCTGAGAAATGATTACAATGATTTTTGAGTTTTTTTCGATTTTATTAAAGTTCTGCTTTTGATACTCCATCTTTTTCCTCGCTTCAGAATTTCAGTTCTTCCCCCTTTAATATTTTTATACTAAATATTTGTAATTTTCCTATTTAAATGGAGTTATAACTAATGTGTCACCTTGAATTTTTTCATTTCTTTTTTTGGAAATAGTTTCTTCAAAATTCGTGCAGGACAATTATTGATGTGTGAGTTTTAAACTATTTAGAATACGATATTTTATGAGACCCAGCTTATGTTATCTTAGAAAAAATTGGAATATATATTGAATTCATACAGTTGGCTTTCCCACATCATAAAATTCCACTTTGCAATGTTGTGCCAATCAATGACATTACTGCAGGCAAGTTCATAAACTGTAATATCAAAGAGTTTCTTTTGAGAGTCCTATGGAGTATCTACTGTAAAATTTGACCATTTTATCAAAATTTTTAATTTGACAACGCAAGTGCACTTTATTATTGTTAGAATTTTATTGTAACTGGCGTCTTTTTGCATTTGGCGCGTCCCTCAGTATGTCTTTGAATGAATCTATTTTCCTGTCACATTTAATGTATAACATTTTCTTGAATTAATAGAAACATGTGGTACATTTCACAATATTTTTACAACTACTTCTTTGGTACTTTCTCATTTTTTTCTCTTTATATTGTATTCCCATTCCTAATAGTATAATATCCCTTTCTTCATCACTTTTTGTTTCATGAATTTTGTAATTTATTTCAGCATAAAATTTGACAATTGATTTCAAAACATACCTTTTATTTATTTTTCTGTTTGTTGGTATAATTGTTCAATATCATGTTTATGTTTTGAATATTTACTGTGCCAAATCTTGCCATGTTTGCTTCATAGTTTTGTAGTAACCGTCAATAATAAACATGAAACGACATGAGCTTCGTTTTTCTTGCTCAGTAATCTAATCAAAGTAAATTAATGTAGTAATGTAGTAAAAAGTCATATATTAGTTTTTGGTTTCTACGCTATTTTTTATCAGTTTAACTCGATTCTCGTTTGTAAATCCATGTCAGCGAACTCATTAATTGGTTGAGAAGTGTATGCATGTTATTATCATAGGATGTTTAATTATTTCAATGTCTGCGTGACTTTAATTCTCAACAAAAGGCTTTTATTTCATACGTTTTAATAGAGTCAACGTTATGACAAACTACGTGTAGTTTTCCTTTAGCCTCAGCCCAAATTAAATTCCTATCTGTGCCTATGGTTACACTCTTCATGAGGTACAGAAGCATTCAAAGGACTCGGTGCATATTCGAGAATAAGATGCGCATACCAAACAAGGTAGGCATTCCACAACAAAAAGGACCTTGGAGAGACCCATGATGGAATGGAAAGACAGAGGAAAATAAAACGCTCTAGTAGCAAAATAGCTTCAGGGTCGGCACAACGTTCGTCTCGAATTTTCCACACAAATTACTAACTCTCACGTTAAGAGTTTCCAAGATACATGTGCTACCCTATCTCTCTTTGGTCCTGGATGAGTTTTTGTAGATGTTTGGGAAAACGAGTTGAATTTATGCGCTTTGAAACGTTTTACTTCAGCTTTCACGATCTTTGATAATAGTTAACAATCCTTAAGATTTAAAAATCTTAAAAAAGTAACAGACTTTAAATTCGGATTACTCGCCTTTTTGTTATGACCAGGAACTGATCTCAACCAGAAAAAATAATTGGATCTTTAGAAGGAACATTTCTCCCTTTCAATCAAACGACAGTCACATTGTCAGTCCTGATCTTGTAGTATTTTCTTTAGTAGTGTTTAACGCCTGTTTTTACTACTGATGCACCACAGGCGGTGAACATTGATGATACATAAAATGATTTATTGGGAAAGGATTTTTTTATGGAAGGAAACGTTCCAGGCCTAAGCTTAGAGTAGCTCCCCGGCATTTGCCAGTTGTGAGGACTGAGAAAAACCTGGAAAATAACCTCAGTAAGGGAGGACGGCCCTGGCGGGATTCGAACCCCAGACCTCCCGCTCACGAGTTCACACCTTAACGACCTCGGCCACCCGTGCCGGTCTGGTGGTGTAGTGGTAACCATACTTGCCTCCTAAATCCAAGATTGCGGGTTCAAACCCGGCCAGGATTGATGGATTTTTTTCGGGCGTAATAATCGTAAGTATGGCTTCCTTCAGAAGGGAAGTAAAGCCGTGGGTCCCGTGTCGTACATTTACGGCACGAAAAAGAAGCTCAAGCCCGAAAGAAGAGGCCTCTGAGCAATTTCCCGGTCCGTCAGAAAAGAGATGTAATTCTGGTATCTCTTGGTATGCTGAAACGCGAAACGAAACTGTCGCAGCCGCAATTTACATCATAAGCGATTTCTTGCACGGCACAGAAAGCGAAATGCGCTAGCTAATTACTCCCGCCTATGATTTCCGTTCGCACCAGCCGACTGACATGAAAGCCCATTCTGGTCACATTTCCAGACGCAACACAGAACCCACTGCTATAGATTATCTGTCGTGCTTCAGGTTGTTAGCCTGTTCATTAAATTGTGATACTGAAGTGCATCAGATCATGAATTCCTGTCTCTCTGAGGAATAGGGGATGTTGGAGTCTATCACACTAATGATGATCTATGCAAACGTTTTATATTTACCCCGATGATAATATTAGGAACACAAAAACACGTGTTTTTGGTAGTCCTGGAGCCGCAGTTCTGAAGCAAAAGTGGCATAGTACATTTTTATGCAGGAAATCTGATAGTTAAATAGACCTAAGTGGAAGAACTCGATTTAACCTTAGTAGGAAAAGTAATGCTAAGTAAGTTGGCTAAACAGTAATTTCTTGGTTTGCATTCAGAAAGTCCGTGGCGATAGCTAGTGATCACGATCACCTATCAGATCACCGAACAAGATGACTCATGCGTTAACGCTTGGGACTCGCAATTGTTTTATCTTGTTTTCCCCTGATTCTTAGGCGATTGTGGGGATGAATTTTTCTTTTACAGGAATTTTCCTCTCTCCCTTTTCATATCATTGCATCCCGTTGTTCCTGTTACGCGGTCAAAAGTGCCAGGTGAGGTGGGTAAGTGCGGTGTGCCGGTGGCTTGCGCTTTGGAAAGGTTTCTGCCTCGGCGTGTTGTATGGAAGCGGCTCTTCAAGAGGATCGAATCCTTGGGGGGTTTCTATCTGGAAACTATGTTAAGAGACCCTACGTTCTAGGCTCGTTTCCCGTGGAAGTTGTGCAGCTCTGTGATGCACTTAGGGGCACAGTTCTTGAGAAAGGCTGAAGCAGCAAAATCCGCTCTTAACAATGCAATACAATGCGGTTGTCCTCAGTCGCCAAACTAAACAACCAAAAAAACCAATTTAATCAAAGCGGTTGTCACAATGTGGCGATTACCTAACTCAAATCATCTACCAGCAAACTAGGAAAGAATTTGGGTAATACTTCTACAATTTCGAGTGAACAAAAACCAATAAAAATCGTTATAAGACTACGCAATTAAAGCGACAGAAAATAACATTAGAAAAAAATGCTCCAACGTCGTAATACAAATATTTATATCCACCAAAAACAGGTAAGTAATCCGCATTTATTTCTTTTCTCGGACTCCAATTCAAGTTAGTAGTATAATTGTAGAGGTTAATGATAAAAAAAAAAGAGTTGGTTGATTGGAAGGAAATGTATTCTTTGAATTTTAGAATTGTTAAATGGTATTATAAATAAAATTGCAATTGATATGATCAAGGCAATAATGTCTCCTAACTTGTTGGGGATGGATCGTAGAATAGCGTAGGCAAATAGGAAATATCATTCCGGTTGAATATGAATGGGTGTAACTAAAGCATTTGCTGGGGTGAAATTATCTGGATCTAAAAAGCAATAGCTGGAATACGATGAGGATAGTCTTATTTATTGTCTCATAAAATTTCTTTTTCATTTAATTTTTTTTTAACTTTTTCCCATAGAAGTCTTACCCCTACAGTTGAATTAAGAGTAGATTGACCTCCTATAGGAATTAAATATTTCAATTCTCTACTAATTCCTCTTCTTAATACAACTGTGCTTTTAGAATCTGCTATCACTATTACATGAAGACACCATAGATTACTTGAAAACAATTTTAACCAAGCCACACAAGGTCTCTTGTTAACTATCATCTTAGGGGCTTATTTTACCTTATTAAAATTATATGAATATTATGAAGCACCTTTCACTATTGCCGATTCAGTATTCGGTTCGATTTTCTTTGTAGTCACAGAATTTCAGGGATTACATGTAATTATCGGAACAACTTTCCTTCTAGTATGCTATTACAGAATAATTTCAGCTCATTTTACATCAAACCATCATTTTGGATTTGAAGCAGCCGCTTGATACTGAGATTTTGTTGATGCAGTATGACTATTCCTTTATATTTCTATTTATTGAAGAAGTAGAGGAAGATAATTATTTTCGGTAATGAGATGTTTTCATTTTTAAAGGTATCTAATTTCTCAGTAAATGAATTTAATTCAGAGAGTGCACTTTATATTATTTGTTAAAATGAATGTATTTTGTGCTGTTAATTTTTTAAGGGCTTAGCTTTAGGAAATATTGACTATAAATTATTTATGGATTATTGAGTGAAGATTTTTAAATTTAGAAGTTGTTAGTATTAAAGTGTGATAAAACTTACTTTTTGAGTTTGTAGGAATCTTGTTTTATTTTAGTTTTGATGTATAATAAGATTAAAAATTTAATTATTTTGCATAATAATACTCCTATACGTATTTATTAAACAACGTGACGTATTATATTAAAAAGAAATTAGTTTGTAGAGTGGCCTTAACACAAATTTCCATGCAAGGTAATCTGATAAACACGAAGAGCCAGCTTTACCCTTAATTTCCGGAACAGAATAAGGTTCAAAACGAGCATATTGATCAGTAACTTAGCTTAAATCTAGCACGATAAACTGGACGAGTTTTCTCATACATAAAAGGCAAATGTCAAAAGAAGCAAACGGATTGCAGCTTAGTAGCGCGAAATTAAGATGCTTTATACAAGCACTGATATCATGATGTTAAACAGTGTTCTGAACGTAAATATTTGCAACTTAAGAAGTTTATCTTTACATGTACCTGAACTTTTCTAGATATTTAAAGGTTTTATTAGACTTGTTGCATTTAAAATATTTTTAAAAACTTTTGAAACATTGCTACAAAAGTTTTATTTAAATTTAATTCATTTCCCTCGCACTACTAAGTCAAATTTGTTCTTTTCATTCATTCTGTAGTGAAATTTGTACATTAAGATTGATAACAATGCTTAGTTTTGTTAATGTTCTTTTCGGTATTGTAACGTTATGAAAAAGTGCTTAGAATTTAAAAGTTATACATTTCATTCTTTTCAGTTCAACCAGGAAGTACAAGTAGCTAAACATTAAAAAAAATCTATAAAATGTTCACATGCTTGTCGAGAGTTTGTGAGAAAAATTTAGACGAATTTAAAAATTCGTAAGATTACCCTTAAGAACTGTAAAATGATGGAACGTCTTATCTACCTTGATTAGCCAAAATAAATTAATTTTATATTATTTATTTACAAACAAAAGTCGAAGAAGGCCTGAAGTTCAAAATTAATTGTTGATTAAATTTTAAACTTCAACCCTTCATCCCAGTCATCCCACTTTGAAACTTTGAAGTTATTCTTTTCTTTTGATTCTTTAATTTTAAAGATAACATTTTTGTTTTCTACCATTTTCTGGCAACTTTGATTTTTATTGTTGTCTGAATTTGGACAGAATGAAAAAAGTTAGTTTACCATGAAAAAAACGATTTATTTTGTGTAAAATTACATACTAGTACTCTTACAATAATCTGCCTATTTCAGAATTCCTGACTAATTCGCTAACATTCTGTTCTTTGTTGCATGATGTAATAATTTGTTCCAAAAACACATCTACATTAAACCCTCGGGAGTTATTGTAGTATAATTCTGTTCTAATTCAAACAATAACAACAATAGTTCAGGTTGTCAGGAAACGATAAAAAAAGAGGCGTGAAAACAATTGCGTTCTATTTAAAATGTAAGCACGAAATAATAGGGATGTAGTTTATAGTTTCAAACTGGATTGACTGGGAGTGAGTGGGTGAAACCAGAATCAACATTGATTTTAAACTTACGCCTCAATATCTAAGTTTACATTTTTGTTTATATTAACTTTATGTTAATGAATATTTATTCACAATGCAAAGTTTTGAAATAAAAGCCCTGCATATATAGAGGGCATAAAATTGTAAACAATCCTCTTATTTTAATGAATAAGATATTAAATATCCATAAATTTCGGTAGAAAATAAACATTCCCTTAAATTTTACGATGTAATAGATTGACAAAATTAATCTTTAGAAATGTCTGAGAAGGATTTTGGGGTACGTTAAAAACGAACGAAAGCCGAAGATAGCCGAAGATAAAATGTATTCATGCACTACCGGATCCTACAGTATATTTGTTTTTTTTTTTATATAATTAGAAAGTATGGAGGATTCGAGTTATGCTTGATCCTAGAAAGCGGGCGGGCGCGAACTCTCTGTTCTAAATTCTAACACAAACTGAGAATGATAAAAATAATAGCAAAAGGACAGAGAAAGAGTCAAACTAACAAATGCCCATTAATTTAATTTAGATTATTTTTATAGCTTTTTAAATAAGTGAAAAATATTTTATATCTTGATTATATATATTTTAAACTATTTGCTTATTTGAATATTTAAAAAACCCATTAAATTTAATTTGTATATTATGTTTTATATTGTAGTTTAAATTTATATTATGCCATGAAAACATTAGAATGAGAATATATTTCATCTAAATGATAGGAAAAATTTTGCATGCACCGAAAAAAATATTGATTTCTACAAGTATGACTATAATATATAATTTATGTTTTACAACCTACATATTGAACACATTAGCCGAACTGTTTCTGTATTACGAATAATATTATTTTTATCAATAGTATTTACTTAGGTATCCTTTATTTCTTTTTATATTTTATAGTGAGTTCAGCACATTGAAATACATGTATTAAAACAATACGCAATATAAATAGCTTTTTCCTAGGGGCTTTGCACCGTTACAAAAGGAGTGATATGGTAGTAAACACATGTCTTAGTTGAGTGTAAGACACTGAGGAAATATTTGTAAACATCGTGTTACTGAAATATAAACAGGATACTGGATTTTCATACTTCTGCATTTCTTATTATGAGTTATATCAATGTTTCAAATGAGTGATTGTATTTTTAGCTATTCTTTTTACTATATAAGGAAGCCCTATGTGTTTGCTGCTATACAAACCCTCTAAATTAATGAATAGTTTCTATCATATAGCTAACTTGTTTTATTTTGGAATTAATAAGTGTTTTATTATACTTGAACATTTCATTATTTATGTGTTATTTTGCAACTATTATTTTTCAACATTTTATTATTACTTTTGTGTAGTTTTTATCATATTGTAATGCTGTCACAAAACTATCTAAATACGGTGGATAAGTACATAGTTATAAACATTTTCGTTCACCATCTTGTTTTGCCGAGTAGCAAAAGCAGGCGTTCAGTGTTCAATTGTTCTGAACATTTGTATTTCCAAGAGAGAAAAGGTTGAAATTCTACATTTATTTTTTATTCTTTCATTTGGTGTATTTTCATCATAAGAGTGGAAATAAACACGTTGAGGCGAAATCAAGAGGATTAATGTTGGAAAATATATAGAGAAACATTTACTGAAAGTTTTATATTTTCACGTAACAATGAAGCTTTATCACGTATGACTACTGATCGTTGAGTATAGTGTTTTGAAGTAGTTTCCTAATTGCAAACTTCAGTTTCGAGAGCTTTTATTTAAATGCTGTTTTCTACTGTGGTTGGTGGTGGTATACTTGTTTTAAAAGTTATTCTTGTACTGCATAAGACCAGTCAAATCCTCAACTAAGTAAAAGCCTCATGGCTAGGAAAGTTGCTAATCCCGTTGACATTTGCACGGCTCAGAGTTTCGCTTATAGTAGAATATGCAATTCAAACTTCATGTACTTCAACAATCTAGAAACAAACCAACAAATTACCTTTAATCATAGAGGAACTGTGATGAGTACACGGGCACCATCTATGACGTTAGCTTTGCAAGTAAAGAGGCAGTCGTCATTTTCAGCTAAGGAAATTCTATCTCTTGTGAATGATTTTTGATTTGTTTTACTTTTGGACGCTCTTTTAACTTCTCAGGTTATCAGCGTCCTATTCAATTCAGGGCTTGAAACGGCCGATAAATTTTGCTACGAGGCCTCTTCATTCAGACTTGAGGTTCTTTTTCGTGCAGTAGAGCCACGAAGAGCAGTAACTATTTGCATAACTTAAAAAATATAAACATTTCCGATTAAAAACTCAAGGTCAGAATGGCCCACCCCAAGGAATTTGAACCCGGAAACTACCGGATGCGAATCCCAGGCGTTACCGCCTAAGACACCTTGCTCGATTTTTAAATGGAAGGAGTGCTAAGTGCGATTAAATTAAAATGGTTCATATGGTCCGTCAGGACCCAGAACAGGTCTTAGGTCTTATTAAATCGATGACCATGATTTGTTATAATTATTACACGAAAGGTTTATAGAGCACATAATAATAATAATAATAATAATAATAATAAGAAGAAGAAGAAGAAGAAGAAGAAGAAAAGAAGAAGAAGAAGAAGAAGAAAAGAAGAGGAAGATACATCCTAGCATTCGCCTAAGTGACCAGGGGAAACCTGGAGAAACTTGATAGAAGTACCTGGGCTTCCTGTCTCAAATCATTGGTATAATACCGTTTTATACTTAAACAATGCATTGTGGAGTCGCATTTTGAGGTTAAGTTCGAACAGATAATTTGAATCAGGTAAAGATGTATTTTATGAAAAATATTTTAGGAGTGGAATGAATGAATAGTGTTTAACGCCCGTTTTTGCTACAGAGGCACCACAGGCTGATGGCCACTGAAGATACATAAGATGAAATGATATATTGGGAAAGGATTTTTTTTTAAGGAATCGTTCCAGGCCTAAGTTTAGGGTACCTCCCCGGCATTTGCCATTTATGAAGACTGAGGAAAACCTGGAAAAAACCTCAGTCAGGAAGGACGGTCCTGGCGGTATTCGAACCCAGACCTCCCGCTCACGAGTCCGAGACTTAACGACCTCGGCCACCCGTGGCGGTTTTTAGGAGTGTGGAGAGGTACAGCAAATTGCGTAATTTTTAGAGAATTTGGTGCTTACAGAGTGCAGGATCAAAGCAGTGAAGTACTGATCACGAATTGTTAATGGAGATCAGACAATAATTAGGGCGATCTGCTACCATAACGATTGAGAATAGGGAAAATTAAGAAGGGGTCTGGAAACTATAGGAATGAGTAATATTTGAATTGCAGGGTGGGAAAACAGGAGGGGGCTTGGAGGAAAATTAAGAAACGCCTGAGAGACATGAATAGGCAGCTGACTCTTTGGAGGTGTACAGAGAAAGTTTCGCTGGAGGTACAGTCGGAGCTTAAAATCAGTTGAGGGATGGAGCGTTACATTAGCAATCAGGGTCTCCCTTTGTTTAGTTAGGCGTGTGGCGGATGACTAAAGTAACATAAAAATCTTGGGAACCTATTCTGGCGAACTGCAAGGGGATGGAAGGGTTGAGGGCATTGACAGTGTTTAGCTTGCTAGGAGATAGGAAGGAGAAGGAGGGAGTAGGTTCATGTTTATAAAGTAGGCAGTTAAGATCGAAAAAGGCAGACAATTGGGAAAGGGAATAGAGGAATATCAAACACACTATTTTGGAGATATTTAAATATATTTGTATGGGGTTGCAAGTTATTAGTTTTTGAACATTTTTCTTTTCCTCTAATTTTAGATATTTATTTTTTAAATTTTTCCCAATTTTTATTTATTTATTTTTATATATATATTGTTTGTTCCTTAAGAGTTATCAGTCTATCAGTGGTGCCTCAGTAGTAAAAACGGGCGTTTAACAGCATTCAAAAAAAAATTAATATAATAAAATATTAATATCAGCTTGTACAATTTCATGTATTTTTAGTGTATTATATAAGCACGTACGGCCACAGGTCCCATGCCACATGGATGAATAATATATGTAATAAACATATTTTATACATAAATACACCACTACCTCTACTACTAATGAAAATATTTCGGCGTTATTCATTGCACTAATTGTGTAAGTACGTTGACAGGTTGTTTATATAATGGGAGTATATTAAAATCTGCCCTAGAGCTGGGATAAGCTGTTCTAGCTAATCAAAGAAGCAGGTTTACCGGATATAACCTCATCTACGGTACACTAATATTCATCAACTGCCTGATTTTTTAAGCACAACTACCCATTGCAGTTTGCTTGAGTCTCTTGGTTTTTAAAATGCAGAATTATAATTATATGTTTTCAATATATGACAGAGAACATCCAAGCTCGTTTCACTTTTCCCAGTAGTGTTTTCTATTTCTCTGTCTTTCTCTAGCACTCGAATGCTTCAGAACTGCGCTCTGTTTGAAAGAAGTGAAGTGCACTCTGAAGAGACTCGGCAACAAGGCTAGTCAATAACTTACTCCGTTTTCTTGCCTCTTAAACATTTCTTGCTCTGCATCCCATTTAATAATGCTAATTGGCCGCTCCACAGTAAAGAGATAGTAAAGCCACAACACAAATCAACAGCACAATTATATCTCACTTTTTTTCCTAAATATTAGTGGCGCTTTAACTATTTAAGAGATGAGTAAACTAGTTTTTTTATCCTTTAGTGTAAACTTTTACTTTGACCATATTTACTTCCATGTAAACGAGCCGAGGTTTAACAAATGTAATGTATTGTTCTGGCTTTAAAATAATCATCATCCCCGATTCATTAAAACACGAACTGAGCAATGACTTTATTATGCACAAATGTCCAACTTATATACAGAACTTACTCACTTCGGCATTCATTGACCCACTGATGTTACTATAGGAACCGGCTGTTACTATAGCAGCATGCATTGCTTAGAACTTCAATTAACCCGATGTATAAAGATATTCTCTGAAAATGTACCTTTAATCAGCATAGTAAAAGTCTGAAACTGGTGCTTTGAATCATAATGGGTTTTAGCTCATTATCAATGACCTTGGAGTCGCATAGCCTAGTACAGTTCCCAAGGAGGCTACAATTATAAAGTGCACATAACACTTTGTATAATGAAATGAAAGGTTTGTGGGAAGAACGACGAGGTTCCATAAAATACCATTTTTGAATTAGGGCTGACATCTGTTGGATTACGTTGAGAACTAACAAAGGATTACAGGGTTATTACAAATTTGATGAAGATTCACAGATTAGCGAGGTTTTTAAAAACACCAATTATGCAAGAACGAGGGGAGTCCACCTCGTTTCAGGGAACAGAGGAAATGACAGTCCAACTTCGGATGGTAGCTTTGAAGGCACTACTGATTGTTTCTCGTTGGATAGCTGAGCAGTATCGCAATAAGTGTGTTTATTTCAAAACAATTAATTTCGGAGTTAATGTTAACTGGTTTTTTATTTGGTTTATTTACGGACGCTCTTTAACATCTCAAGTCATCATCGCCCCATTCAAATCAGGGCGTGAAACGACCGATAAATTTTGCTCAAAGGCCTCTTTTTTCAGGCTTGAGGTTCTTTTACGTCCTGTAAATCTACGACATTGGATCCACGACTTTACTTCCCTTCCGAGGGAAGCCATACTTAAGATTTTTACGCCCGAAAAAAATCCACCAACCCTGGCCGGTATCGAACCCGCGATCTTGGGTTTAGGAGGCAAGTACTACTGCACCACCAGTACCGATAATGTCAATTAAAGAAGGTGCTGACTGTGAAGATCATGTGGTGACGTACTTACAACCGAGGAAACGAGGAACATTGTGGAGGTTAAGTGACGTAAACAAGAAGCTACTAGCACAACGTCATGAGTTGGGCCCACCTTGTCATTGTACTCGAGTGAAGTGTTTCGAAAACATTTACTTGGATTATAGAATGCCCATTATTTCAAAATTTAATAGAATGATAAAAATTGTATCTATGAGGCTTGGTTTCTTGTTCATTGGTTAAAATGTATCATTCTAGAAGATTTTAGACTGATGATCCTAACTAGCATATACTTTTAAGATTAGGGTAGGGTTGTTAATAAAGGTCTGATTAATCAGCAGGCCATACATAGTAGAACTCCCTGCTGAATGACCAGACAAAACACCCTTCAAAGTTACTGAGCGTGAGCAATCAATGTTTCGTGATCTGCCTGAGTTTTTAAAATCCAAATTCAAAGGCAAATGACCATTTTTTGTAAAATCAATAAAAGAACTTCAAATAAACCATGGAGAACCACTTCTAATCTTTCATCGTGATACATATAACGGATTCTGGTGTAAAACTGTTGTTACATGGACAAAGAAAAGCGGAGTACATTGGGTGCTGGTGGGTTTCAATGTACAGAAAGGTTATACAGTGGGATATTGCCAATATCGAAGGAAAAGCTCATAGCCTGCACAACTTATATACATTTATCTCAAGAGAAGCCAAAGATTTTATGACAATTTGGCAACTTCAAACGTCGAAGAAAAGGATGACTATGATAATGACAAGGTAAATGTGTTATGTGATAAGTAATTTTCCCATAAGATATCAGAAATCCGTCATGAAACATTATGAAAAATGACAACCCTTTTTTAATATTACACATTTATATTTCATTATATGTCTATATCATGTTGCAATCCAAATAATTTCAGTCACGATACCTGCTGCAAGTGAAATACCTCATGAAAAGTACAACAAAACCAGCTGTTTCAAGAATAGGCGTATTTTAAGACAATACTCAAGTTTTGTTTACACTTTTTTCTGATCAGTGATGATATTTATAATTTATTTAAAATTATTATTTTCAATACACCTCTTTTCCTCAACCTGTTAAATTACAACGTATTGAGGTGAATTAAAATGATTCAAAGTAACGGCATTAAGCATACATACTATAGAAGGGGTTTTAAATTTTAACATTATTTTTTATCTAAAGTTTTTTTTATTTGAACTCTCATCGTTCTTCCCGCCAAATCTTTAAATGTTTATAATACTACAGTTTTAAAAACTCCGGTTACAACAGAATGAAATAATTATTAATCTGTTTTAACAGATACAAATTACATATTTTACATTACATTAAAACACATTTTTTAATGTTTACATTCCTCACGGTCGTTTCGAAATGAAGTCATGGTCCGATTATATTACATAATACTTGCTTGCATAAATAGATAAGTGGCAACGCTGGAACCATATCAGGCTGGAAGAAAATTATTGCTCAAGCCCATGTGTTACAAAATTACGTTTTCAAAGAGCAATTAAGAAACATTTACTATGTAATTTTACTCAGCCAAAAAGCACTAATTACCACCGGAGACAGTATACAAAGATTTAGGTAATGTTTCTTCTATGCAGTGAGAAATACGTGCCTATTTCTTTGAAACAAGGAACGTTTCGGAATTATTGGAATAAATTTAATTCACAATTACTAGCTTATTATAAACATTAAGAGTTGTTTTAAAAATTGTGTTTGATACATGGATTATAAGTAGTTTAATCTTGTTCGACCTCCCGCTTGGTTTTGCAAACAGCCTATAAAAATGCTGCTTTTAATAAATCACACAAATTGCTCTAGGTAGAACAGAATATTATTTTTATCTTTATCATGATTGACAATGTTTTCTCTGTTCTCCTCTTCATTTATTGGTGGTCATGTACATTATTTTCAAGTATTAGCGTTATAAACAATCACTGTTACAATAAAGTCTCTTGCATTTTCACTGTGAGTCAATATCAGTTATATTTGAATAAAATAATGATTACGCCTTATCCATCTGTCAATTGGAAGACCTCCCAGAGGGTTAGTTCGTTAGAATTTAAGTGTTCTATAAATGAGTCGTTTGTGTTGTCGTTTATTACAATTTGCATAAGTTTGCTCAAGTACTTGATATGTTAGTTCATACAGCTTTAAAACAGCGTTCTCTCACGGGTGTATAACGCTTAGGAAAAATATAAAAGGTAGGAGAAAGCGAAAGCTAAGTATTATCTAGTATTTTCAGACTAATGATTTTAAGATTAATTCTCCAGATATATGTATCTTTGTTGTTCTAATTAAAAATGTATTTACTCACTTAGGTCGAACTACACGAGTAGACAGTACATCAATAGGGAAAAATTAGAAACATTGTACGTCTGAAATGCTCTAAAATGGCATTTGACTTTATAAGGGACTGCAGAGAAATAGATACCATGGATCCAGCAGTTGTGGAACATGATGGGTGATCATTACACTTTTTTATTTTATTCTGCAAGTACTTTAAATATGTGTGCCTCTTTATTTTGTGGTAACATTACTTACGTAATATGTAAGACCGTTACCCGCTGAGACACCTCGCTCGGAATACGTGTGTAAGTGAGAACATCATTAGGTCCCGCAAGACAGAAATTGCAAATATAAATATGCATATAATGTTCAAACAAAAGAATACATATATAAACAGCATTCATTTTGTTAGATTTTTAAGTGATATAGGCATTGCGGGCGGTGCAATACTCCTAAGGTTTTCTGGACTACTATATATACTATTTGCATTTACAACAACCTTTTCATACCTTTAAATTTTAAATTATTCCGTTATAAATTGTTACTGTTACACATTTTCTAATCTATGACCTATCACTTAGTCAAGGAATTGTAATTTATATTTTCGAAAGAACTCAAAGTAGAGGAGAAAAATGTTTTTTTTCTTCAATCGATACCCGTTTCAACGTGAAACCTTTCTTTCTCTTTATTTCTTTTTCCTTCAACGCTTAACATTTAGCTTAAGCTTATGGAACAGTTTGGTAAACTGTTAACATGTTTGTGTATAGTTTGTATGTAATTTAAATTTGTGTATGTATATACTATACATATACAAGTGAGGATACCGCCACGGGTGGCCGTGGTTATTAAAGCACGGACTCGTGAACGGGAGGTCTGGAGTTCGAATCCCACCAGGACCGTCCTCCCTGACTGGGTTTTTTTTTTCCAGGTTTTTCTCAGTCCTCATAACTTGCAAATATCGGGGAGTTATGCTAAACTTAGGCCTGGAACGTTTCCTTGCTTAAAACATAATATTCTTCCTCAATTCATCATTTCATCTCATGTATCATCTGTGTCCATCGCGTGTGATGCCTCAGTAGTAAAAACGGATGTTAAACAGTAATCAAATGAGGATGCTTCTATTTTTATAGCAATCTGCCTTATGATGATTCTGTGGTTTTTTGCATAGTTTCCGATTACATCCTGCAGCGCCTTGGTTTGCCTGTGTTAAGTCTATTCCCTTTGGTCTTTACATATGAACCAGATTGTATTTTTGTAGCGGGGAGTATGAAAACCTGCCTTAAGACTGTTGTGTTTTTGTTAAATATACAGCATTTATATTTACTTTTTGAACATAGAATATAAAGCAGTTCACTTTCGAAAGTCCTTCTTAACTTATCACTGATTAGTTCGACGCTCTTTAACATCTCAGGTCATGGTCATCAGCTTTCTATTCAAATAAGGGAGTGAAACGACCGACAAATTTTGCTCAGAGGCCTCTTCATTCAGGCTTGAGGTTCTTTTTCGTGCCTTAAATGTTTGACACGTGACCCACGGCTTTACTTTCCTTCCGAAGGTAGCCATAATTAGGATTTTTACGCCCGAATAAATCCATCGGATCTGGCCGGGTTTGAGCCCGCGATCTTGGGTTTAGGAGGCAAGTATGGTTACCACTACATCACCAGGACAGACACATTAGTTGTATCACAAATATACAATTGCAATATTATACCTCCTTTACATTCATTGCTTGATTTTTCTGTGTTTATACTTACCTAGCAACGCTCTACCCTCTAACTAGTGATCCAAAGAGTGTAAAACGTGCTACGGAAGAACTTCGGAATAAAATTGAAAAGTTCAAATGGAACGGTAAAAGTTAAGTCGCTTTGAAACTCTCCCTCTAAATCCCCTAAAAGGAATAAATCCTCATAGAAACTCTGCATTTCCCGACCCGCTTAGAAAAGTTAGCTGTTTCAAACATTTGCGATGTTATGTAACAATAAGTTTGGTTGCTATAGAGATATGAACACCAAGTACAAAACAAGAAACCTGGAATCACTGCCAGAAAGTTTGGGTACAGGAAAACAGCTTCTGTTGTAAATCATCGTCTTTAAAAACAGAATTGGAAAGGAAAACTATAATCTAGATCAATCGCATGCGTCAAGTTAGGTTATTTTTCTATAGCGACAAAAACATTATGCTAATTCAAATTTACAATAGCGAGCTTAACCGACGCCACATCAAAATTCTGCACGAAATCAGAAAGGATGACGAAGCTGGGGTTCACGTTGGCGTACTCGAAGCGTATCGACGTGCATTTTATTATTATTTTTGTTTAAAACTGGTGCTAAAGATATTATGAAACGTTATTAATATCTACGCCGGCAGCAGAACGTACTGTGACGTCAGTGTAGAATGAATAAAATGCAAGGTAATAAAAACTGAAATTAGCAAAGCAATTTCAATTTGAATACATACACCTGCGGGGCAAATTGTTTCTTCCCACCGGATCCTGTATTACTAAGGGCGTTATAATATATATGTACAAACAAAATGACCCCGTCTCCTGCACTATACTCCTTATGCATTTTGAACTAATGACAAAAATTTATTTTTAAATATTTAGTATAGAGGTCCTACTATTATTTTATTTAAGGATTAAATATTGTATTTATAATATTATGATTTAAACATGAGAAAAATTATTCCTATTGAGCAATATTATTGGACATTTATAAAATTCATATACAACAAGATAATAAAATGTATTGGGAAATGCACGTAAACAGATTTTTATATATTTTAAACTATATTTACCGCCACGGGTGGCCGAGTCGTTAAGGCGCGGATTCGTGAGCGGAGGGTTAGGGGTTTGAATTCCACCAGGGCCGTTCTCCCTGACTGGGGTTTTTTCCAGGTTTTCCTCAGTCCCCATAACTGTAAAATGCCGGGGAGGTACATTAAACTTAGGCCTGAGACTCTTCCTTCCTTAAAAAATATCCTTTCCCAATATATCATTTCATCTCATGTATCATCAGTGTCCATCGTCTGAAGTGCCTCAGTAGTAAAAACGGGTGTTAAACACTACTCAAAAATATTTAAAAATATATACTCAATTGAATCTTAATACTTTTTTACAATATTTAATATGCTGGGATATTCAGAAGTGGACACACGTTACTTTTACTCTTAATTTATACAGTAATAAATGTGATATAAATACCCGCACTTCAAGAAGTCTTATAAACGTTTATATGAGATATGTTTTTATACTTGTGACCATAAGAAATCTGTTTATGACCAGCAAAGTTATTCGAAAATTACCAGTCTGTTCTGGTGGTCTTGAGATAACCATACTTGCCTTGTAGACGCCAGACAAGATCGCGGGTTTATGCCGGTCAGGTTCAATGGATATTTTCGGGCGTAAAAATCCTAAGTATGGTTTCCTTCGGAAGGGAAGTAAAGTGGATCCCGTGTCGTACATTTACGACACGTAAAAGAACTTCAAGTCTGAAAAAAGAGGTTTCTGAGCAAAATTTGTCTGCCGTTTCACGCCCTGAATTTAATGGGACGCTGATTACCTGAGATGTTAAAGACCGTCCGTAAATAAACCCAATAAACCAAAATGAAAGAAACTAAGCACTCCAAATAAATAAATCGTGATATCCAAAACCAGTCATATTACTAGATAGTACAGGTATAGTACGTACAAACGAGTTATTTAGTGAGGTTTATATATGCATATTTGCAAGTATGTTTATTATTATAGTGATGAATAAATAACTGATGTTTTAAAAAGACAAATAGAAGAAATATTTACGGCATGCTCTCAGCATTATTGAAGTTTCAATCAATCTGTGCTTATTAATGCGAGATATCCGCATAAAAGGTGACCGGAATAATTGTACCATATGCAAAACAATGTACATAAGATAAATTGTACCATCATGAAGAGAAATATAACATTTTTTATACATTGCGTGCACACTGCAGCTGTCTGCTGATGACCTTGGTAATGAGTTTGTTTGCTCAGTCGTGATGTCTGTAGCATTGCTGTAACTGATGTGACATATTATTTCCCAGTACAGAAAAATGTTATATGTTAAACTGAAATGGAAATATACAGCGCATGTTCGATAAAGTTGGGCTGTTTCATTTTCACATCATGTGATCCCGACAATATTACGTTAAACATAAATAGTGCTAAGTCGAACATGGATGTTCTGGAGCAGTATGCGCTCCTCCAATTAAAATTCCAAACAAGATGGGGCACCACTACATTTCATGCATTTCGAAATCCGTGGAAAATGAATAGACGAGACAGAACAGTTAAGTCGCCAGATATAACACGAGTTAATTTTTTTCCTGTGGAATTTTATGAAAAAACATAATTTACCACCCGAAGATCAACGTTATTCAGCAGTCCGACTTGGATATTCGAAGACAAACTTGTGAACGGAAAGTCTGCGGTAGGATTTGAGCCTGAACCTTCTCCCTAACTCAGACTTTTTCAGCTTTTCCTCGGTTCTCACCAAATTCCGAGGAGGTACGGAAACTTTGGCCTGAAATTCTTCCTTCCAAAACAAAATTCCTTTCCCAATTTATCATTTCATCTCACTTACCATAAGTATTCAGATGACAAAAGTAGTGATAAAGGGTGTTAAACATTATGAAAAAAAATGATCGCGATTTGAAGTAACAAGGAAAGAGATGGAATGTTGTCTAGATTCATATCTTACTATCAAGTAATTGAAGCTTACAAGAACTGTAGTGAACAAAACACTTTTACAATACTTTAAAGCATAAATTTATATTAGAAATACTTTGAGATGTGGCCTTTTATTTTTGAATACTTTCTGTGTTAACTCTCGCAATGGAACTAAAACTTACAGAGGAGCATTTTAAGAACAGGCAGATCCTTCTTACAATCGGTGTCTAAAGTTGCTTAGCAATGTGAGGAAAAACTGTACGAAAATTCCACTCAAACAGAGTAGCCTTAATATCGAACTCGGGCTTGCTATCTTATGAGTAAACAATACGACGGACTTCAAGGGCTCTCGTGTATGTGTGATACTAATAAATGTGGGAAATGTAATAAATAAATTACTTTAAATCCTTAGACAAGAGATCAAACGTGTTAAAGCAGCGCTTCTCAAACTTGGTTTTACGGACTACAGTTTTCTCCTGTTTGCCTTGGTTATCCTTTATAATCTATATTGAACTCGTATTTAAAATCGTCTATTAATCCGAAAAAGATTAGGATAAAAGTAAAATAAATTGCCTATTACATTCTATAACTGATAATCAAAAAGCAATGAGATTTCTGCTGCAAAAGTTTTCTCTCATGAAAACATTTATTCAACCTGTTTATAGAGTACAAAAATTCTTTGCAACATACACATATCTCACCAGCACCCTTAAAGCAGTATAAGGATATTCTAAAACCACTTATAGATCTATATTATTATAAAACAGACTTGAATTTTTTCGATTATTAAAAAAACGAATGTGTTTTCTTTTATATGATAATCCTATTATAAAATGAAAATAATAGCAATTAATATTGTTTTGAAAATATCAAACACACAAAAATCGTATAATAAAATTGCTTTCGGACAGAACAGGGATAGAGTGAACTGTAGGGTCTTATAATTTAACAATAGTGGCCCTCGCTCGAAAATTGGAATGCGCTCGAATTCTAAGGTCTCCGATTTTTTTTTTCTCAGGATTGGAAGTGGGTAGAAACACGTGGTTTAGCTTAAAATATGCTGGCACTCTTATAAATGCGTGACAGAAATGGCAGCACAGTATGGTGCACAGCACCCTAGCGGCTAAAGCTAGTAGTGTTTTTGATATTTAAAATAATTACAAAAACAGCGAGTAATCATTGGTTTTCTCCACTTGCATGGTGTGACACCCAATGAAATCCACCGCCATTTTAGCGGGGTGATAATGTTATGAATGAGATAAATATGCGTTCGTGGGTCGACAGTTCAGGCCGAATGTCGTGTGACAACGAACCCAAATAACCTCGACTTCGCACCGCCGGTCAGACATCATGGTTGCGGGAGTGAAGAAAGTTGTTTCAGAGGATCGCCGATTAAGTGCGGAAGTTTTCACCTCCAAAGTTGACATTTCCGTGGGATCTGTACACACAATCCTGCATGGAGACCTGAAAATACGGAAAGTGACCTCGTCGGTCCTGGTGGAGAAGTGGTAGCCATATTTGCTTTCTAAACCCAAGATCGCGGGTTCAAACCCGGCCAGGATCGACGGAATTTTTCGGACGTAAAAATCCCAAGTATTGCTTCCTTCGGAAGCGAAGTAAAGCCGTGCGCTCTTTAACATCGCAGGTCATCAGCGTCCCATTCAACTCAGGGGTGAAACGGCCGACAAATTTTGCTCAGAGGCCTCTCTTTCAGGCTTGAGGTTCTTTTTCGTGCCGTAAATGTACGACACGAGACCCACGGCTTTACTTTCCTTCCGAAGGAAGCCATACTTACGATTTTTACGCCCGAAAAAATCCATCGGTCCTGGCCGGGTTCGAACCCGCGATCTTGGGTGTAGGATGAGTGGAGAGGGGATGAGAATCTAACCCTCACAAGGTTGTAGCAGTAAGGAGGTGGAAAAAAAAATAAGTTCTGAATTGCAGAAAAGTAGAAATGGGTTAGTAGATCATACAGCTGTTTTCCCCGCGCCCGATACAAACAGCTGACCATAGCATATCCTTTGTAATATATGCACTCTATTCACTGTGTTACTTTCATTTTCGATGTCTCGATGAAGCCTCGATATCGAGACTCGACTGTGTAAGGATCAGTTCAAATCTCCTGGCACGCCTCAACATCCCTTAGGTCGCTACAGACGCTAGCCTCAGGGAGTGAGTTCAGAAAAAGGAAGGATACAACTGTAAAGCGGTACTTGACCTATTTTGCGCTGCAGTTTGTTCATTCAGCTCTTTTAAAGCGAAACAAATTCAGGTGGTGGTCTCGGTCTGTAATCCGGAAATCGACTGATGAGATCTAAACGTTTCTCATGTAACCGAGGTTAAAACATCGAATAGTGGCATATGTGCATACAAAAAATTTAAATGTCTCTTATTGGAAACATTTATTTATTTATTAATTCTTGGTCTTAAGGACAGTAAATGAGTTTAGCTTTTCAGACCGTATGAAAACAATATACTAAAGCAACTTCCTCCTACAATGTTCGAATGCAGCCCTTAAAAACTAGTATATATTTATTGCCCGAGCTGAAAATTGTACAAGGATAAACAAACACATATACACGCATAATATTCCTTGAAAACCTTTTTAAAGTTTAACTTGACCTGGTTTAAATAGCATCTATTATGAGCATTTTGTATTTAAACTTTTCACAGCCAAGTTTGGTACATTATTTAAATATGATTCCAAAAATGTGTATCCAAATTAAGACATTCCAATTCGGTACATCTGCTTCCTCAGAGACAATTTTAAAACGTAAATGTGTAATAGTCTGATAGAAACTCAGTTAAAACAGAACTACACTATAGTTATTTGCTCTTCATTTACAGAAATAACCTAAGTCTCCTTTATATGTAAATACTTCTAAAATTAAATTATTATTAGTTAGCGCTCGCGCACTAGTTCTTGCTAATAATACCATTGAAAATATGACATACTTATTGCAGTAATTTAAGCCGAATACCCAAGGAAAAGATTCTAACAAAACTTCAGTACTCCTTAAATCTACTGCCTGAAAAAATAAGCATTTTGACAGCAGCTTAACTGAGAAAAATTAAAAGTCATTTTGTCAGCAACGAAATTATAGTCAAGTAAAGGGAATAATTAATTGATATTCCAGATATTCGGCATTAAATGTTTTTTCGGTTTATGTTATTATGAGCACTACTCATATGATTGCATTAACTGTAAACAGTTGCGGTAAAATTCAATGGACTATGTATACTATGTATAAAGAAACTAGTTTATACGTATTAATGAATCAGTATTAAAAGAATATTGGCGCCATTTGTGCATAGAAACTAGAAAGGCCTAAATCTACTGCAGAAACTCTGAGCCTTCCAAGGTAACCTGGTTCTCAAAAGGATTCCCCCCATCAGTTTTGCCAAGCAAATAATTTGGGTGCTTCATACATCTTGTTTTACCGTCACATTTCTTACAGAACAGTAAATAACTGCATAAAACTTAGTTTTGCACTAATGTATTGATTTAAATTTCACCACATTTCATACCTACGAAAGTGGCAGTAAAGTGAAATTGACGCATTTAATTTCTTGTAATTGCAAAGAATAAAAAGTAAGTTCTGTTTGATACCATTGAGATACTACCTTGAAATTTGGATCGAGTAGCTAGAAGACACGAATCTTTTTATATACATTGTTTTGGAATTTTAAAAATTTCTGTTTCTCTGAAAACTAATTGAGGACGAATTTTGAAAAAAAAAATGTCATGGGTATCAAATGAAATTCATACACTTTGAATTAACACCTGTTTTCAGTTATTATAAATTTATAAAAACTAACATTTAAGTATGTGAAGGTTACGTTTTTTGCTATTTAAAAATCTTATCATAGGAATGGATGATTGGAATTTAAAATGACAAATTTAATTTTAGTGTGTAAATTACACATGTACAAAAAATTAAGATAATCTATGACATCATATTGCAAAATTATTTTTTCTTTCGTTGATTCGACGTGGGCTTAATCATTGCATTTTCCCACAAATTTTCTCCTTAGTATATTATTTTCTGATACTAATAAAACTAATTAATAATAGAATTTGTATATACGCATATGGATTTGCATGTGAACATGTTCGAGGGTTTGCTCACCTTTATTCTTAGCTTTATTTTCTACAAATTGTTTGGAATAGAACTAAAGAGGGAAAATAAAAACGTGATTTAGAAACCATAGATAATGTCAAATAGCTGGAATGTAAGTAGACCAAAATACAAGGGACGGGAGTTTTGAACAGAATATTGAAGGCAGATTTCACTATAAAGTTACCGGATCTACTTCGCTAGTTTACATGACATTTTATGCTACTATTATAATGGTGCAAATAAATAAATAAAACAGGAAGCCAAATTTTAAAATTAGGTGGAAAAATGCATAGTTAATGGCTAGTTATTCGCTAATCTCAAGGTTAAGTTATGAATGAAGTTGAAAATTTGATTCTTTGTTTCTAGTTTGTAATGTAAGTAAAAAATATGGCAGTTCCGTGGTTCCAATTATTGCACTAAACCGTACACTCAGTTTGCTATTTTCCTGTTTTCATTAAGTCGAATTCAACGAGGTATCTCTCGAGGTACCCAAACTCTAAAATCACTTCGCCTCACGCTCAGACTAGCGCAGATAACAAGGTCAAGTCAGTACGTCAGTAACTAACTGCAGTTATGTCATGTTCAAGTGTTGAAGTAACGAGGTGTATAAACTGGGAAAAGGCAGCTGGGGACATAAAGTAGCACAATCACTGCTGGAAACTGGAAGCTGCTCATTGCATTATATAACCGCAAATTTTATTTATTGCACGCTAATGTGAACAGTTATCTGCACGCTGTTCATTTCAGCCAAGTGAACAGGCTCTTCCATTTTACTACGCTAAAGAAATATATTTGCCGCATTTTGCCTTTAGCAGCACTAGCATGACCTAGGTCTCTGACAAAGAGTATTTATCACTCCACATCGCTGAAAGAAATGAGGCTCTATGGAGGGAACCCACTGGATACTCTCGCAACAAATCAGGTCAGGTCAGGCGTAGGGAGAGACCCATGCCACTTTCGTCCGGCAAATTCTTGATCTGCATTGTAATTTATCAAACAATTGTTTTCCATATTAGGCTTCGGTTCTTTAAACACAATCTGCAAAATTAACATAACAATATCTTTGTTAGATGAAATGTTAACGTAATCACTGACCTACAGAACAGGTTTCTAAGTAGAATGAAAGTGAAACAAAGCACCTTGCCATCTGAGGGTCTGCTCACATGGGGTCGATTACAGATAGAGACAAGTTGTTGAATACTGTTTTTAAGCATGTTTTCTTCTTCTTCTTCTTTTCCACTCTTACTATGAAAAGGTGAATACAAAGCGGGTTTATTTTCCTATCTTCGATCATTGACTGCACCGTATAATTTATCATTTTGACTTTTCCATATTCTACGTAAATAAATTAAAAAATGTAAAAGCACATCGATCACATGTATAGATTCTTTATGTACAGACATAATCTTGTTTTCGTAACGCCTTACTATGACCTATAATCACTCTCGTTTTAAAGTCTAAAGGTTCGAAGCCTAATTATGATCGAGAAATGCAGTAATAAAATAGCCTGTTGTTTTTTTTTAAAAGCAACGGATAAAGTTTTAACTTCAGAAGCTCTGCACTCGCGGCTTCAGAAATTCGAGTCAAACCTACAAACCACAAAGCGTTAGAACCGATTTAACGCAAGGAATTATGAATGGGAAACTATTCACATTTGCTTCAACTTAGGACAAGAGCGGAAAGAGGGTTTCATTGAACCTCCAACAGATTGCAAATAAGCTGGGCAAACTTTCAACCCGAATTCTAAACGGTATATGTTGGAAAGTTATTTTCATGAACAAGAGGACTACAATAACGTTGGGAGTTAACACTGTTGGCTCCTCTGCATATTAAACATTCATATCTGTTTCGTAAAGCAACCGTGAAAACCTCCAGTTGCTGTGGATAAAGGACAAAACCCTTTCCGTTAGCTTGACCTATAGAGAAGGATCGATTTATAACTGGTGACGTAACTATGACTAGAAAACGCAGATTTCCGGAGAGAGCTACCTGAGACAGATAAGGGCTTGATACGTATGCTTTCCATTGCACAAATTACTGTTCTTTTTATTCCATATACAATATTCAAAGCATCGAGTTTGAAATATGGTGCTTCTATTACTTTTATAACCCCACGCTAACCTTTCATTTTCATTCTCATTCATGTACTATTTTAAACACTTAAGACAAAGTACATATTGGAGTAAATGTTGTTTTAAATTGTAATCAAGTTTTGCTGGTAACAATGCTTGGAAATAAAAATATTGATCAGGACTTTTTCAGTTCTATTTATCCCTAAAAATACATAAAGATAAGCTTTAATTCCGACATGATTTCAACATCGGGTGTTGTCTACAAATTTAGACAGCAAAGACTCACAAATGATATAAATTAATAAATAATATAACGGGGACTAAATTATTTCTTAATTATAATGGCATACTTGTAAAAATATGAAAAAACTCAAAGCTTGTCTGTTCGTAATTTGATTGATTTAGTTGGTATCTTAAGAGATTTTCAAAGAGCTCAAGATATCTTTATAATATTTTCAATAACCATTAACTTTCTGCTTTCGATGGAAAGCATAAAAATCACAAAAAAGGTCATAAAAAGAGCATGTTCAAGACTTAGTTCATGATTTAGGCAAGTAAAAAATAATGAATTTTAATCTATCTGAGAACCAATTCTTTTCGATCTGTCTATTTACAGTTTAGCTACTTTTTCACAAATATTCATTTCTCCGGAGTATCGCATGCTAAGTTATTCTTGATGTGGCAGTAAAATGCTGACGGAAACCAGGCTACATTGCGACATATAAAATGTCACTTTCCATATTACTAACATAGCTGAGTAAGCAAACATTACACTAGCTCTAATAGGGTTAATTAGTATTAAACAGAGGCGAGGCCTGATTACAGAAAATGCCCCGCCACGTTGCCAGTTCCTCCAGCACACAATGTTGTAATTCAACCGACTTAGTTTTGGGCCTACCTGAAGCTGGAGCAGGGGTGGATGACCCAGTGGCCGGCAGCCTTCTGACGGATCCTCTCCTTCATGAGCGCCTTCTTGCTCCCGAACAGCTTCATGGCGAGCTTGTTGTCGGTGGGCTGAAATAGCGCCTGTAGCTGGTTCTTGATGAAGCTCTGCTTCTCGCTGGCCGCGGCGCCCAGGGGGTTAGGCCCCGGCTCCTCCTTGGGCGTCCCGTACAGGCTGACATCGTCGCCGCCGAAGTGGACCTTGCCGGGTCCCTCCTTGTAGTTCATGTTGGTGAGCGAGTTGGAAAGGTAATCGGCGATGAGCAGGGTCTCGTCGTCGATCGCGGTCACCAGGGAGTCGGTGCACGTGTTGGTGTTCTCGATGCTGATCTTGATGGAGTCATCCTTGGCGAGAGTTGGACCGCCGCGGATCTCCTCCTCGGACTGCGCGGGGCCCACGCCGAGACGGCCGTTCGCGAGCTTGAGGCTGGGCACGCGCCTGGAGCGGCGCCCGCCCTCTCCCGCCGCCGTCTCGCGCTCCGCCGAGTCCCTGTAACAGCCAACACAACCAATCAGCGCGCGAGCCGCTCTCCCCTCATTCCTTCACTTACAGGTGAAAATTTGGCCAAGGATATCCTC